>CM053783.1:245061198-245661198 GCA_028749045.1 Cupressus sempervirens
TATATCCATTAGGATTTCAATTTCACATTATTTGCTTTGAACTTCATGTCATTTTCTTTAAAGATTCTTTTTATTTGCTTCACTAACCCCCTGTTAGAATAGGAATTCATACTAGTTGCATTCTTGGGTTGCATTCATAAAAATAGAAAGACATAGTTCTTTTGTACGTTATTTTCAAAATAGTGTGTAGATTCTTCATCTTATCCAAAATTTTAAAAAACCAGCAAAGGCCCCCTCATGAACATTCACATTTATCTTCAATTGGGTGGATTCCAGTAGGTTGGAAGATCACCTGGAACCTTGGAGTTGATTTACAAAATCAACTTTTCAAGAGAGGATTTCACAAGAATTCCTATCATTTAGTATCATGTAAAACAATAGCTCAACATAAGGCATTTTGGGTTAGAGAAAAATACAATAGAAATTACAAAATAGTTCAACAAGATCCCTCAAGATCTAACCGCACACTAATCCCATCTAGTCTACATCCACTCTCTAGTAGAAACCTCCAAGGAAGATCTAAACTTGTGCTCACAAGCCCACCAGGAAATCTCCTTGTTTCCCAAGCCTCGACTACTAGCCCTCCTCAAAGTTTGTTCCTCCTCCACATCCTCTTCTCCAAGATGGATGAAAAAATGACTTAAAGACTTCGTAAGACCCCTTGCTTATACCTAACTAAGCCACAAGTCAGCCTAGTAAGCTAAAAATAAAATAAACCCTTATATTAAATACAAACTGGCCTCCAATAGATATTAAATACCAAATTCTTTATAAGGTTTACAACACAAATCAAATGCACATAGGAGAGACAACCAAGACCCAAATAGGTCCACACAAACTCCCAAATCAATCTATTCCATGATCATATGCTACATGCATTAAATGCACCAAGAACTCCAATTGACACCAACACACTTTCGAGTGTCAATAAACTCCCAAGCATTGCTGAGTAGCCAACACATGCTGAGAAACATAATTGCTAAGCTCCTTTAATAATTGAGTACCACATTGACTAAGTACCTTCAACAATTAACCACCTCGACCAACACTTCACCCAATAATGATTGAGCATTCACCCTTCTTCTTTGAATGAGCACCAAGCTTATCCACCAAGCCTATTTGGTCAAGCCTCCAACCAAGAAACACCATAGAGATGACTACGAACCACCAACTTTCCATAGAAATGCTTGATTCTTTAGGAACCTTAGATGCCCCTAAATCAGACTCTCAGGGTACAAAGAAAAGTGTGTCCCATGTTTTGATACCCAATGAAAATCCATAACCATCTTCATCTTCACCAAAGGCTTCCACTCCAACAGGGACAAGAAAATAAACATGCAAATCATCCACATCTTCATCATTCTATCAAACATTAGAATCTCAACCATCCAATCAACATGCTCACTCCTAGGAAAAAACTAAACATAATGTTTCATCAATAAATCAAAGACTAGCGAATCCACACTAGTAGCCAAAAGCTCCACATCAATGACATTATGTAACTCCTCAACAACATATGCCAAACTCTCAACACCAGCAATCTCATTGCTCACAACAAGATGCTCTACAACTTATAACTCATCACTAGCAACCTACTCCTCCATGATCAAGTGCTCTACAATTTACATGTTAGACTCAAACAATTGATCATGAAAAGAAATCTCCATCCCAGTATCAGGAATATTAGGAATATCCTTAGCAATAGCCTCCTATTTCTTTGTAGGTTATGTATCAGACTCCACAAACTGATCAACAAAACCAACCTCTTCCACCTTGATGTTGCTATGTCCTCCTCTCTTTTGATCAATTCTTCTAACTGGCCATATAAATCTCTTCCAGATTGATAGAATTCAACTCCACAAACATCTATGAAATTCCCTCCTCATCTCATCCTTAACTTAATTAGCCAAACTAGCTTCAAACTGAGTAGACACCTCCTTAGCTCAATCAACCAAACTAGCTTCAAACCAAGTAGACACATTAGAAAGCCTCTTCTCCACCACATCATGGAGATTAACAATTATCTCAGGGTCCAATCATCTCAAAGCCATCTTCTAAGATCTTTGCAAACCCTCTACAACAAACCCTTCCCATGCACCTTGTGAGAACCTCAAATTATCTACAAGTCATATCACAATCTACCACCTTGCACAAACAACCAAGAACAAATCACAAGTCTAGGAACATGGATTTGCAATACACATCACACAAACTCTCTACTTCACACTTTAACAAGATCAATATTCAATCTTTACATCCATCAATCCATCTGCAAGTCCTCTATAATTGCAAGTTAGAACCATGATCTTCTACCTCACAACCAAGAGATCTAGGACTCCAAAAAGAATAGTCCACCACCAGATCAAGATCTTCTCAAATCAACTTCTCTCAACCCAAGGTCTTAGTGCAAACTACCTCAACTTTGGTGATCTTTCTACACACTCAGGAACAACCTTTCCTCTAATACCATCTAATGTAGTGCAAGGTAGGAGAATCCCCAAAGGAGATGTCCTAGCCCCCAAAAAATAACCACACAGTGGAAACACAACAAAAATGCAAAATCTAATACCAAATCAAAACTCTTTATTCATAAATCAACTATTTACATGCAATATGCCCAATTGTAAGGCCTTTTGGGTTAGGGCTAAATACAAAAAGAAATTACAAAATAGTTCAACAAGATTCCTCAAGATCCAACTCCACACTAATCTCAACTAGTCCAGATCCACTCTCTGGTAGAAACCTCTAAAGAAGATCTAAACTTGTGCTCACAAGTCCACCAAGAAATCTCCTTATTTCCCAAGCCTTAATTACTAGCCCTTCTCAAATTTTGCTCCTCCTCCACATCCTCTTCTCTGAGATGGATGAAAAAAATGATGTAAAGACTCCACAAGACCCCTTACTTGTACCCAACTAAGCCACAAGTCAGCCTCCAATAGATATTAAATACCAAATGCCTTAGAAGACTTACAACACAAATCATATGCACATAAGAGAGACAACCAAGACCCAAATAGGTCCTTACAAACCCTTAGATTGATCCACATTATGATCATATGCTACATGCATCAAATGTACCAAGAACTCCAATCGACACCAACACACTATCGAGTTTCAGCAAACTTCCAAGCATTACTAACCAACACAACTGTCTAGCTCCTTCAGTGACTGATCACCTCGGCCAACACTACATTGAATAACAACCAAGCATCCACCCTTCTTCTTTGACCGAGCAACTAGCTTATCCACAAATCCCATTCAGTCAAGCCTCTAACCGAGAAACACCATAGAGATGGCCAAGTAGCTCTAGCTTTCCATAAAAATTCTTGAATCTTTAGGAACCTCAGATGACCTTGCATTAGTTGGGCTAGATAATTTGTTAATTTAATACTTCTTTAAAATTTCACTCTCAATTATTTTTGGTATTAACATATCCTTGTACATTAAATGCAAGTCATGTATACGTAGTTATTGTAGAGGAGAATAATAAGTAAGGGACATACTTTTTGTGTCATTGTATTGACACAAAAAATAAATTAACAACTACATGTTGGAAACAATTCATCAATTGTATATTTTTATTGATGTTTACAAAAATGTCAATATTAACCTAGAAATGTAAAGTTTGCAATATTAACCTTGTGTATCTCAGTATTAACCAAGTAGTCGGGTATTAAAGAAGACTTTCTAGTATTAACCAAGAAGTTGGTTAATGAAATGGATTCCTTCTTGTAATATTGATTGAGTGGTCGGGCATCAAAGGCTTGTAGTAGTGACCAAGTGGTGAGGCATTGAAGAAGTCACAGTGTCAACTGAGTGTTCAATCCTAGTGTTGACTAAGTGACAACACACTATAATTGCCAAATATTTTATTAACAAAGGCCAAATATTTGGATATTTATTGATGTTTTAGAAAGGTATTCAATCCAAAGTTTCCTAGCTTGTGATAAATAAGAAAGCTCAAATTTTTTAGGAAAAAATGAAAGAAGTGGAATATAAAAAGGATGGATATGTGAGCGAAGGCAAGGCAGAGTAGAAAAGTGTGGAAGATAAACTGCAAAGAAACGTCTGATCAAGAAGGATCTAGAGGTCAAGCCAAAAAAAAGATCTAAATCTGCAAAGAAATTTGCCTCACAAATTAGGTCAAATTGATGTTTCTTTCTAACCATTGTAGCAGTAAAGAAATCTCTTAATAAAGTTGACTTAACAATCATTTTGTAAATCCATAAAACAAGGTGACATTTCAAGATTGAAGTGTTTAAAGACCTCTAACTAGGTCACTCCTAATAGGGTGGTCTAATTTCTCTAATAGGATCATACTTAATAGTATGTTTTATAACCTTGAACAGGGTTTGCTCCTAATAGGACTCACTTTAGAAGAGTGAAAATTATTGGGACTAATTGCAAGGTGGTTTTTCCCAAATTGGGTTTCTACTTTCTTGGTGTCATCTATGTTCATGTTATTTGTGTATGCTTTAAGTTTCTACAACTAAGTTACCTAAAGGATACAATGATTTAATAAATCTTAAGATTACTTTGTTCACAAGTACCACGAAAATTATAATGTTAACCAAGCTATCTTGCATTGCATGATAAGTGGAAGTTTGTATTGACATCTAAGGGACAAAGATTTTTTTTTTGTGGTAACTGATTCACCCCTCCCCTCCCAATTACTCCTCTTACATGTCCAATACTACAGTCACTAATGGTGATGGTATCAAGTACCCAATAGGATCTATTGTTGTTATAGGAACCTGGCTTAGAATGTACTATTATTCTATCTAGTTTTATTAACACTAAGCTAAAATAAATTTGATGATATTATATGTATTAATATTGGCATTAATGTTTCTTTTTAATCAAATGAAGGTACCCTTTCAAGAATTATAATACATGTTTTTTTAAGGATTTTGAGACACATAGACATATTCTTCATTACTCTAACCTTGTTGTCGAAACAAATATTCATTTGATAAAATACCATCGTAGAGTTATTAACAAGAATTTTTGGAAAGTTTGCAAATCTAATCACAAGGAAATACTTGACAGAATAAGAGTTAGAGCTGATCCAAAAGGTTGTCTTGATTGATTTTGGGTCATCCAAAATAATGATTCTACACTATCTAGTAGAATATTATTGGATAATTTATATATATCTTATGCAAAATAGTATAACTTAGCTAGCATGTGCATATTTTGATGCAAAATTTTGTATATAGAAACTGAGAAGAAATATAACATGTACATATTCAGATGCCAAATTTTGTATAGAAACTGAGAAGAAATGTAATATGTGCATATTTAGTGTTGGAAGTCTTATTGGGAAACAAGTACTGAGAGGGGGGGTGAATTAGGATCTATAAAACTTTTAATTCCTTGAATAAAATAATATATTAATTGAATTCACTCCTAATCCATCTCATATCTTTTAATTATGAACTATAAAACTGAAATAAATCTAACTATGTATGCCATCCATCAACATGAAAATGTAAACACATAACACAAATTTTGGTTACCTAGAAACACTCCAAGGTGAAGGTAAAATTAGTGTGGGGATGACACCCACAAATATCCACTACTATATTAATAAATTTCTCTTTTTAGGGCTACCATGTTGATCACTTTTAATGATCTACCCTATGAGGGGTCTACTCAGTTAGATGTATTACAAGACTATTAAGTCTACCTTGATTAAAGGATTTAAACTTATAATGAAGTAAGCAATCTATTAGGAGACTTAACTAGGTCTATTAAAACCACTTTGTTAAGAGATTTTCCCTGATACATTGGTTATAATTTCTTAGAACCTAATCCTTTAGTTTTCTTGAAGATTATTAATTTGATTACAAATCTTCTCTCTTCAATGTCTAAATTTGATCTCCTTATCTGATTTTCTCTGTTATGTCCTTCATGGCTAGGTTGCTCTATTTGATCACTTTATCAAACTTAGCCTTCCTTGCTCTATCCTTAGCCTTTTTTGCATTCATGATCTTCCTTCTGAGACATAAAAATTTAGGGTTTAGTCCCTTTTTAAATAGACAATTGTAAAAGGTTCTAGATCATAATCAATGATCCAAAATTCACCCTTTTACCACTTAGTCCTTCTAATTTTTTGGTTGGTTACTCCACCTTCCTAGGTTTTTATGTCTTTTGAAAAAATGTGTAATTATCTCCTTATTTGTCTCTGTAATCCATAAATATTTCATAGACATTAGCCAAAATGATTTACATAATTTTTAGTGCCATTACAAACACATATGCCAAAACTGGTTTACTCGACAATTGAATATCTTAGCACTCAGTCATAACTAACATTCATGTTGTCCCTCAACTTCTATAGACTTGACATGTACTCACTCACTTGGCATAAACTAGCTTTATATTTCTTAGTTTCCATATCTTTCACTCAGCATATATTTGACTCAGTTAGTACTGGGGTGCTCAACAACCTCTCACTTGTTCATCGTGTAGTGAAAATATAAACAAGTCCATGTAGCTCAACCTTTATTGGATGGCGCAGTCATAGTGATGATTGAACAATGCTATCTAAAAAATTAATAAGTTTTGGAAACTAATAGGCAACAAGGCTTAGAGATCAACAATCTCTCTTTTTGACATTAGTGGCAAAAACACTTTTTTCATGACGTAGCAATCCATTAAAATTTTTAAAATATCAAAAATTAGCACTCCCCCTTAGACTATGATTTGGTCTTCAAAAACATGACTCTTTTATACACATTATATGTACATGTCTTAACATACCTATGATCTCTAGTGTTGATACATCTAAATTACCCTTTGTGATTTTGATTATGTAGTGTCATGGTTGATTTCCCCCTTGTTTTTGACACTCTTTAGCTTGGGGTTTGGAGGGGTTAGTTGGTATTTATCCAAAAACATTTTGTAATTTGATAAAATCACCTCTAATCCTTGATTCCATTTGGATTTGGCTGATTCTAGGACCTAAATATGAATTCCTAGTTGAAAACTTAGACAACTAAACTGTCTACAGTTGAGAGATGAGGAACTCTCTTAACTAAATCTTGTGCAACTTATAGTTCTTTCTGAATGAACTCCATATGAGGTAGCAACATATTTTTTATAGTACTCAATTCTTTTATGATGTTGATGTCTTTAGCCATTAGCTTGGCTAATCTCCCTTGAGCAGATGTCAATTTATTGAATGAATGGGAGCTTGAACTTGTGTTCTTGCTCAAAGAATTAGCACAATGCTTCAAATTTACTTTTAATTGATCAATGGAGCATTTATTCTCTATGATGAAAAAATTGACATCAAATTTTTTTATATTTAATGAAAGAATAATTGTCAAAATCCCCTCTAAACTAGTTGCAAGGTTAGAGAGCTCAACCTACCTTATTGCAATTTCTATTGAGACTTTCTCCAAAACTTTGTTCTAGAAGTTTTTCTCAAACCATCTCATCATCTTTCCATTGGCCTTTATATCCTTATTATTGACTTTCTCAACTATATACACTAATGGTTCTAAAATTGGCTTCTTCTCATTTTCATCATGAATATCAAATGCATCTACGAAATTAACTTTAATATCACGGAGTACCTACTTCTTCTTGAACTCCCTCCTTAGTTGCTCTTCCTTTGTCTTGTGACTCAACAAATTTTGTAGATCTTGAATTTTCTCCAATGTCATATTGTCAAGGTCATACTTGGGTAGAGTGATGACCTCATCTAGACTTACTGAAGTCTCTCGTGTGTCAGACTTTTGCTCCATTTTCTGTGACCATGGGGTGTTTTCACTAGTTAGTGATATTTGTAATTGTTTTCCATTTGCACTTAGTCCAATTGTTCATTGTTCAATGGGGGTATGCTCCTATTGAGTTGATGTAACCTTTTGAATAGGTGTAATAGTTAATGCATTAGTGTAAACAACACTCAATAGCTGAATAAGAGCTTGGATAGCCTCTTGCTCCTTAGGCTTCTCGGTCTCTTCTGGCTTGAATGGTTTTGCCTCCTTGACTCCCTTTGAGATATCTTGAGTAGATGAACTTGCTTCACCTTTTTCTTCTTCTTTCCCATCAATTGCATGTGTAGAATTTGGTAGCACAATGATGGCCTTATCCTATTTCTTGGCACTCATATCTAGAACAATTGTGACTAATGTAACTTATGTAGTAATAGTTAATGCACTATCAATCTATGGATAATCCTATATTTGTTACAAGACTAGATTGGTGCATGGAAGAAAGGTGTCTGAGGTATTTGATTTAGCATTTTTCAAATCTTCCTCAATTAATATATTTTGATTTTGTGGTGATGAATTAGAAATATCCTCTATAGTGACAACATCTTTTTTTTCACTCCCTTCTTCTTATAGTCTCTCAAGTTCATCATCATCTTCTTGACTCTCTAACTCTATAGCATCTCTTCTCTCTTCCTCTTGTTCTTTTATTGCTGATGGAAGTAGCAATCCAAATAATTTCTTCCATATCAAAATTCTTTTTTTCTCAACTTTATATACTTTATTCTTCAAAATTTTATATGCCCTCACTTTTGGCATAAATTTCTTGGCAAAATTTCTTAGGGCAATAGACATACATGTCTTCCCTAAGTCAGCCTTAGTTTGAGCCAATGCAGTCTCCCTTATTTTCCTTTTAGTGGATAATGCCCACTTCCACTTTGCATCTAATTTATTATACAAATCCTTAGGAATACCCTTCCATAATTCTATAGGTGTATACTTAAATTTGTCCATCATGTCTAGCATGGCCTTCTCAATATTTTTCTAATCTTCTTTATTTAAAGAATAATATTTAATTTTCTTATAGCTTGCTATACCTACTGAGTTCCTAATATTTTCACATACCTAATCAATTTTCATTGGAGGCCACCTAGGTAAAATTTTAATCTTTCTCAAATCATCAAACTCAATTTCCTCTTCTTCATCCTCATCCTCATCAGGTATGACAATTATTTTTCTTCTTGGCCTTTTTGGTAGGCTCTTCTTGGTCCCTGTAGTTTGTTTCCTCTTTGTTGGGATTTTCTTGGTCTTAGTAGTCAATGGCTAAGATACCTTGGATCTTGTTATTATCCTCCTTTTTCGCTTAGTCTTTCTCACATTCTTCTTTAGATCCTTCTTTACATTAGGATCAACAATCACAATTTTATTTTGTTTGGTTACCTTGGGCTCGACAACAACTAGCTCTTTACCCTTTGATTCTTTATCTTCTTCTTCTTCATCATCAGATTCGTCATCTTTTCCTTTTCCCTTTGTTATCTGAAGTGGTTCATTTCCAAGCTTTTCCTCAAAATATTCTATCATCTTTTTTTGTTTCCTATCCATTTTGGGCGCTTTGGTCTACACTAACATTCTGATATTGGTTGACTAATAGTTTTTGAAGGGCTTGAAATCCTTACCTATTTCTTTAGAAAACAATATAGTAATTTTTGCAATGATTTTATTCACATTTACTTTTTATTGCATTGGCCTTAACCATGCAACCCTAGGTAACACTTCTTATGCAAATGTTACCATGAAAAAAATATCTTCATAGTAATGATCCACCATCAATTGTGGGATCCTCATTCCATTCATCATTTTTCTCTTAAACTCATCAAAATAGTTATCCATACTTTTCTCAAAAATTTCACCCAATTGTTTAATGAAAAAATCAATTTGCTTGGTGACTAGTCTAGTCCTATCCCATACAATTGTGCCTATAGTAGGAAATGAAGTATGCACATAGAAGAAAAAATATATAGTAGCAAAGATCAAAACTTACACAAAGTGTTCTTGACCTTTTGAATTCCAATATTTTCTAATAGTTGTTGTAGTTACAGCTCAACCAGGTCATAACTGTGATCTTTCTTTACAATCTTGTAACCTAGGTTGACTACAATGCACAAAAAATTGTTTAGTTAGCTTGACTGATATAGTTTGTGTTCCATTACATGTACCAAAAACTCAATAAAAGGATCTTCAATTCCATTGATAGACATTCCTTAGTCATTCCACTTGGCCTTCATTTGATCCTCAACAACATTCTTTGTTGCACATCTCATCATCTTTTCTCTATCTAGGGTGGGATGACTAGTAACTCAGTGAATGATTTCTTTATTGATCTTTACTGGTCCACCTTCTAACCATAATTTCATGTCATGTACTTGGATCAATATAATATTTTTCCATTCCACTTTAAATACCTTGGAAAATTCTAGGGCATGAGTAAGCCATTTATCAAAAATAATCCTATTTTCATCTTTCAAAATTCCATTTTCACACATAGCTTGACATAAGAAGCTCAAAATTTATAGTCTCCAATCTCTGCAACCTTGCACATGTAACACAATAAAAAATTGTGAACCATTAAGACTCTAGGTGGAATTGATGATAGGGTGCTAGATGTATCTCTAGTCATCACAATGTTAGGGTAAGGCATGAATTTGGGTGGAGGACATTGGTCATTCCTCACAATTTGTGTGTTACTTTCTGTCAACATTTCTTTCCTAGATACATATGCAAAAGATGTCATTTCCAAACTAGGGTTTTGAAACTTCAACAATTTTTAAAACAAGTCAACTCAACACTTTAAACATTACTTAGTTCTTTAAATCTTGCCAATGGCATGTTGTGATTTTCTCATTCTTTCACTAAAATTTCTTTTAATCACCTTTGAATCACTTGTGTGCACTAATAGTACTTGGTAAATGAAAATGAACATCAAAGAATTGATATATACCTTCAATTTGTTGAATTAGGTCTAGAATAAATGTGTTGTACTAAAATAGGTGCATTATAGTTGTCTTAGCCTTCACATAGCATTGTGTACACACTGGTTTTCTTCGAATACTCTGTCTTAATTACTTAGCTTTTCCAACATATTACTTTGGTTTTGCATGAACACTTGGCTTATATGACTTTGCTTGGTCCCTATAGACCATAACACTAATAATTGGTATCTATTATGAATAAGAATTATTTTTCTCAATTCTTCGCATAATTATGTCCTAGTGCATCTTGATTCATGCATTTATGAACTTTTAATCATATTTCTTGTTAGGAACTGATATGTAATTTTTCATTCAAGTGTATGGTTTTTCACATACCTTCTTTTCTTAGTTTTATATGGTGTGATCACTTGAACCATTGGATTGGGTGATCTCATCTTCACTTGATTTGCTAGTTCTAGCTTCTACTTTCTTTTTCTAGGTTTGACTTATCTCAACTTCCCCTTTTCCTTTGTTGTGTTCATTGCATGGTGTTGGTGCTCAGGTCCTACATTTATTACTAATATGTCCAACCTTGTGACAACTAAAACAAACTAAGCTTCCATTTAACCATTTCTTGTAATTTCTCTTAAATGTGTCCTAATGCAACCTTTTTGAAATGTGGCTATACTCTCCACACTAATGACAATTATACCATGTGTTATAATCAAAATTGTAAGAGTTACCTTGCTTAGGTGCATGTGCTTGCTTCTTAGATGTCCAATTGTATTTTGTCTTGAATATGCATTATTGATCTCTATGTCCAAATTTTTGATAGATGTAGTAATGTCCTTCAAATCTATGTGAAGTAGGTGTATCACTTTCCTTTGACATGCACTCATGTACTTGGTGCCCTTGTTTCTTATAGTTAAAATAGTTTCCATTAAACTTAGGTTTAGGATTTTTCTTACTATTCTTGCTTCTACAAATGTTTTTTGTGTGTCCCACCTTGCCGCAATGATGACATGTAGTTTTTCCTTTATGTTTTACATTTATTTTCTCTCCACTCTTGGATGATTCTCCTTCTTAGGTAGATGAGTAGTGCTTGATATGCCCTAGTCCAGAGGTGTCACTAGATGACCTTGGTGATCTCATCAATTCTTCAAAAATCCTTATATCTTTACTTGGCTTGTTCATCTTTTCCATGAGTTCCTTCTTAGATCTCAGCTCATTCCTTAGTTGGTCACTTTGTGATCTCATATTTGCAATCTTCATGTCCTTTTTGTTTAGTTCCTAATTTGTAAGTAATAGTTGATTCGTCAAGTCTAACTGAATGTTTGTAAAATATTGCACATGATATGACCTTTCTTCAAGTCTAATAGCCATTTATCTCTTGTCTTCTTTATTCATGACTTTTTCCTCTTCAACTTTCTTCTTTTGTTTAGCCACTTCACATATCTTTACTGATTGAATTGCATTCTCTCTCTTCAATCCTTTGACTTCTTCACTCAGAGTGTTGTTCTTCTCTAGTAGGTTTTCTATTATTGCATCACTTTGACTAGAATTTTTATTATCAAAAAATGCTTTGGTGTCAACTTCTTGATAAAGTGTGTCATTATGTTGGATGCTCGTATCTCTTCTCTTCTTTAAGGACATTCTCAATTCCTCTCTTGTTGTTTCAAGTTGTTGTAGTGTGAGTTGGATGTCAATCAATTGATTCTCAGTAGTATTTCCCATTTTTTAAGCCTCCATCTCCAAGATTTGGACTCTAAAGAATTTAGACTTATTAAAATAAAACTAAGATATGATACCGATTGTTGGAAATCTTATTAGGAAGCAAGATATTGAGAGGGGGGTGAATCAGGGTCTATAAAACTATTAATTCCTTGAACAAAATAACATATTAACTAAATTCACTCCTAATCCATCTCATGCCTTTTAATTATGAACTATAAAACTGAAATAAACCTAACTATGCATGACATTCATCAACATGAAAATGTAAACACGTAACACAAAGATTTTGGTTACCTCGAAACCCTTGAAGGTGAAGGTAAAACTAGGGTGGGGATGACACCCACAAATATCCACTACTATGGTAATAAATTTCTCTTGTTAGGGCTACAATATTGATCACTTCTAATGATCTACCCTATGAGGGCTCTACTCAGTTAAAAGCATTACAAGATTGTTAAGTCTACCTTGATTAAAGGATTTAAACTTACAATGAAGGAAGCACTATGTTAGGATATTTAACTAGGTCTGTTAAAACCACTCTGTTAAGAGATTTTCCCTAATACATTGGTTATAATGTCTCAATACATGATCCCTCAGTTTTCTCTTATGAAACTAATTACAGATCTTCTCTCTTCAATGTCTAAATCTGACTTCCTTATCTGATTTTCTATATTATGCCCTTCACTGCTAGGTTTCTCTATTTGATCACTTGATCAAACTTAGCCTTCCTCACTCTATCCTTAGCCTTTTTGTGCATTCACAATCTTCCTTCTCACCCATATTGATTTAGGGTTTAGTCCCTTCTTAAATAGATAATTTTGGAAGGTTCTAGACCATAATCAATGATCTAGAATTCACCCTTTTGCCACTTAGTCCTTCTTATTTTCTAATTGGTTACTCTACCTTCCTAGGGATTGATTTCTTCTGAAAAAAATCATAATTATCTCCTTATCTATCTCTACATTCTATAAATATTGCATAGAATTCAGCCAACATGATTTACATAAGTGTTTGTGCTATTACAAATATATATGTCAAAACTAGTTTACTTAGCAATTGAATATCATGACGCTCGATTATAACTAAAATCCTTGTTGTCCCTCAGCTTCTATATACTCAACATGTATTGACTCACTTGGCATAAACTAACTTCACATTTCTTGATCTCCATATGTTTCACTTAGCATATATTATGACTTGGTCAATATTGGGGTGCTTAGCAACCTTTGACTTGTTCGGTATGTAGTGAAAATATTAACAAGTCCATGTAGCTTGGCTTTTATCAGATGGCTCATTTGTAGTGATAACCAACCAAAGTTGTCTAGAAAATGACTAAGTATTGGACACTAATAGGCAAAAAGGCTCAGAGATCAACAATTGATATGCCATATTTTGTATAGAAAAGTTGTAAAACTATAAAATGTGCATATTCAAAGGCTAAATTCTATATAGAAAAGTGTAAAAATATAACATTCACATATTTAGATGCTAAATTTTGTATAGAAAAGTTGTAAAAATGTAACATTTTCATATTCAAATGACATATTTTGTATACAAATTTTTTTACTTGTATATGAGCTTATTTCTATTGTAAAAAGTGTTTATGTAAGTATTTAGGTTTAAGTATGTAGTTATGACTTTACATTTTAATGGGGTATGTAGTTTTCTTGCTATTGTTATTTTTCCATAATTATCTTTGTATGGTCTACCATTCTTTTGTTTATGTCTTATGATAGGATCATAGATCAATGAAACATTCTCTAAGTTATGACCCTTAGAAGATTGTAGCTGAAATGTGCTTAGTTCACCATGGGGACACTTATGTGTATGGTGGTTGCAAATGTTCTAGAAATTCTGTAGTCAAAACAAGGGTGTCAATATGGTTCACTTTTTTATTTAGAGCTAATAGAACAGTCGAATCAATACCATGATGAATAGTTGGAAAGCTATGTATTGTTGCACCAATTCACTAAGACACACTACAATTTTTGGCATCAAGTGAGAATTTTGTGCCAAATAAAATCCATTTGGAATCTCCAAGAGCTATGACAGGCTAGTGTAGGGTTCAAAAACATGGTCTTGTTCTATTTGATAGTTTTTTAATGCCCCTCACAAGATTTGAGTTATGACCCTTAGAAGATAGAAGATGAAATGTGCTTAGTGTACTTTAGGCACACTCTAATGCATGGTGTTCATGAATGTTCAAGAGACTTTATGGTCAAAACATAATTTTTACTAGGGTTCACCTACCCATTAAGACCTAACAAAATAGTTGAATCAGTGCCACAATGAATAGTTGGAATGATATGCACTATTGCACCAATTCACTAAGGAACACTACAAGTTTTGCTATCAAGTGAGAATGTTATGTCAAATCAAATCCATTTGGAATATCCATAAATTGAGATAATTTAGTGTAGGATTTGGTAATAAATCCATGTACCATTTAACAATTTGTTGATACCCCTCATGAGTTCCGAGTTATAACCCTTAGAAGATAGTCATTGAAACATGCTCAGTGCACCTTACAAACACTTTGGTGCATGGTAGTTGTGAATGTTCTAGAGACATCATGGTTAGAAAAAGGGTTTTGATAGTGTCAAGCTACCCATCCAAAGCTAGAAGAATAGTCAAATGGATGCCATGATAAACAATTGGAAAGATATGCACTATTGCACCAATTCACTGAGGAATGCTGTAAGTTTTGGCATCAAGAAATAATGTTGTGCCAAATAAAATCCAATTAGAATCTTCCAAAACTAAGATATGTTTTTTGGAAATATGGTCAAATATATGTATTTATGGTTTTAATTTATGGAAACATACATTTAGCATTTCATTTAGGCATTTAGAGTTAGAAAATTGTCTAAGTGTTAGACATTTTATAGTAACACAGGGAAAAAATGTTAAGTGTACAGATGGCTCATTAAGAGTTAGCTCATGCATAGTTGAGGAAAGATTCATGATATTATCATGATGATGAGTTCCAATGCAAAAAAATTTATGGATAATATGGCGTTAGTTATGATTAAAATACTAGTGCAGGTATTTAACATTGCAGAACATAGCATAGCAAAGAATTGGATTGTATGGCTTTAGGAATTATTTTGGTTTCAAAAAAATTAGTAAGTTATGATGAGCCAACTATGTAGATATTATTCCATAAAATATTTTATATTATGTCAAGTGTGTAAATAGATGAAGGCTAACTAAATAGAGTTTTGTACATATACAAGGTATAAGTAAATATATTATCTTGTGCAAATAAGTGTGCTATCTATGATAGACAAGAAAGTGTTATGTGACGTGAATTATTATATAGAGATCTTGAAAGATTTTTGAGCCTTATGTGATCAAAATTTTTATTTATAATCAAAAGAAGTGTAAAGTACAATAGATAACAAGTTTTGTATGTATATCTATTCTTGTGAAGAGCTGAATTGTATAATTGCATGTTAGTGCAGTGGGCTCTTCTTGCATACATTGTATTTGTTCTGCAACCTCCTAACTGGGTTGAAATAGCTCCTAATAGGGTTGAGGCTTCTAACAAGGCCTAGTCTCCTAACAAGGACTTCTGACACTATATGTACTTCATAGACTCCTAACAGGGTCAATATCCTTAGTATGATCCTATTGTTTAGTGAATCATCCCCACCAGGGTTTTCCCTTGGCCAGGGTTTGCCTAGTTAACAAATAATGGTGTTATGAGTTATCTATGTGCATGGTTATATTTACTATTCAAAATTGTTGGTTTACTTTCATTTGAAAGTTATAAAGTAATTAAAAATATTTAGTTGTGAGCAAAATTTTTTAGAATATTGATTCACCCCCCGCGCTCACCCCCCCCTCCCCCTAATATTATTTATTTCTAACAAGGTTAGTGTAAGGTTCAGAAATGTAGTCATGTACCATCTAACTATTTGTTGATGCCCCTTACAAGCTTTGAATTATGACCCTTAGAAAATGGAAATTGAAACATTCTTAGTGCACCTTGGGGACACTTTACTACATGGTGGTTGTGAATGTTTTATAGATTTTGTGGTCAAACTAAGGGTGTCACTAGGGTTTAGCCACTCATTTGGAGCTAATGGAGCAAATGAAACAATATTGTAGTTCCAAATGTATGCACTATTGTACTAATTCACTGAGGAATTCTTCAAGTTTTTGCATCAAGTGAGAATGTTGTGCCAAATCAAATCCATTAGGAATCTCCAAGAACTTAGATAGGTTACTATATATGGTTTTGACAATATGGTCATGTACCATCTAACAATTTGTCCATACCCCTCACAAGCTCTGAGTTATGATCCTTACAATATCATAGTTGAAATATGCTTAGTGCACCTTGGGGACACTTTGGTGTATGGTGGTTGCGAACATTCTACAAACTCCTTGGTCAAAAAAAGGGTGTCACTAGGGTTGACCCACATATCCAAAGCTAATGAAATAGTCAAATTGATGTCGTGATGAATAGTTGGAAAGATAGGCACTATTGCACCAATTCATTCAGGAACACTATAAGTTTTGGCATCATGCAAGATTATTGTGCAAATTCAAGTCAATTTGGAATCTCCCAAAATTGAGATATATTATTGTATGGTTCAACAACATGGTCCTCTAGCACACAACCATCCATCAATACCTCATACGTACTTTGAGATATGCCTGCCTAAAGATCAATTTACATTGTTTCTTAGCAGCCCTTAGGGACACTTATGTGTAGTATGATCAATAATGTCTAAGGGGCTCTATGACTAAAATGAGTTTGGAAATAGAATTTACCCAACCAACTAAAGCTAATGGAGAAGATTGTTCTTTCCAAGGACAAATAGTTTGAAAGAAACACAACCTTGCACATTTGAACTAAGAAACACTTAAATGTTTGGCATAGGAGGGATACCAAATCCAAAAAAAGTAGGATCTTCTAAAACTAAACTAGGCTATTGTAGGCCTCAACAATGTAATCCTATAGCACATGACCATTTGTCAATACCTCTCATGAGATCTAAGATATGCCTATTCAAAAATTAAATAGTGACCATCTAATTTATTTCATGTTCTTTTGATTATAGGCATGTACCAATGCTACCACCATATTCAATTGCATAGGTTTACCCTAGGCATGGTACCTCTTTGCGTCTGGCCACCCCAAAAAGCTCATTGACATACTCTACCAAAAATGTCCCTTATGTTTTTAAGGGGACAAAAATGCTAGAATTTGAAATACCATTCCTTGTAAATTAGAGCACTTATATAGGATTAGTTTGAACCTATGGGGTCATGTTGGGTCTCCTACAATATCCTAACTCAATTTTTAAAGAATAGATGTCATTTTGTAGGACAAAAACATTTTTGTTGATGCAAAACTCATTAGATGCACTTAGTAAATAGTGTCCATATAAGTTATTTCATGTTCTTCTCATCAGGGGTATCAAGTGACACTTCCACCATATTTAATTGGGTAAGTTTACCCTAGGCATGATACCTTTTTCCTTTAGCCATCCAAGAATTCTTGTTGCCATACCCTACAAACAAATGAAGGCATGTGTACATGATGTTGTACTTGTGTCATAATTACTACAAACATAAATTATTCCAAGATAGAGAAAATGATTAGATTCTTGCACAATTTTATTCAAGTATGTGGTGATTGAGAACATATATTTAGAGATTGATGCTAGGAATCTTATGACCTAATTGATTGGCAATGCCTTAGTCATCTCTAATGTTCATTCAGCCTTTGATTTTAATTTGTTTCATCAAGATCAATTATAAGTCTAAACCCATCTGATATATCATGACATTGGTTCATTAATTCAACATTATCAAGCTCATTTGTGATAGTAAAGACTTCCTACATATCGAGGTCTATGTCTTTAACAACCAAATATATAACAATGTGTCTTCAACACTAAGCATAACAATAAATAACCATGAAAACAATGAAAATGGAAAAAAAAAAATCTCGCAGCATTTTGTCTTTGATTTTGATTTGTGTCATCAGGATTAGTTGTAAGACTAAATCCATCTAGTATATCCTAACATTGGTTCATCAATTCAACATTATCAAGCTCAAATATGATAGTAAATCCTTCCTACATATTGAGGTTTATGTCTTAAACAACTAAATTTATAATCATATGTTTCAACACTAAGCATAACAATAAATAACCATTAAATCAATGACAAAGGAAAAACTCTGATAGCAGTCTATATTTGATTTTGATTTGCATCATCAAGATTAGTTGTAAGACTAAATTCATCTGGTATATCCTAACATTGGTTCATCAATTCAACATTATCAAGCTCATCTTGTTCATTTTTAACTTTTCCTTCTTTGCCATGCATCTAAACATTTATTATATATTGTTTTTACAAACACATTACAAATTTAGAACTAAAAATAATACATGGCATCCACAAATTTGACCACTGTTCTTGTCAACAAAAATTATTGTCAAAGCTCATATTTTCATATTTTCATAATGAATAAATAGTATCAAATATCAAGAGTATATGTCAAAATATAACATATATGACTAAAAATGTTGAATATGTACAAAAAATAGTCATTCAATGACCAAAACTATGTATCTACATAATATGTATCTATGAAAATCTATGATGAAGCAAGATCATCAAAATGAAGCTTCTTTGTAGCATTGTGTGACTTGCTTTGTATCTACACAATAACAATTCAAATGCTAAGTGAGATATCCAAAAATAATACATTGATTGTTGATTTTTTTATTACCTCATCTTATTCTTCTATGCTAGGGCTAAATGATGAGGGTAATGAATTCCAAACTAAGAGAGTGGATCTCCTAGAAAAGTGGACAGGTAGAGAATGCAATGAAATTCGTAATGGGGTCTATCATGGGGGAGGACTCATAGAAGGAAGGACCTATGTAATAGATCAATGAAATTAATGAAAAATTAGTTATAATTAAGGCATGCTAAAAAAGCACAAGAGGCATGGAATAAAGAACAAATTCTTACTAAATTTGCAACTAGGACTTTTGTGCTAGTAGGAGGCACATCCACTAATGAATCTGTTGTGATGTTTACCTATATGGTAAAATACAATATATGTTATATACTTGAATGGAATGGTAAAACATAGTAAATCACTTGACTAAACAACAGTAGTGGAAACCCATACCTCCTTCCTCTATTGTGTTTGAACTCCTCTTTGACAAGTAGGACTTCTAAAAAAATTAAGTGGAAAATATCCCACAAGAATTGAAAAAGGGGGTTATGATATGTAAAAGACGTTAATAACATAGACAAGTCTTGAAAATCAGTCTAAAACTACAAATGCATGTAATCATATTTAAATGCATACGTTTAAAGTGTGTATTTATAACTAGCACATACTATTGATGGTGGTCCTGTAGTATCAAAAGGAACCACTAATGATGATGCAACTACAACCATTAAATGTGTAAAAAGTGATAACATATTGGTTGTGTAAATAAGCATTTACTATTTACACTTTACTTAAGTTTACATAGGTTAATGCATATTCATATTAGTTGTCATGTAGACACCTAGGAGTTTACATATTCATACGAGTTGTCATGTTGACAACATAGTAGTTTTCACTCCAAATGAGCACATATTGTCTACTATATCTCTTTGTGAGATAAACCTTTGTATTCTTAGGCCTCTCATTGTTGCACATTTTTTCATGCACAATGGAGGATAACCCACTCTTAGTGGACATGTGCTTAGTTTTTATGCTTGTCTCTTGTATGACTCCTAGACATATTAGTTGCCTTTATATACAAGGCACTTCTATGTTGTATTCATCCAATTATCTAATTAATCCATACTCATTTGATCATATCTTGTCTCTCTTGTGCTATCTCTTGAGCTTCTAGATCTTGGCATTTCATTCTTGCCTTAGGAAAATTATTACATGAAATCAGAGTTATGCCAAATTCTTATATGGCATCAGAGCTATACCAACTTCTTACATGGTATCAGAGTCATAGGAGCTTCATTGTATAGTCATTGGAGAGAGAAAAAATTGTAGGTCAAGATTGGAGCTTGTTGGTACAAATAAAATTTTGGCATCACATTCAGAAGGTCAAAAACCCCCCAAATCAACTTTTGTTTCATCAAAAGTGGACATCTAAGGTGAAATCTAGAGTCATTTGATTTTTGGAGGTGTGGCAATGGCAATTTAGGAAAAATAATTACAAAGGTGATTTTAAAACAACAATATCTCCCTCATATGGACTATTTTTTGAAGCATTTGTTTTTGTTTTGGGGTAGAATTTCGTGATCTACACATTGCTATAGGTTGTTTGTAATATAACTTCCTAATTTTTTCTAAAAATTGCAAATCCCAATTTTTGCAACTTCAAAGGCTTCATTGGGGCTCATATGGGCACACATTAAGGTGTTATTTTTTTTGAAAGTGCATAATTTTTTGTCTACATTCTAGATCTGGTATCAATTTGGAGTAATTTTGAGTAGACATAGTACTTTAAGAATTTGGTCATTTTTTAGCCTATTTTGGCACTTGTAATTAATTAGATCCTTGAGAGGTCTTGTGTCTTATCATTACGAGTCACATATAGCTTCATATTTGTTTTTGTAACTATCAAAATTAAAAGTCCACTTTGGTTCATTTTGACTAGTGGTCAATTGAATTCGCACTACATATAAAGTGTCAACATCATCTATTTAGGAGGGGTTCCTTGATTCATTTCATATTCTAGGGAGTACATTGATTAGTACATCATGTATGAGGGTGACTTAATTACCTTAACAACACAAAACTATAAGAAACTGGGTGAATTAGTTCTCACTTATCTTAGTGAGCATAATGCATTGCCATATGCGAAAGGACTTTCATACAATGTTGACATAGTTACAATCTTTTTTTTTGTACTCTTTCTGCATATGGATATGGAGATTATAGATTCACTTGATGACATGAAGTCAACTAATTTTTATGATATTTGGATATATCTTTGGGAGATGTATGGATATCCACATGTACCTCCATTCCCAAAAGATATTTTACCTCCAGTTGTAGCTACAAATTCTCCGATTGATATTGCCTCCACTTGTAGCTACTAATTCTCCTATTGATATTGCATCTACTATTTCTCTTGATGATGCTTGTATTCATATAGTCATGGATTCACAAGATTTAGTGTAACAAGATATTTATTTTCTTCCAGACTCAATTCCTTGGGATGGCTTCTTGATAGATATTGTAGGTTTGTTTGTGGGGTCCTACATTAAGGATATGGGAGACACTCTTTATGATATACATCTTCTCTTTATTGAGGATGATCATTCTTCAGTTGTTGCAAGGGAACACTCTAATCGTCATGATTCTCTACTCGATCTTTCTTTTGAGTTTGACATGATTGTGGATACTTTCTTAAAACATTTGTAGGAGGTCTCTTTCATGTCAGAGAAGACAATTTAGTCTTTGGACATTGCTTTACATGAATCTCAAACTTTACTTGAGATTTCAGATTACATTCTTGATCATACTCATATGTTGAATATTTCTATGCAGTTTCCTGAGACAAATTACATTCTAAGATTTATTCTTATTGATTACGGAGGATTCTTTTGTACACCCATGATACCATTTCTTCCTCAAGGGAGAAATATCATTTAGTTTTCATGGTGCAGCATCTACATTGATCTAGGAGCAAATTTCATGGGTATAGATTCTACATTGAGGGGAGGCTTCTTTGTTTCTCTTCCTACTTCTTTTTTAAGGAGGCATCTTTTTCTTTGGAGTTTGATCCACATTCCTATACGAAGTAGTTACCATTGGTTCCTTGTATGTCAGCATCTTCTAATGGACTTGATCTTGATTGGTTTGTGACATCTTCATTATTCAAGGACATGGTGACACACCTTCATACTTCAGAGACAACATACTTCATATGGATTCCCCTTCCATATTCCTATCTACAATGGGAAGCCTTCTTGCATTTTTATTTCATGTATCTTCTTCCTAAAGGGAGAAATGTTGTTTGTAGGCATTGGATTCTCTTTTTTCTTCAAGAATTCATCATTCTTGTAGGAGATCATTCACTATGGGGGGGATTTCATTTCTCCTTATTTCCTTCTTATGGAGGGATTCTCTATTGTATATGCATGATGTGTGTCATAATAGGGGGGTCTTGATTACTCCATCCATACATGCATCTTACTTTATTTTTCTTCTCTCTTTTTTGGGGAGGGTTTTTCTCATGTTGTTTTCCCTCTTTGTCCACTTTATGAGAGATTGAATTATATATATTTTGCACTTTCAATTTGTACATGGGTACCTAACATAGCCTAGTAGCTAGGACCCATCGTACATTATTCTCTAGCTTTTTTGAGCTTAAGTACATTCCCCTGAGTTGCACTTAAGGGGAGGTGTTGGTGTAAATAAGCATTTTCTATTTACACTTTACTTAAACTTACTTAGGTTAATGCATATTCATATTATTTTTTACATAGACACCTAGGAGTTTTCATATTCATATAAGTTGTCATGATGACAACACAGTAGTTTGCACTCCAAATGAGTACATGTTGCTACTACATCTCTTTACAAGATACACCTTTGTATTCTTATCCTCTCATTGATGCATGTACATTCATGCACAATGGAAGATAATCCACTCTTGGTATAAATGTACTTAGTTGTTATGCATATCTCTTGTATGACTCCTAGACATATTAGTTGCCTTTATATATAAGTCACCTATATGTTGTAGTCATCTAATTATCTGATTAATCCTTTCTCATTTGATCATATCTTGTCGATCTTGTGCTATCTCTTGAGCTTCCAGATCTTGGCATTTCATTATTTCCTTAGGCAAATTCTTACATGGTACCATAGTTATACCAAATTCTTACATGGTATCAAAGCTATATTGAATTCTTACACATATGACATCCAGTCATAAAAAATGTGACTTATAATATTTTTGAACAAACAAGAATGTGACTAAAAGAAATTATGATAATAGTACCTATTCCCTCTCTTTCAATGATATCTATTGCATTCATTAGTTCTAGATGAAACCCTTTTGTTTCTACATGCATTTACAATAAACAAGTCAGGTGCATTCATCAATATATACTACAAATTTTATCATCTTTAATCATAATCTAGTTTAATAAATATAGTAGAACTAAACTTATTTACCTTTTTCATTTGTGTTTCCTTGATGATTTCTTCCTCTTTCCTAATGACCTTGGGGTAGTTGGGGTATCCTAACAAAAGCATAAGTAACTTAAGGGAAATAAATATGATACTATATGAGTTATATTAAGATTGTAAACAAGACAAGTGCAAGATATAATACTATAAAACTCTGTAATCCAAAGTCAATGGTTGAAAGTCTCATGTCATTAATTTGAGATGCTTGAGTCATAGACAAGCCTTATAAAACACCAATTAAATATACATATTAATTAAGAATTAATATTTTCAAACTAACAAGTACAATTATATTCTAATGAATATATTTTGCTTCACTTCAGGTGTTCAAGATTCCCATGTAGGTCTACTTGAATGAACATTATGGGGTGTGCTCTTACCACCCAATGCACCCTACAATATACATTTATCAAAATATGTCAAATATCTCAATATCATGTATTAATATCAATTATTTGTTAAATACAAATTTATTTAATCTTATCAATTTTAGGTGAAATCAATTAATAACATGAAATAAACCTCTGTCAGCCCTTTGGAAAACACCACCATCATTAAATCATCAGTAAGGGTCACTTCCTCATCAATAGATGCATGAAATCTTCTCCTGAAATGTATACATGAATGAGATATTGATTCATCCTCATTCACATCAGTATCCATCCCATTACATAAACCATAGAAACTAACACACTATGTTGAATAGGATAGGAGATCAAGCCAAATGAAATATCTGATGATGGACAAGGTGGCATGGGCTTGGATGAGTTTGGTGGAGCATCTGATGATGATGGAGATGATGCACCTCCTTTGGAACTAGTTGTGTGTCATGCTTAATGATGATACCAGTCATTGGTGCATCTGTATGAAGAGTTTGTAAGTCCATAGATTCTTCCATGACTATGGAGAGCACAACATGAATCAAATATTTTTTCTAGATGCTTCATTTATTATGGTTGGGAAATTTTGTGTACATTTGGTGTATCATATGCATATCTCCTCCCTCTACCCTAAAACTTGAAGAATTCAAAGTAATTTAGCTTCTCGTCGAGGATAAACTCACAATATAATTTTATCAAAAAATATAAGGCCACCTCATTATTATTATAGGGTGGTTGGCCAAATTTCATATACCACCTATCCCAAAAAGCCACTCTGATCCCCCAGTAAGTACACCAATGAATAGGTAATCAAGGGGTGGTTTCCTTTGAGTTGAGGCTAGTATCAAGATTGGTGAATAGAGCACATATGCCACATGTTGGTATGGTTGTATCCTTCACCTATCATAGGATAACCCATCTGCATAATATGTACAACATTTATCCCTCCATGAACCCCATTTGGTCACCTTCTTTGTCACATCATTTTCATTATTGGTCATCTTTTCTAATGTGTCAAATAGGGTGGAGTGGTGGCCAAGATTAGAAGACCTCAACCTAGAAAATAAATTAGTTAATTTGGAACTATTTCCAGTGAGACATTTAACAAGGTCTTCTTAACTAGAGTTTACATGATCTAATAGGATTAGTGGAGGCCCTAGATGTGGTTTTGGTTTCTTGAGTGACAACCATTTGAAGGGTTTGTGTGTTAGGGGCTACCCCTTAAAATTTTTTCGATTCATTTTGATATGCATTTTTAAGGCTAATGTTTTTTTCTTCGGAATGAGGTGGCCTTTGGTTTTTTTTGTGTTCACTCAGTCTAGATGTATCTAACCATAAAATGATCAAAAAAACACTAACCAATAAAAAATACCTAATATAATACAAACATACAATTAAAAACAAAAATGAAAGATCTCTAACCTTTAATCAAGGTGTCAGCGAAGATTGACAGAAAATTAGATGGGTCGGAGGTTGAGGGAGCCAAATACAATCGTATTAGAGGGGGGGGGATGATGTTTTTGTCTATTGTCAAAAATATTGGGCATGAAAATGACCCAAAATCATAGGCTAATAACACTTATTTTTACTGGCAAAAATGTGATCACATTATTAGCAAGTTAAAACACAATCACATTATGGATAAGTTGAAGTTTTTTAATATTATTTTCTTGGCTCATTACCAAGCCAAGCCCTATTTTGATTTTTTATAAAAAGTGCATATAACATTATTATGTTATGTGTACTTTTTTTTGGCATGGTGTCCACTTTTTTGCACAGCAAATTGGTGCATCCATTAAAGATAGAAAACTAAGTATATAATGTTTAGTCTTTTTCTAGAGTTTAAGAGGCAAGAGGGAGATTCATTTATCAAGTGCCCACTTTAAAAAAAATAAAGATATGGTACAATTCCCCAAAAAATAAAATTTAAAAGATAAATAAAAATAATTTGAGTCATTACCCTATACAAATATCATATACTTATTTTTTACATCATGTTTTCTAAATCTTGTAAAGAAGAAAAACACACATCCCAACAAGTTTATAGCCAAGTAGTAGGATGATTATTTAACCTTCCATGCTACACATTATCAAAGTGACAAATACCTTAGTTGTCTACTTTTAAAAAGACATCATTACTTTGAGAAAAACATGGGAATCTACTTTATATTCATAATTTTCCAAAACTAAGTTGGATTTGGTAGAACAAGCACAAATATAATAGAGGTTACCAATACTAGGTACAACTCCATATATCCTAATCCTAGCACCTTTCCAAGAATATGAATGTATACAACTATGAATAATGATTAACATGACTATCTTTTCAACCCTGTAAAGTGTGTATTACCATTGTCATATATTGTCTCCTATTAGAGGTATATCCTTTTATCTCAAAGAATCACAAATTATGAAACCAACTCAAGAAATAAATTACTCACAATTTTAAATTAACTTAACAATGTTCACATGTTAGAGAGATGAGATAATATAGAATCTTTTGAGTTCCTTTAAAAAAAACAAGAAATGGAACATAATTCCCTACAGACTTTAACTAAGTCCTTATGATCCAAAATGCTAAAATTAGGTGTTCTAACAATATAAATCCATCATGAAATAAAGAAGACATTAATTTCACCTCCAGTTATACTTAACATATAAAAGAAATTAAAGGGGTTATACCCAACACTAAGGTTATGTATGATCCATATTCAAATCTCCAAAGTTCCCACTATGGAAACCTAGGGCTTTGATACCATATGTAACACCCACCAAGGAACCCAAAAGGACAAGGATAAATTTTACTAAGTTTAGTGAATAATTATTAATTTTGAATTAGTTTAGCTTCTTCTTCTTTTAACCTAGCTCTAGATGCAAGAGTTCTAACAAGTTTTAGCAACATTACTTAATTTCCAAAACTTAATTTAATATGATTATTTGAACTATCCAAATAAAAAGTAACCTCTATTTTGTAAGTGACTTGAATCATAATTTACTTATTTTCACTTAAACAATACAATTACATCACTTAAGCAATAAGGGAGACTTAAACTAGATTATTATTTTTGAATTAGTTTAGTTTTTTTTTTTAACCTAGCTCTAGATGCAAGAGTTGTAACAGGTTTTAGCAACATTACTTAATTTCCAAAACTTAATTTAATATGATTATTTGAACTATCCAACTAACAAGTAACCTCTAGTTTGTAAGTGACTTGAATCATAATTTACTTATTTCCCCTTAAACATTACAGTTACATCACTTAAGCAATAAGGGAGACTTAAACTAAAATATTATTTATATGCATACCTAGTTATCTTTTCTTAATTTATTCATTATTTACTTCTATACACATTCATCTTATAATAGTAGTTTAGGGTAAGAACAACCACTTTTCAAATTAGATCTCAAGTAAAACTTAGTCATTTTTATTTATGATAAACCACATAGTCATATTTATAGAAGTTAGGGTAAGAGATCAAACATCTAGATAATCCCATATATATTTTTCTTATTAACTTTGAGTGATAATCATAACTTCAACTCATAAAAAATAATTATTTAACCATTTCCTATTAGAGGCTAAGGTACAAGACTTATTACATCAAGTCATTTACTACCTACTTAACTTGTATTGATCCATTTTAATGACACGCATTTGGTAAATTTAAGTCTTCAACTTTACATGTTTACTAACCAAATTTTATTGGATAGTTACTTTTACATTACCATTCATTTTAGAAGATCTCATTAACTTTAGCAAAGCACAAGGATCTTTTACACATCGCAACATATTATTACCAAATTCCAAATCATTTTATAACACCAATATTACATCATTAAGCTCTTGGGGAAAAAATAAATGTATTGTATTTCTCCTTCATTTCTCCTAGAGATACCCTTCTCCCTTTTACTTTTTCTTTTGAATTTATGATACAAATACACATGAGCTTAAGACCCCTTTTAGGAGTTCACATTACAAGACATTTTATAGATTTATTACAATAATAATGTAGCACTAAAACTTCAAGATTCAAGAGATATTCTTCAACAACTACTCAACAACCTAATCCATACAAAGTCATCCACAAAACTTGAGCAGTACGTCAAAAATATTTTATTACCCAACCATGTAGAACCATAAATGGTCCACTCCCCCAAGCTATGAGATAATACCATAATCCACATAGGTTCTAAGGAAATCTAAGGATAGGGTCCACCCTTCCCATAATAGCGAGCATGAAAATACATCTTAACAAATATGAGAACACAATATAAAGACTATTAACATTGTAGCTATAGTTAGATTGGATTAATCTATAGATAATCCTTCTATGGTTATAAGTTAATCATCAGTTAGAGAAAATCATGTTTATCTTACTCTCTCTATGTGTATGTTTGAATATATGTATATATGTGTGTGTACGTATATATGTATATATATGTGTGTGTGTATGTACGTATATATGTGTGGGTATATATATGTATGTGTATGTGTCTGTGTGTGTGTGTCTATATATGTTTATGTATAAATGTATATATGGATGTATATATATGTGTGCATATATGTATATGTATATATATATATATATGTGTGTGTGTGTGTGTGTATCTATATATATGTGTATGTGTGTATGTATGTATATGTATGTATATGTATATATGCATGCATGTATGTGTGTGTGTATATGTATATATGTACATATGTATGTATATGTGTGTGTATATGTATATATATGTATATATGTATGTACATATATGTATGCATGTATGTATGTATGTATATAAATATGTATGTATGTATGTATATGTGTGTATCTATGTATGTATGAATATATGATTATACATTGTGTTAATATTGTCTAATGGTTATTAAGTTAAATTTACCATAGAGACATGTCTCCTCTACACATATTTATTAAACATTCAATCTGCATTTGGAATACACAGAAATAAAGAGTAGTGTTATTACATTTGCAAAGATCCTTTCACTTAACATGGTATTAGAGCTAGACTGTAAATGTAAGAAAGCAATCAAAGACATGATAGAAATAATTTGTGTCTATAATGGAAGATATAGACTCAATTAGAAAGCTTGTCCAATGATGGCTTTGCAACTGAACATGAATTTTAATGAGTCTCGAGCCTATGAACTAGGTATTAAATCATAATGTGGATTATTTGATCATGGACAAGGAAGGTATATTTAGCTCTCATGGTATATTTTAGTGAAACAAAGTAGAAAGTGCTCTAATAGTTTTGAAGATGATTGTCAATTACTAGAAGATGATAAAAATTTCATTTTGTAGGGCATCACAAATGAACTTACCAAGGAAATTATATTCAAAATTAATGGATAGGAGGAAAGAAATGATTACAAGAAACCTTTATGAAGAGAATGTAATTCTTCCATGTTTGCACCTGAGCCTAATCCAATTTATATTCCTATTGAGATCTATTTTATTTGTGAAAGAGAGAGGGTTCCCAACCATAATTTGAAATATAGACATGAACAAAAGTTGAATAAGTTTGTCGAATAATTAGAGAGGAAAAAAAAAATTAATCATGGGAAAATTAGAAGGACCTAAACTAGGTTGATACCTTTATGGTTTTGATATGAATGATGGCCTTAGAAATAATGGTGAAATGAAAGAACACATACTAGACTCACACCCAACATGTACAAAGGAACTTCATAGACCATGTCAACATTGTGGTCATTGGGTTCAATCATTCTACACATGATGTTTCAAAGAGAGAAGGTAACATGTAAAAATAGGGATAAGGTAGAAAAACACAGGAAAAGACATGGAACTATTGCAAGTAATGAATGACATATTGAATGCAAGGAACAATACCATATTTAATATAAATTGAAAATATGCCCAATGTGCCATTAAAGGTGAAAAATAATAATTAAATCACTTAAATTCACCTGATCATTGCATCCCACAAAGATCCTTAAACACAAAATAGACATTTTCACAAAAGCAAAATTGCATATTCATATTATATGCCATAAACTAAATCCATGTAGATTTACATAAAGTAAATAAGGAACTTCCTAAGACCACTCAATGTGGTGGGAGGAAGTAATGAATCTTTCCACCTCTTTGTCATGAATAATAATCAAAATATGTCAAAGGAGGGACAGTGTTTTCACGTAGTGGTAAAACTATCATCATAGCACACACCCAAATAAGAGAATTATGACAAAAGGAGGGCCTAATAAAACTTGATATCGTATAAGATGAAAATATTTAAGAATGGTAAGGAGGTCTATATGAGAAAATGTAAGCTCAAATGACCATACTTAAACATCACAAATTAAGGAGAAAATTAAGCTTGGGAAAAAAATCAATTTTGACTATTTAACACTTTTAGTACTAGAATGAAGCTTAGTGTGTGATATTTAAGCCCTCTAAGTGTAGAAAAAAATTAGACATACAGGTCACCAATAATATTTTAAACCTATGAATAAGACAGAATAAACACTATGAACTAAGACGTGATGGGGGTGGATGGATTGGATCTACAACAATAATTAAATACAAAATACACAATATAGGAACCTATAAAAATTACAAAATCATTCCATTGTCTGATCATAGAAAACATTACATTTTGCCTCTTTTATAGGTCTTTAATTGTACCCAAAAATAGACATAAGACAAATAGACTTTTCTAGAACTATATAAACATAAATGACTTCTAGAACTTTACAAACCTAAATATTAATTTTACCTAACCCTATTCGGTAATCCACCTAGAGTTTTTAGAATCCTCTAGTATGATTTTACATTTCATTTGAAGGGGAAATTACACATTCCAACACTCCCCCTAATTTCAACCTCAAATGTTGTTACATACAAATTCCATTGCACCATGATTATTATTTACTTTTGTCTATTTCTCATGTCCACATCCAAGCCTATAATCTTTGAAACCTTTTGCCTCTTTGATACCTTTCTCTAATTTTTTTCCCAATGTTGTGCATTCTTTCTTACACTTGAATATTTTCTCTTGAATAAACCTTTGATCATTCCTGTAATTTTCTACCAGTTTGGTTTGTAGCTCCATCCACAATCTATTTTGATGTAACCTACCATAAAATCTTTATTGCACTCTCTATTTCAACATGTCTTATCACAATGATTTTTCAAGCCACAATTATTACAGGGATTTAAATCCCAACATCTATCATTTGTATGCTCTTTCATGTTACAGTGTGAACATTGCACAATCTTTATACCTTCAATTAATTCTCTTGAATCATTATTTATCTTTCCAATGTCTATAGAATATCCAAGACCTTCATATTTTGGCCTAACTATAGGCTCAATTGGATTCCTTATTCATTTCCCATGCTTTCCTAGAACTTTACCTTTGAAACCCATTCTTTTCATAATTCAAACCAACACTATTATTATCATAACAAAAAAAATTTGCAAACTTCTTATCATTTTCATTCTTACACTTTTCATCACAGATACTTTCAACTTTAGAAAAATCACATTTCTCAATTGCATTATCAGTGAAATCATTTGTGTCACATGATACATCACATACAAATAGTTTCACATTCAAACATTCTTTCTCTTGTTTTGGAGTAGACAATTCCTTCTTTAACATATTATTTTCCTCTTCCAATTTCTTCACATTTTCTTCTAAAACTTTGTTCTTTTTCTCAATATCATCAAAAAAATTTAACTTTCCTTCTAATTCTTTAGTTTTCTCTTTAAGCTTGCATGTTTTTTTCACTTCCAATTATGTACTTCTTCCACAATTTTTTATCAATTTTCTAACTCTTCAATTGCCTCTATACAGACACTAATTTCATTTAAAAATTTGCACTTTTCTTCTCCCATTTCATTTCTTACTTTTTGCAATTCTTTTTACAAAATATATTTTTCACCCAATAATCTTGCATTTTCTTTCTTCACCATCACTAATTCTTCTTCTAACTTATTTGTCTTCTCTTTTTGAACTTTACCATCTTTTCCCATTAAAATCAACAATTGAACACACCTTATTAATGTAGATCATCAGTTATGACTTTCAAACTACAACTATATTTGGTCTTCTTTATTATGACCATCACAAGAAAAATATTTTCAAATTTTCTATGAATTCCAATGAATCACCTTTAACAGCTTTCTAACTAGTGGTAGGGGAGATTAATAATTCCTCAATCCCCCTGATCCTTTACTTTTCAACAATTAGCAACATTCTCCTTGCATTTTTTGTATGCCATATGGACTTTAGACCTTAAAACTCAAAGATTTCTCACAATGCTTCAATACCACATCAATAAACAACAAATATTTCTATTAGAACAAACATCTTATTCAATCAGGTTGTAAGGTCTCTCCTCGTATGTACTTATTAAATATATGATTTTCTCTATTAAATCTATTATAAGAGATTGGAATGGATATAAAGTAATGTTTTATGGTTTAGATGTCCTAATAGAAATTGAGATCAACTGATACATTCATGTTTCAAATACTTAGTGATTTGAGAACTACTACGTTATCTCAACTATGTAAATATTTATTTACACTAACAATTATACAAGGTGTTTTCACCTAATGATGATGATGTTGATTATGGTACCTTAATGATTAGGGTATACACATTCAAATAGTTCAGTATTTCTTATTGGTGATGTATATGATGTTTAGGTATATGCATGCCTAATGATGATTATTGTAGTATTTTAAACTAAATTAATGAATAAGTTATGTTATATTGATTATGTAATTACTAATGATTAAATGTCTACAAGAATCAAAAAGGGTTATTTAAATAAAAGTTGATGTTTTGATTTATGTGATTATCCAGATGAGTTTTAGATAAATTCATGTGATTTTTTCTCAAACTTCTAATGTGTGAAATGAAGTGTGCAGGATTATTAGCTAGGAAATATAATGGAGAATCAAAACTGGACCCTATGTACTATTTGTGAAAACTAGGACTGAGTCTAATCAAAGATGCAGACCCCATTGTTACCTATTTCTTTTGTATCATAAATTGAATGCATGTATCATTCTATAATCATTAAATGTTAATATTTTGTAATAATGATTTTATCGTGTCACTTGACACTCGTGATTTGTATATGCATTTCAGCATGTTAATTAGGATTAGTCAAGTAACCTAAAAATCTGAGTTGGACTAGGTTAGTGACCTAATATTAATTAGTTAGTAATCAAGATTAATTACCCTAATTAGAGTTTAGTGATATATTTGCATTCTTAGAGTTTTTTAGGAAGTCTTTATATTTCATTAACAAGTCATTATATACTCTTAAGGCCAAAAATTATGATAACTAAGTTCCTAGGGGGTATATGTATGGGTTGGGGACATTTTCCACACCTCTAGCCACTTTTGTTGACTTTGGTGAGCACTCAAATATCCCATTTTTTCTTTATTGCGAAAATTGAAGTTTCACCATGAGTTTGATAAGTTAAAATCCACCATGAAGTTTTTCTTAATGACAAGATTGAGTTAGAAGACTCTAGAATCCCTTGGTCAAGTGGGGAGTTATTGCATTTTGTAAGTGGTTGATTTAGGAGCTATTTAGTGGTAGATTTGAAGGTGGAAGGTTGTTCACCCAACCTCTAGATTTAAAGAGCACAATCAAGATTGAAGGAGAAGTAAAGATAGATCTCAATTTTTATTTTCCATAACCTTATTGTGAAGGTAGGAATCCTTCAAGTGCATGTCTTCCTATTGTGTTTCATTCCTTAAGTAGGTTTTTGCATATGTGTGTTTGTGTGTTTGATGAGCATGTTTGGGATGGGATTGTAATGGAGTTTTTTTTAAATATTTCCCTTCTTGTTTTAGATTTGATTTTTGAGAGAAATTTTGTAAGGGATGTGTTGGCATTACTCACCCTCAAATAGGGCAGAAGTGGTAATGTACAAGAGGAGAGCTTTAGTTGGACTTTGGTAATACAGAGTCTCTCCCCATGGTGAGGAGAGGGAATGAGTAGGGTTTTATGTGCCCCTACTTGTTAGTACAAACCATGTTTGTGTTTTGAAAAAATGAGAAGTGAAAGAATGGAAGTTCTTGTGATATTAGCCTCAAAAGGGCATCTATGAAAGAATAGAAGTTCTTGTATATTAGCCTCAAAAGAGCATCTGTTATGGTGGTGTGACTGACTTCTCCTACCTGGAAAAATCCACCTTCTCCCTAGTTTGGTTTGATAATGAACCTATTGTGCAAACCTAGGATGGGATTAAATGGGTTGAATGCATCTTCATGTTAAATCTATTTGTCTCCTGGTCAATTTCATTTTTTTCATGGTTACCTTGATGAAATTGTAGATTTTCATAGTGGCTACCTTGTTATGGAGCCAAGCAAAATCTCAGAGTTGTTGTTTTCAATTCAAATGTATTGGGAGATTTCTCCTTGGGATAATAATCATATTGTAAAAAGATATTATTAAACTTATTTTTTAAACGATTATGATCTTGGGTTTTCTTCCTTGGTTCTTTCCTGAGGGAGTCCTTGAATCAAATGATTGAATAAAAATGGAGTTTTTTTCCATCCATATAATTTTTTGAGTGATTAAATTTATATGCATATGTTTTCAGTAAATGGATGCAATGATGTTTTACCTTTCTTATGGTATTTCTATTATACAAAGTTGTATTCATATGTTTAAATGGTAATTAGATGAAATGATGATATATGTAAAGCCATGTAATTTGACTTAGAACCATGCTAAAAATATTCAATTTGTGCATGAAATTTCATCTTGTATTTTATAATTAATTGAAAGGAAAAATAGCCCTATGTGGGTGAATAAACAAAACATTAAACCTTGTGTTATAATAAACTTTAACAAAAAAAATTGAACAATTCAACACTTAGAAAAAAATATGGGACTTGAGAAAATTTATCCCCTTAGAGCAAAAAACACTCTGCCCTTTGTATGGGAAAAAAGATTTAATCCCCCTTGTTGAACAAAGAATATTCCCTTGATTCCATTTAATATCCTTGGTTACCATTTGTAAAGGAAATTTTGTAATTTAAAAATAAATTAATAAACTAAATTTATTAACCTACCTTACCCTTCCCTCAACAAATTAATTTTATCTCATGACTCCCTTGGAATATCTATAAAATGGGTGATGCTGTCACCCCTAAGGAAGTGCACCTTTCCTCTTGCTGACCCATGTGGCATAGAAGGTGAAAAAAAATGTTTGAGCTTAATGCTTAAAGTGGGATATGAATCCCCATCAACCTAGTCAAAAAAGGAGGTTCCTAAATGGTTGAAAACCCACTGAACTCTCCCTCCAAATTCATGTACTTGCATCCTTTCCCTAGGTGTACTTGAACATGGGATAGACCATCACCCTTGGGAAGTGCATCCTATACCTGGGGGAGTGTCATGCCTTGGGGAAGTGCTTCCAAGGCAAAGGAATGTGGGGAAGTTTAAAGTCAAACATATTAATGTTACCTCCATCGTTAAACCAATCCTCATCCTTCTCAAGCACCAAGTTTTTCACCTTTCTTGGGCAGCATGGAGAAGGGGCAATTTAGAAACTTGGTCCATGTGAGGAATATGGGAGCTACCTAAGGCTTTGGAAAGGGGAGTAGGGTGAGTGGGGTTAGTCGGGGTTATGACATGTGGGTTATGTGTAGTTTGGGTTAAGTGTTAGTAAAGGTTTAGTGTATAGTAGGTTTAATTTAGTGTTAGATATTAAATTAGTGGTATGTTAAATTTTTAAATTATTTTTTGGGTTAGTATTACATTTAAATATTGGTATTATGTTAAGATGTTAAGTGAGTTGTGTTAGATGTTAGGTTAGGGTAGGGATAGTAAGTTAATAAAGTTAAGTTAGAGATAGATTTGTTGTTAATGTTTTATTTTGTGGGGGTTTAATTTGTATGCTTATTTTGGTTAGTTAGTATGTGCATAGGTTTTTAATTTAGTGTTAAGTAATTATATAATCATCACTAGATTTAAACATTATTATTTTGGTGTTATTAGTTCTATTTTTAAATTATGTTTCCTACTAGTGTTTTGGTTTTAAATATGTACGTCAATAAGATTATGGTTTGAGTTTGTTTAGTAATGAATTATTTTTGATGTCTTGAGCTTAGACATTCCAAAGATGTTTGGACAAACTTTAATAACTAGAAATAATTAAAGATGTGAGATTTAAGTTGCAAATTTGAAATCAAGGGATGCTAATGTTTTGAGAGTGTTATAGATTAAGGTTAACTAGTTATTTTGTTTAGGGAATTAGGTTATGTTTAAAATGATGTGAAGGTTGTAAATAAATTAAAAGACAAATAGAAATGATTTAATTAGTTTGAATGGCTATATCAAGATTTAAAGGTGTGATGGATTTGAAGTTGCCTAGGTAGCTTGGTAGGATGGTTTGAGCTTTGTTAGGATATAAATTGGTTGTCATAAATAGTTTAATGGTAAATTTTTTAATATTTTAATTAGTTCTAAATGGGTTATGATTATATCCAAAATTAGGTATTAGTATATTATGATGGATTAACCTTTAAATGCATAATTTGAGCTTCCTAAGCATTGATCTAGTATAGTGATAAAAGGGATAGCATCATAGTCAACTTAAGAACATAGGAACCCTAAAATGTAATTTGAATTGAAAATCATACCTTTGTAAATTGAACCTAAATGATAATTGATTGGCTCATTCAACTAGAACTAAGTGTTCCCGTAGCATTAGGACTTAGGGTTTCAAACCTGTACATTATGTGGAGATGTTAGCTCTGCATCTTAATGATATGTATTCAAAACTCACTTTAATCCTATGTCATCTTTCCATAACCTGAATAGTGTAGCATGTATAACTCAATAGATTAATTAACTTTATAATAAAAAATTGTTGGTGTGTTTTGCCCTAATATTTTGGGCATGTCATGGGTTCTAATATTTTTATCCTACCTTTAAAATGGCTTTGATACCAATCTAATAGGGGTGGATGGATTGGATCCACAATAATACACAATACAAGCACTTATAGAAATTATAATATCATTCTATTACCTTATCATAGAAAATATTACATTGTGCCTCTTTTATAGAGGCCTTTGATTGTATCTAGAAATAGACATAAGACAAATAGACTTTTCTAGAACTATCTAAACATAAATGACTTCTAGAACTTTACAAACCTAAATATTAATTTTACCTAACCCTATTTGGTAATCCAACTAGAGTTTCTAGAATTCTCTAGTATGATTTTAAATTTCATTTGAGGGAGAAATTAAACATTCCAACAAGATGCTTGTCTAGAATTCTAAAAAATTTAATAACATTTGAGGAAATCTAAAATATTGACTGATAGACAATAATAAATGTGCCAAGAGAATCTCCAGCCATGGCATTTGTGATTTATCTTGCTTCTGATAGCTTGACACATGCTCAATATATACAAATAAGAGGAAAAGCATTTGATATGGACAAATCATGTAAATGCCTGGACGGGTATCTATAGGAAGCCCAATAAATTAATAAGGTTCTAAAGAAAAAATTCCTCATGACATACTTTAGTGGAAAACTTTAGTATGTTGCAAATAAATTAATAGTCTATTTGGTGCTTAATACAAACAAGATGTTGTCATGAAATGTTGCCACAATTGAATAAGAACCCTTCATTAAAATAAATTTTATTTTTTTAATCAGTTAAAAAAGTCATTCACGAGAAGATAGTTGAAAATTATATTTATTGGTTCTATATATTAGGCTCACTTAGAGCATGAAGTATGTAGTGGAAATGTATTGAGCATTTTTTGAAGGAAATGAGCTCCATAGAATGTTTTTGCATTCAAATGGAAATTTAAAGAAAAATGGTGCTAATAGCAGTACAAGTGAAGTTATTAAGTTTAGAAGTTGTATCTACAAGTGCAATTAATGTTTAATTAGAATTAGAGAAACAATATCATATAGGATTATTATTGTGTTCTTCAAAAATATCATCATAGGCTACTCAAAAGAGATAAGAAGATTGAAGTAAACCAATGACTTATAGAGAGTTCATAATAATCTAAGTATGAATATATAGTCAGATTCTTCATCTCAAGCCACTTTGAACAAGACTTTGACTAATTTAGTTATGATAGATGAACCATTACAGGGATATGACCAAACCATATGCATTAGCTCATAATCAATAAATGATGATTCAACTAGGTAAATAAAGTGATTGAATTTATCAACATCATTTGACATTTCAACCTGTTATGAATTCAAAAGTATATGTATTTGGGAGAACATTAATAGTCATTATAGTGAACAAATTTATTCCCTATTCTCCATCTATGCTAGTTACCCCTTGGAAGTAACTAGTGATCTAATGATTCGATGATTTTTAAGGACCTAGGAATTTAGATCTACAATAAATAAATAAAATTAATATAAGTAATAGAGTGCAATAAAACTCATAATGAGGAACATTGAAGGCAGATTTGACAAGTAAAGCATATACATAAAAGAGATTAAGTTACATTTTATTCTCAAATGTAACTCAAGGTTAGATATAGGAGACATTATAGTAAACCATGAGGGTTCTCTCCTTGGACTTGATAGTGACTGAAAACTATATAAATTGGAATTTAAGTGCAAATTTTACATTGTGGGGGGAATAATAACCAATGTTCCATTTCCATTTGAACCATCCTCAAAGGGGATAGGTCTATAAAACAATATGATAGTGTGTCTACTTCACAAATAAAAAAAAAATTTAAGAAACCTTCATAATGACAAATGGGAGGATAGACAGTGTACTCAATTTTTTTGACAAATGCTTATATGGAGGAATTTAATAATTTGATGCATTGGAGAAAATTGTATCAAGGATCTTGATGTGTAGATAAGTATTTCTTATTTTTGAGTATTACATTTATCTACTTATTGTAGTTTCTATCTTATTTGTACTTCTATACATAATATAAAGAGCTATTTTATTTGATCTTTTCCTTTTGTATTTGGGGATGTTCTTGCAGGAAATAGAGGTTGGTACTTTACACATTTTGTGGAAAATATTATGCAAAACTCCAAATATTGTTCAAAAGTCAAACAAGTTTTGATCTAAAATTTATTAATCATCTAATGATCATACTAGATAGAGTGGGACCCTTGAAGTGAATATCTTTGATGATTAAGAGGGACTAGATAGAATATATGATCCAGTCAAATGTTTGATGATCTTGATCATATTGATTTAAAGGGAGTAAACCATGTTGAGATGGATTCTCCAATGATTAGAAACTATGATTCACGAGATAAATTTTTGAATGTATATAGGCTAGAATTCCTTATGCTATTAGGATACTTATTGAACTAAGGGAAGCATGACATGACTTTATAGTAGGAGATTAGAAGGTTGATATTAGTTTCAGAGGGAGTCTAACATTCCATCAAAAGCAACCTTGAAAAAAAAATAGATTGAGAGGGAGAAGTTTGAGATGAAATTTCTTGTGATGCATTCTTCTCTATGAGAAAGAAGGTTGAGATAAAAAGCCTTGTTCCACCCTCTAGGAGAAGCTATGGTGGATCCACCCTCTGACATGTTTCATGTTGGATATCATGTGATTATTTATATGATTTTATTGGAAAACATCATGAAAGGTGATGATCTTTCATCGATGTGTTAGTGAGATCGTTGGTGTAAGGTGACAATCTTACCAATGGTTTACCTATTATGATGATAGACTACATTAATTTATTTTCTTGGAGTGTCAAAGATCATAATAATGAACATATCATGATAGACTACATTAAGTTGTCCCAAAATGCTAGAGATTATGATACTTTTCATTCATAGAAATCATAACTTTTATCTAATAGACTACATTCATTTATTTTCCTAGAGTATGTTGGAGATCAGACAATTATTTGTTGTCCTAGAATGTATCATAGGTCATGATAATTAGTATATCATGATGGACTACATTAAGTTGATGTACCCAAGTATTTTAGACATCATGATACCTGTGACATGGGAGTCAACTTTTTTGTCCCTAAGATCAAGGTTGTTGTTTGATAGACGACACTCATTTTTTGTCCCAGAATGTGCTAGAAATAAAATAACTTATATCCTTTAGGGATATGATCTAGTGCGATATTCTTGTTGATAGGTATCTTGATATTGATACTAGTGCTCATGTCACAAGAATATGAATATCATATGATTGATATTTCTTGTTGAATTATACTTTAGATGATATCAAAAGATAACATCTAAGTTGATGGATATATGTTAATACCTTTTTTAAGAATATCATATTGAGATGATATCTCTCTATATTCTTGAGAGTATAATGTGTTCTATAAAAAAATTCTCTAGCTAAGAGGGATTGTTAACATTCTAGCTTCAATCAGATTAAATTAATCTAGAGATAATCCTTTTATGGTTATTCTAGTTAATCATCAGTTAAAAATAGTCACATGTATCTAATTTTATATAGTATAGAGACATGATTATACATTGTGTTAATATTGTCTGATGTTTATTAAGTTAAATTTACCATAGAGACATGTCTCCTCTATAGATATTTATATAACATTCAATCTACATTTGGAACACACAAAAATAAATAGTAGTGCTATTATGTATGCAGAGATCCTTTCACTTAACAAAGAAAACTAGAGGCAATAACAACATGAGTAAGGGCTTAGGATACTTCTAGGTGAGTTTCATTATATATCCCTGAAATGTTAGGATCAACCTCCTAAACCATTGTCAATTTTTTTTCTTTTTTTCTTTTTTTTTTTTGGTGGTGGGGGGGGGGGGTTTAACAAGATGTAGAGCTCTACTTTTTTCCACCAAGCCATTCAAAGGATATGTGAAGGGAAAGAGTTCTAATCCCCAAATATGATTCCTCTCTAAAACCCATCTACTTCTCTCTCTATTTCCAAGCTCTTTCTAACAATTTTCTCTATGAAACTAAGGACTTTGACTTTATGGGTTAAAGATGACCTTTTAGGTCAAGGTTGAACTCAACCCTAACCTAGGTCAAGGACAACCTTGACCCTTATCTAGGGTAGGATCTACCTCATCCCTAACCCTAGGTCCATTTTTCAATTTTTGAAGGTTTCAAAAAATTGGGTTTTAGAAAGTTTCATTTTCTCGCTTCTATGTTGATTGCTTCAAGTTTTAGAATGGTAGATTCTTAAATTACATTTAATCTAGGTCCATTTCTAGGGGTTAAGGTTAAATGGGATTTAATTCTCCCATGTTGGCCTTCTCTAGGAGTTTGTGCCCTAGATCTTTGTATAAGGAAGCCTTCTTCCCTCATTTTGGATCTAACTATTATCTACTTTCTATGGGTGCAGTTATTATCTACATTTTATGAAGAGCATATACGATCTACTCTCAAGAATTCTATCATTCAAGCATTCATGTTTTAAATTGAAGATCAAGGATTGAAGCATTCAATCATTTTAAGGGATTTGGTTCAAGCATTCAAAATTCATCATTCAAACTCTAGATCTAGCCATCATGGTGGTGTGATCTTCCTTCAAGATCCTTTGTTCATCTTCAAGATCTATTCATTCTTCTCTCAAGGTGGATTCCAAGCATACAATCATGGAGGTTTTTATTTGCATTTACTAATATTTTGTTCAATCTTTCATATCAATATACTTGTTTACATTTCAAATGCAATTGCATATCTATAGATTATCATAGCTTCATTGTTAAATTTAATTCTACTACTTTCTAGCATTCCTTATTTCAATTACATTATTAAGGTTGATTCCAAACCAGGGTTTGACCAAGGAAAACTCCTTGTCCAAACAAAAAAACCATTTTTCTTGTAGATATAGGTGTGGAAAAATGAATTAAATAGCATATTTAAATACCTTTTTCATCAAAACTTGTGGGATCCATGAACACAAATTTTGTCAGAGTAGTGCAGGTCAAGGTCAACTTTTCAAGGTACAATTGTGCCCCAAGGTAAGATTATACCCCACTATCAAGGTCAAGGTTGACCTCCCTTCAAAAGGACAAAATTTTTATGGGTTTTCTCTGTGTCGACATTTCTAGACCACAAAAAGTTGCAAAGATCCCTAAACTTGTACACAAACACCAGAAAATAACATTTTCTAGATTTATCCTACTTCAAGGTTAGTATTTTTCTTTTATCTATTTCAAGATTTAAGAACATACTTTTTAAAATGGGAAGATCATAGGACCTCCTATCTCCTTATTCTCCATTGCATGATCCATTTGTGCATTGATCACTTTCTTGAGTTTAATCAATTTCGATCATTCCTATTGGAAATTCAGGTTGAGGACTGGCCCTATTTTCTTTCTGTTCATTTTGGTGAACATGACATGCTTACCCTCTTTCCTTTTGTGGAATTGGATTCCTTATCATGTTTTGAGGTGTTAAATTTCATTTCATATTTATTAGGTCTTTTCTTGCTTTAAGATTAGGTTTAGTTTATATTTTTGCATTTTTAAAATTCAAAATTACAAAAAAAAATCTATATATTCAATAAAAATACAAAAACATTTCTTTCATTTCATTTTCTATGAAGATGAAGATTCTTTGGTGTGTGGTTATGTTTCTTATTACCCTTCTTATAGAATCTCTTTACCATAATTATGAGGTTTATGAGAGTATCATTCATTTTATTATGTTCATGATCTTTTATTTTATTCTTGCTTATGCTTTTGTGAATTTAATTGATACTAGTCTTCCTACATTCAAAACTTTCATTAAGCATTCATGTGGTAGACTTGTTCTTTTGGATTATGTGAAGGATTTAGTAGATGATACACCATTTGTTAATCTTCTTATTCCAAATCTTATTGTTCCTAATTGAATGCCTAATTCTCCATCTATTAATCCTTGTTCTCCCCATACTTATGATGGATTTCAAGCTATAGTTCAGGATGTGGATGTGCACAACTTCTTTGATTTACCTTCTCCTCTTATTCATGATGATATTAAAGGAAAAGGGTAAAGAAACTTCTTCAAAACCTATTATTCCACCTTATACAACTTTTACTTATGAACATGATAAACAATCACCTCTTGTAGAATATTTACATGATATTTACAATATAGGATATAATCTAATAACTAAACAAGGTTATAAAGGTTTAGGGATTGAAGTTAAGGAACATGGTATTAAGTATCTAGTTCATATACCCTCTAAACTAGATTTTCATAGTGTTGGTTGTTCAAAATCTCAAATTAAGGAAGGTGATGTTAACTATCATCCTCCTCTTCATGAACTTCTCCCTACACCTACTTTAGATAACCCTAATATTTGTCAAGAGGTGGCTAAATAGGTGTACATTGAATTAATGAATTCTAGAAAAGAAATATTTAAACCTATACCGAAATATGCATTATCTAATTACAAATATCCTTTTCATTATCATAATACACACTTACTTATTGGTTGTAGACATTTCAAATTGTATGTTTGTGAACGAGTTGCTTTAGGAATTATATCTCACTCTCATGTTGTTTTACAATTCCTTCATAATTTTGATATAGGGGATTCCCCTCCTTTTGATATAATATAGATCTCTTCTCCTCTTGTCTCCAGATTGGGGGGCAAGAGAAGTATTTTCATCTAGTCTCCTAGGATCCATTAACCCTTTTATTTGGCTTAATTTCTATTTTTTCTTCCTATTTTCAATCACATCAAACTATGTTCAAATATATCTTTTCTAAGACACTTGTTTTGTAAAGGTGTCCCTTGTGTTCCTCCCTGGGGGTCAAGGTTCTTTATTCTTTCTCTTTGTCTAGGGAATTTCTTTCCTTAGCTTAGTGGTGCTTATTTATATTACAATATTATTTCTTCATATTGATAGATCTTTTGACTATGGATATCTTTTTATAATAGGTTGTTGTCCTAGATCATCACCACTTCTCTATGTTGCAAATTATGTTCTTTATAAACTCTTACCCTTGCTTTGGTGCTAGAGTTGTTTTCCTCATTCCAAAGATTCCTTTTCTTGTTCTTTATAAGGGGCTTAATGATAGAGTCTTTGTTCCCACTTGGTTTATCTTTAAAAGATGATATTTTCTCTAAAATCACTCCTCTATGATGGGGGTCTTGTTGATAAGATATTTTTCTCTAAGGGTACTTTTTCCAAAGCTAACATATACTTTTCATGATTATCTATATTCTTTAATGTATGGGTCAATATCTGTCACTAAGAATATGGTATACATTATTGTTAAATAGGGTATTTCCTTCTATTTTGAAGTAGGTATCATATTCCTCTCCTTTACCAAGAGTTTGTATCGATTCCATACTCTTGCTAAAGTGGGGGCTGAATGTGTAATCTTAAAATGGAAGCACTTCCATGTTAAGAGTTTCTCCCTCTATTTCCAGCCTCTTTCTAACAACTTTCTTTGTGAAACTAAGGACTTTTAATTTATGGGTCAAGGATGACCTTTTAAGTAAAGGTTGACCTCAAACTTTACCTAGGTCAAGGATGACCTCAACCCTGACCTAGGGTAGGGTCAACCTCATCCCTGACCCAAAGTCTATTTTTCAATTTTTGAAGGTTTCTAGACATTGGGCTTCAAAAAGTTTCATTTTCCCACTTTTGGGTTAGTTGTTTCAGGTTTTAGAATGGTAGACTCTTAAATTACATTTAATATAGGTCCATTTCTAGGGTTAAGGTTAAATGGGATTTAATGCTCCCATGTTGACCTTCTCTAGGAGTTTTTTCTATGAGGAAGCCTTCTTCCCTCATTTTGGATTTATCTATTATCTACTTTCTATGGGAAAAGTTATTATCTACTTTTTATGAAAAGCATCTATGATCTATTATTAAGAATTCTATCATTCAAGCATTCAAGTTTTCCATTGAAGATGAAGGATTGATGCATTCAAGCCTTTGAAGGGATTTGGTTTATGCATTCAAAATTCATCATTCAAACCCTAGATCTAGCCATCATAGTGGTGTAATCTTCCTTCAAGATCCTTTTTTCATCTTCAAGATATATTCATTCTTCTCTAAAGGTGAATTTTGAGCATACAATCATGGAGGTTTTGATTGACATTTACTAATGTTATGTTCAAGATTTCATATCAATATACTTCTTCACATTTCAAATACAATTACATATCTATTGAGTATCATAGCTTCATTTTTATATTCACTTCTACTACTTGCTAGCATTCCTTATTTCAATTCCATTATTAAGGTTGATTCCAAACTAGGGTTTGACCAGGCCAAACCCCTCATCCAAACAACAAAACCATTTTTCTTGCAATTATAGATGTGGAACAAAAAATTAAAGAGAAGATTTGTATACCCTTCTATCAAACTTGTGAGATTCACAAACAATAATTTTGTTAGAGTAGTGTAGGTCAAGTTTGACTTTTCAAGGTACAATTGTACCCTGAGATAAGATTGTACCCCACTATCAGGGTCAAGGTTGAGCTCCCTTCAAAAGGACAATTTTTTTTTGGTTTTCTCTAACATTTATGTTCCAGAATAGGTTGCAGAGGTCCCTAAAACTATACACAGACACCAAAAATCAACATTTTCCAAATTTATCTTACTTTAAGGTTAGTATTTATCTTTTATCTATTTCTAGATTTAAGAACATACTTTTCAAAATAGGAAGACCATAGGACCTCCCTTCTCCTTATTCTACATTGCATGATCCATTTTTTCATTGATCATTACCTTGTGTTTAATCATTTTGGATCATTCCTATTGGAAATTTGGGTTGAGGATTGGTCCCATTTTCTTTCTATTCAACAATCAACTAAATTAATATATAAATCTAACCTAAAGATATGAAATAAAATAAGATTCAAAATATTTATCTTTAAAGGTGTAGTAGAATATATATTTTAGCTCTAAAAAGTGAAGATCTAGATCTATAAATATGAATCCCATTACAAATCTCCAAATAAAATGAAAAACCTAGAAAAACTAAAAAATTGATTCTCTAGAAAAGCAACAAGGAATAGTTTGGTACCTGGTGATAACTATGTGGAACAATTCCTATGAGGTCACCATGTTCCTAGGGAATTTTAATGAAGTTGAACCAAAATCTCCAAAAATCTCTCAGGAACTTATTGTCAGACCTATGATTGCAATTTTGCTATCTAGATCCACACAAAAAGTAAAGGTTTTTACTATTTGGTGGATGAGAGCTTGCCTTGGTCAATCCCTAGATTGGGTAAATAACCTTAATTGAGAAATATAAATGTAAATAATTAGAACAAGATAAATATAAGAATTCACCTTTCTTGTAAGAACCCTTGTCTGTAATGAATTTTCCTTCTTGTATGTTGTAGATGTTGAATTTGGTATGTGAATGTGATCTATCTCCACAAGTTACAATGGATCTACCATAATCATATTATGAATCCATATATGTAAATGTGCATAAATGAAGAATATTATGAATTCTTCAATGTAGGTATCATCTCTTGATGGCCAATAATATGCTAGACCTTGAAGAGAAAATACTCAAAAAGGATCCTTCAATGCTTGAAGAAATATCCCTTGCTTGAATGCTTGAAATTATTGACCTCCTTGAATAATTTTAGCTTGCATGAAAGTGATATCTCATGAAAGTGTGTTAGTTGTAAAATCAAGCCTCCAAGTCTCCTTATATACTAGTTTTTGGTGGGAAAACAATACAAGCCAACTGAAAAGTGGGAATTAACAAATTAAAGCCTCAAGGCTTTTTGGGCTTTAGGCCCCACAATCCCTGAGGAAGAGGTTAACCTAGTTTAACGTCCTAAGACTAGGTCAACCTAGGTCAACCTATTCCCATGGGTGGGAGAAGGTGAGCCACTAAAAAATGAGGAGATATGTGGGAAGATTCAAGAAGAAGGTAGAAGAAAATAAGGAAAAGGGTGCACTAAGAACATGTCCATCAATGGTCCAAGAAGTCACTATAAGACAAGTGTTAAAAGGTATTAAAAGACAATTGCATCCATTTCAAGATGGATAGTCACCCTACCACATCTAGGACTTACAAAGAATGGCATATGGTCCTAGTACTCCAACAAGGCATATGCAGCCTTGTCACACTTTCCTTAATGTTGGGATCAACCTCCTAAACCAATGACATCCTATTGCATCCAAGCTTTATAAATATGTCACATGGTCCCAATAGTCCAATAGGACAAGTAATTATCTTGGTTAATGTTATAGAAAAACCCCCATAACCCATTCATTTCACTAATTTTTCCACTTGATTATAAAAATTCACACGTAGAGCTAGCCTACATAGGACCTATTAGAAATTAAAGTCCACCAAGTTAACTAAGGGAGGGGGGTAGTAAATTATTTATCCAATCAAAAAAAAATTAATAACATTGTTAATTCTCAAATATGTGATCAACATAAACAACAGCCATAAGAAGATAATGATACACAACAACACCAGATATGTTAACTAGGGAAACCCTTGATCAGAGGGAAAACACAATTGGGATAGTACCAACATATAAGTTACTTGTAAAAGGATGGACTCTCTTAGGAGCCAATGAAATATATTCAATACATTTTAGTCCATGTTAGGAGACTTTGTATCATTGTGAGGAGATTCCAACCCTAGTAGGAGTTGTGTGAACCATGTTATGAGTTGTAGAAGGCAAAAGGATCCACTTTCCAAGCAACTTCAAGGGTAAACCATTGAAATCACTATCCAACTAATCTTGTATTGTCCCTTGTAGAATAATACCAAATATAACTGATCTTAGTAACTCATTCTCTTTCTTTTTCCTCTTATCATACCTTTTCTACACCAAACACTTCAAATCTATAAACTTGCATCACAATAATCTATTAGATCGCTTACTTGCATGTACTAATATTCTTTACTTATCACATACACATACACACAATCCCTAATTACAAATGAGGAAATAAACCTTCCTTTATACTAAGTCCTCAAAATAATTTATTGAGTTATCCTTGAGGTTTTTCCAATTTACAATTATAATATGACCTTATTAAGGTAATTACCTTACATCTTTCCATGATTACATATCACTATCGAGTCACGGTCTTTACAAATCTTCACACATGTAAACTCAAATTTCACACACTTAATCATGCCAACAAATGGATGTATTATACCTTTGTCTAAATTTTCTCATCCAAATTCTATTTGTGTTAGGAGATGTAACCCAATTACCAAAAACTACTTTTCAAGAACTCTATCTAAATATTATCTTCCATAAATCTTGAATAGTTATCACTAGTCTTCTACTTTCTACATGTGCTCTTACCTATGGAATCAATTCACTCTATAGAAAATTTCCTCAACTATTCTTGACCTCATCTTCAATCCTTGAAGCATATTGTCTCAAAAAATATCTTTGATTCTATTAATCTTCTCAATATGTTAATATCAATAACAAATATAGTCATGAATGCAACATGTAATTACTGTAATAATCTCTCCAATGCTCTACAAATGCTAGGATACTCCCCAATAGGATACATAGATTTTTTTTTAAAAAATCTAAGTTCCAAGAATACCAAATACAATTCTATTGGTGTTGCACTATAAATTAGACGTCAAATTTTGACCTAAATTTTTGACCAACTCCTCAAGAGAGTTCAAAATTGTGACCAACTTAGGTTCATAACATCAAAAAATGAAAATTGTGATATTCATTATTTGATTAGGTATTTGGCATGGCTTGTCTAATAAATTCATCATTAGAATTTGAGTATGGCTTATTTCTCCAATTTCTTCCTTTGAGCCACACTTCTCCATGCTTTGGTATTCAGTTCTATTTGTTTGGCTTTGATACAATAATATCTTATATTAATTGATTGGGTCTTCTATCTTGGGCCTGTCAGGTGCATATTGATGTGCACTACCATAGGACTACTAGTTCAATTATAAAAAGTACTTTTTGATAGATTACTCATTATGGTTCAAGAGTGACTTATTTCTCCTACTCAATTTCCTTATAAGTTGTTGAAAGTAGACATCGTTGCACTTTGATCCCCAAATTCTTGCCTCGACAAGCTCTACATGCTAAAATGGTCCACTATTAAACCCTCTAGAGTTCTTCTCAGGTATGATAAATCTACAAGTGACTAGATTTTTTTAGATAGGGTTCCTGATTTTGAGAGTCTTTTGTGTGAACTATTCTAATATTTTCTATATGATGATGATTTTGAGTGCCATTGATTCACCTTTGCTTTAGCTTTAAGTAACAGATTTTTCTTTTCTTTTTGTTTAAGATTTCTTAGTCATAGATTACATTTTCTTATAAATGTTTTAATTCAAAAGGGTGAAAGAGAAATTAATATGGTGTATCAAGGAGGGAATTTTTCAAGGACTAAGTAGATTTTTCTAGCATTAATAATTATTTCTTACTTGTTCTTTTTATTCTCTGGGAAATGTCTTCTTGTTGAAATAGATGGGGTGTTTCCATTAGAAAACACTTGTTCTTTTATTGTCTTGTAAATCTCTCTTTTCTAAAATAGGTTGGGGTGTTAGTTAGGTTTAATAGAAGTTTGTTGATGTGTTGTAGAAGAGTTGATGAGCTAGAGAAGAGGCAACATGGAAGTACCATCATATCTTGAACTTCCCAAACAATGTATATATGTATGGAAGTAATTTGTAAAGTATGTTAGAGCCTTGCGGGGCTAAGCTGATTAAGTTTGTGTTATCAGGTATTTTTCACTTTTTTTTCTTGTTCTTTGGGAAAAGTCTCTTTGGTGAAATGGGTGGGATGTTTCCATTGGGGTGCCCTTGTTCTTTTCTAGCCTTGTATGACATTTCTTTGGATACATGATAATAAAATGATTAAAAGATTATTAATAGTTCTTGTCTAATAATAATTTTTTGTTTAATCACTATAATTAATACTTGCACATGATTGAAAGGTACAAGATTTGTGCCTAATATATATTAAATGATGTCATTGTTTGTTATACACTAAAAATTTTGGCTCATCATATTATGATGCTTTGCAATTTAAAAGAATATGTAAATGAATTTCAATGGCTACATCATACAAGAAATTTAATTTGACCTGAATATGTCTCCAACACTTCTTTGTAAATGAAGATCTCAATGTCTACATCACAAAGCCATCTGAATTTTGGTTCTTAGTAGTGAGAGTGTTTTGATTCTAAGAAATGAATTGGCTTTCTTTCTATCTTCAAGTGTGTGAGAGGTCAGAGGACTATACAGAGAAGGTATTAGTGATGATATTGTACATATGTGTCATTGTTGTGTATATGTTAACCAAATTATTGTTATAATATGGTTTTGCTTTTGTTTTGGTTAAAAAAGATGCTTCTAGAATGTAGACTTCAAATGATATATCATTCCACTCATGATCACTGTGTCATTGTTATATTTTCAATGCTACACTTAACAAAAATCATCCTTGTTTTCTATTTTCTCTACAATCTTTTGTAGAATGTCTCCAAAATGGATGTCAAGAGTGACTTTATTTATCCACTTTCTTTTGGTTTGATTGAGGCTTATCTACTTTTGCATGATTGGGAGCTAAGGTAGAGAATCAAAAAGATTCCTATGTTATATGATCTCTATATACTTTGACATAAATAAAGTCTCCTATTAACTTGTGAATGCTTTGTTGTATTTTTTTATCTTATTTTGATCACTAGCTATAGGTAATCTTGAATATGATCAAGTCATGTCACTCATATATTCTTCATAACTTTTATCTCGCATTTGATATTTATGATAATGATGACAAAATAATCTTTCTCATACATTTTCACCAATTTTTTCAATAATTTCCTTAATTTTTCTTTGACATTGATGATAGTGAACTTCATCTTTTATATCTTTGACATCAATAACTTCTTTCTACCTTTTCCATCAACAAAAATATTTCCAAAAATTTTCCCCTTTTTCATTGATGGCAATAATAAATTGTATATCTCTCCTCCATCTTATTTCTCTCTCCCCATGGAATCAATGGAAAGAGATTTTTATCAAACTTTTGTCCATAAATGCATCATCAAAAACTTTCATTTAAAAATGTATAAGAATATAATGCTCCCTTTGCCGAGGATTCTCTAGTGCTTCCCTTGTGAAGGGTTCAACACTCCCCCTTGCTCTAGTATTACATTTTGATGCATCTTCTCCTTTGAGGATTTCTCTTGAAAACTTTAACAACAACACAATAATTCTTCTTATTTCTCTAATTCTCTCCTTTTGTAAATCTTCTACTTTGATATTGATGATAATGTAATGCTTATCATATTACCATCAAGAATTCATTAATAGCTCAATACCTATTAGGTTCTCTAAAAATTATAGCATTCTTATCTTGTTCAAGCTTCTATACCACAAAGTTTCTATCTTTGATATTATTTAAAATTATAAGCCTTTGAAAGTTTCCATAGTGTGTCCTTTACACTTATATAGATTCCAAATCAATCTTCTTCCTTGATTCTAATAAGTAGATTCCTTTCTTCAATCTTCTTGTTCTTATCTAAAGATGTCATTTTTTCTTTATCATCTCTCTCTTTTATCAAAGGGACTAGAGGATAATGGCATACTTATCTCCCTATGAACTCATGTTTTTCTTTAGAAACTTAGAGGTATATGAATTAGTTTCTCCTCTTTCTTTTATCTTCTTTCTCCAAACTTTTGTAAGCCTTTCCGTTTGTCTATTCTTGGCATCCTTTCTATTGTATTCTTTATGTGGTTCCACAAATCCCTATCTATAATGTTACATTATGTGCCCATAGTTATTGCACTTCTAGCATACAAGATTATAATTCGGTTGTAGATACTGAAGTCTTGATAAAAAGATGCCATAACAACGATATAGAAAAGACAAAGAAGTTGGTCATCATAGTCAAATCTACATATTGGAAAACAAATATAAATAAGTAAAATAAAAATGAAAAGGGTACACAAATTCAACCAACATGTCAAATAGGAAACATATGTCTACAAAAAAGAGGAATATCAACCACATTGTTGAATGCAATAATAGTATATCACAAAAATTATTACATCAAGAATCACTAATGACTTCAACAACCAATGAAAAACAAACTATGAAGAATTTTAATCAACAAAAACGAAATTTTAAAAATGAAAGAGATTTTACATGAGTCATTGGTTGACTAACATAAGTTTTCAATGTAAATGCATTAGACTCCCTAGTCGATAAAGAAAACATAATATGCTAACATGAAGACCTTCTTGATAGGAGCTCCAAATACATGTATGACACAAAACAAAAAAGGGTGAGAATATTGTAGGAGTGTGTGTCATCCTTACTATGAATTTTTTAAACTTCTGCAGAATTTTTTGTGACATGAAAGATACCCAACCCAACTCAAATAAGTCTAAACAAGTAAAACTGAGAGGATTAATTTACTCAACAATATATTTACAATTTTAGCTCGTACATGTTAGCATAGTGTCAATAAAATATAAATTCAATTCTCCTTGGTTTTGGCTAATGAAGTACCTGATCTAAAAAGACGGATAAGTAGAGTTACAAAAGAGGCCTCACTAAATGCAACTAAGCCCTTAAATTGTCTCAAAAGAAGAGCAAGAATAGAGATAACTTCAACTATAAGACCTAATATTTTAGTTTTTAGAGGATTATAATATTCACATAAGAATTTGAATGTCTCATTATGTATTTATGTAAATGCATATTGTATACTGAAAATGAATTTGGATTATTTGTATTCGTTGATCATTGCAAACTTGAGTGCATAGACATCTTTATTGTTGTTTTTGCATGCAACCAAGTAATGACAAATTTAAATCTACAAGAATATCAAGAGTTGTTTCTAACTTAGGTTTATGTAAAAGGAAACCAGTAAAGTTCTTCTTCTTACCTATTATTTCAAAAAATAGTGTTTAAGGGAGAATGTTGTCTAATCTCTATCATTTATGCAAAATTTTATTTGCTTGGTTGACAATAATTTTGGGATTAAGTTTGTTAAAGTTTTTTTTTGATATCTATAAGATATACAAAGACTCTTATTATGCTTTAATCTCAAAGACATGCAAAGACTCTAAGTTATCCATTTTAATATGAGAACAATTTCCACACCAATAGGAGTGTATTTTTGTATAATATGAGTGGCAATGATATGGTTGGGCCACTTTGTAATTTAGTTATCCTTATGTAACCCAAACATTAATTTATTGAATGCAACCATTAATTATGACAGAATATGGTGATTAGCTTAGATAAAACATGGTAGGTTCTTTGAGAAAAGATAACATTTCATCTTGTTACAACATGTAAAATGGTCTTCCATTGTTTCTTTTTTTTTTAAATACTAAGCTCTTAAAATTTGTTTTGGTATTTTCTTTACATATTTAAAGTGTAAATGTTGCGAATTTGGGATTAAGGTCCACATGAGTATTGGATTTGATGTCTTTTGGTGCCTTCATGATTTTTAGAGAGTAACCTTTAAAATGTTGTAAGACCATAAGTAGTTTTTATTTGGTGACATTTTAGACTGTCATTCAAGATGAATAGTAGGAGAATTACAAAAACATATCTTTACAACCAATTTTTATTTTTCTTTTTTAGAAGTCTCTTTACCATTATGAAGGTATCTTTGACATTTGGTCTTTTATCTTTGAAATGTTTTAGCCACTGCTAGTAGGTAGCACACAACTTATTTGTTGTCAGATTATTTTCTAGAAACAAACTTTAATACATAGTTCTTATCTTGTTCTAATAATCTATAATATGATTCAAGCAATTGATCCATATTAATATGGATAACTATAGGAGTAGAAATCCTAGCCTTCCCTCGTAACTAGTTTGGTGGATAGGAACTAGGTGATATGTACTTGCTATCTAGCAAAGTTTTCCATTTTTGGCAAGGTTAGCATATTATCTATATGTTGATTGCTTATTAGATATCTTTACTAGATATTTTAGGGGAAATGTTATTGTATTATAATTGATTTTTTTTTCAAGTTTCATTTAACTAGTAAACAAAGTTATTACATTTTATCTCTTGTCTTTGTATTGCACTTTGATGATGTAGGTTGAGGTCAATGGTAGTAATGTAGCCCATGTTTACAAGTTCTTTAAATCAATCAAAGGTGGATTTTTTGGTGATTGCAAAAAATGGAACTTCGCTAAGTTTTTAGTTGACAATGATGGAAATGTAGTTGATAGATATGCACCCACAACATCTCTATTGAAGATTGAGGTGCTTGAAAATCATATTTTGTTATTTTGTCAATTTGTTCTATGTAAATTACATTTACAATCTTTTCAAACTATTTTTATTTGTTTGATGACACATCTTATAGGAATAATGGGTAATATATGTACACTTATGTTTGTAGGAAGATATCAAGAAACTATTGGGTGTTTCCTGATGCATTGAGAAAGTATGTTATAGCTATTCTTCCTATTTACACTAAATGTAAGAAGTAATAATTTAACTGAGACATGGTTCTATTATGCCCATACAAGACAAAATGGATCAGTAGTTACCATTCATAGTACATAATAATATTTTGCAATAATAGGGGAGTACTTATGGCTCACTTTTTGAGTGTCATTGTCTGATACGAGTGTCTGGTTTAGGTTTAGGATTTACATGATGTAAATTAAGCTATTCATGGATATAGATAAGCTAATCATGGTCATAGATTCTCATGTTGTTGCTTAATTAATGAATATATTCTCATTAAAGAATTAGAAGAAAGAAAACCAAGTTATTTTTCTTACTTAAATGCCTAATGAATCTTGTTTATAATAATTTTGAATCCACTATAGTATATTGTATTTTCTTTTGTATATTCTATGTAAAAATTCTTATACCATTAGTTCTTTTGTCCAACTTACCAAGAATGATCACTTCATAATTATTTCAATTTCCTCAATGATATGATTAACTTTCTTTTTATAGCTATGTTGAATAGTGACATGATTATTCAATCTATGGTTTCATTACTTGTAGGTATGGCTTCCCATTGTATGTATAAAGTTTAGAGGAAGTTGTACAAGGTGGGGGTGTACTAACTCTAGACTTATTTGTTGATCACTTCTTCGTCAGCTTGTAGCCACTATATTCCAGTTTCTCAATTATTTTTCTTGTTCTGAAAATGAAATATTTTATTTAAGATTCCTTATATGTTTAAGATAGAGCAACATATTTTAGAAGTAAACTTCCCCCTATTTCACTTGCCTTTGAAAACTAGTCTTTAAGTCCTTGTATCATTTTTGGTTGGGTAGTATGTAGTAGTGAGTAGATATTTGATGTGTATATGAACAAGAGCAAAATATTAGTAAATAAGTTATTTTTTCCTACAATTTATGTCTCCCACAATTTATGTCTTTGCGTTAAAAAATCAAATAGGGGATGACACAACTAGATTAGGGAAAAGGTGCTTTATGATGGATTATGAATTGGATATGGAAGTTATAGCCATAGGCTACATTATCATCAGTTGGTCAACTATGATAAACAACACATATAATTTGGAGATGCAAGTAAAAAAAAATTGAGGAATAGGTTGTGCCATATCATCACTCTCCACAAAAAATTGATGAAGAAATTAAAACTTATCAAGTCAACATGATTGGAGGAAATTGACTACCTCTACTCAAAGTTGCTCCACATGAACCCATTTTTTTCATCTTTACACAAGTTTTATGTTTCCTTGGTTATATAAATACCATACTTTGACTATTCAACATACCAATAGCCAAAAATGATGGCTTCATCCAATTCAACAACTCCCTAATATTTTCACTTCATTTTTCTACACTTCAATTGTATTTATTGCCCATAAATACCTCATTGTCTGTGCATTAAGAGGCTCTAATTCTATACTATCTATGGTCTTTCATTGACCCATCACCATATTCTTGTCATCATGAACCTCTTTTGCAAATTCATTGCTTGGATTGCTAATCAAAATAGTACTTAATGTCTACACTTATTTTCCCACCAAAAATTGATGTATTGATTCAAATTTTGTATATCACAACACCAACAACCTTCCTAGGTTGAAGAACATTAAATTTATAGGCCAATCATCTTGATACATATTCACCTCTACTTGTTCGATCAAAAACAAACCAATGATTGTTGACCTTCAAAAATTGCAAGAAAAGTTGCATGACAATTTTCTGACAATTTTTGCAACTTTTCAATATTTCAAAATAAATGACTTCAAATGCCTACCAAAACTTGATAAATCATGCAAGAACTCTAAAAAACATAAACTTAAAGATTTTTGGTCAACTCATAGCATTGACCAATGTTGATTGACCTACAACTTGCCCATATGCCTTATTATAACATTCAAGGAATTTTCCTAAAATACATTCTAGGATTCTTGAGATTGACTTATTGCCATGTGTCAACTTGGACACTTATTATTCACCTAATCTATCCAAAATTTGATGTTTGACCATCTTGTTTAGGACCTTGGGCCCCTACAACACTGCCCCACTTTGGCTTTTTGTACATTGAACGTATAAGAATTTCAATTTTTTGGAAGATTTAACAATTTTGAGTTTATTCAAACTTTGTCCAACTCTTCTACTTTTCCATGTTGCATTTCTAAAAATTCTTTCTTTTTCTTTTTGTGATTGGATTTTGGGAGGTGATTGTTGGCCAAATTTGCTTTCCCACCAAAACTGCTATATTTGAATTCAAATGTTAAATGGTCACATCCCATCTTTAATATTAAACAATGACATGGAAGTACAAAATAAATTAAATAAAATCCTTATAATATTTCCATGTCTTCCTAAGTTTATTTTTTGGTCCCCACAACTTTCTACTACCATTAGATCTCCCACAAATCTATAGTAGTTACTTTCTCACATTTTGAGATAGCCCAATTTTTAATGAATATGAGGAAGCAACCTTTTGCCATGCATCCAGGGCGGGGCCTTCCTTCTTGTTTGCCAGTCATCTTTTGACTGTGTTGACATGCTAATGTTTGTTGGCATTTTGATTTGTTGTTGCTTTCCCACATTCTAAATTTTGTCAAAATTTTTGACAATGCAGGGAAGTGACTTTTTGACAAATGGACATGTGGGCCTATTCTTATGTGTGGGCCACCAAGGTTAAAAGGTAGTGCTAGAGAGGATGCCAAGTTTTGTTGAGGTGGATTTCCTTCTAGTTTCTTCATGTTGATTTGTCAAAAAGGGTGATGTGTTGTCATGTTGGATGTTGAGTAGTCTGTGGGACCAAAATTTTAGAGGGATAGGTGCAATAATAATGAAGGTTTTCCACGATCATCGATCCTTTGTAGATTGATGATCAACACTTTCTTGCATTATGGAATTTTAAGGACTTTAAGAAATGTGGGGAAGTGCTTGAAGGCAACATGTCCTTGCAAGCCCAGGTGGTAACAATAGTGGTAACATCATGGTTAGGTCATGGTTTCTTGGGGCAGTCACAATTAGAGTTTTAAAAGGTGGTGCAATTATGTTGATTAAATGGTCAAAACCATTAAGTTTTTTTGGGGTGGAAGAAAGATAAAAGATTATTGGCCCACATGGCTCATCTTGGTTGTAGGACTCAATTGACTTGTTGACCTTGCTAATTCATAAGCAAAAAATGAGAAAATTAGGTTTTCCTACATAATCTAATCTTTCTTATTAATCCCAACTAATCCAAGTTAATGCTAGGTTTTAAGTGATGCAAAGGACACTCTTCCCACCATCTAATCATCCATTTTGAGGAGTTTTGGCATTGATTGGCACTATTTCCATCACTTTAGGATTTCCTCTAGTCATGATTTCCATGGTTTTCATGCCTCTGCAAGTGTACCAAATCAAATTTATTGTTTGACTCACCTTAATGGTAGTGGTTGTGGAGTAACTTTAGTTAGAAATATCTTAGTTTTGCCTGAGTTATAAAGATAGATTTTGTAATTTTTGTAAGGGTTGATCTTTCTCTAATTCTCTAGCATTGCTTCTATGCATACTAATGTAATTTCTCATGCTTCTAAGCCATCATAATCGTCTTCTAAGTCTCTTTTATCCATTAACACACCATACAAGATTACTTTACCTTTGGTTAATGTTCTTGTCTATATTCTACATTTGCGTGATTGTATCTATTTTTGGCATTTGAATGATATTAAGTGAAGTTTCTTCCTATAGAATTCTTTTGTTGTCTTATCTACATGTGGTTGTTGAATTAAGAAAGGTTTGAATTTGTATTCTTTGAGGTTATAACTTGTTAACTGTGCATTCATGGGCAAAGATAAGGTCAAACACTCTATTTTGGTGCATTGGCCCTTAGATTAGAGTAGGTGGATTTTCCTTCTATGTATTCCTTCTCCCTTTACTTCTCCAACTATATTTAGGTGCACTCTGATAGTAAAGGAAGTCAGTCTTCTCTAAAGACTCAACCTCATAGTTCAAGTCCCATAGCTTAGAGGTTGTTTCCATGTTTCATAAGGTTGTCCTTAGGTAACAACTTTGGACAAGGATAAAAAAATTTGTGACAATAGTGATACTTGTAATGAAATCTTTGGCTTCTTCTAAATTTTATTCTTTCTTCTTTTCCAATCTCCTTAACAGTAAATCTTTAATCACAAATAATGAAATTTTATGTAAGCGGACAACTTTTCATTGATTATAATATGGGTGAATTTGAGCAAGGTGACCAAATTTTTCTTTCAAAACCATATGTATAGATATAAAGATTAAGTAAAACATGTCCAATATTTTTGTAGATATACACATTAATTAGACCAAAATTTTCTTTCAAAACCATATGTGCAAATATAACCATTAAGTAAAACATGTCCAATATTTTTGCACATATACACTTTAATTACACCAAATTTCTCTTTCAAAACCATATGCACAGATATAAACATTAAGTACAACATGTCCAATAATTTTACAGATATATTTTCCTGTGAAGAAAGACCACGCCTAGCAATATGAACCCAAAAAAAAATAATGAGACAAATGCTAGATTGTGGCCTCAGTTCTGAAGGAAAGTTGATAAATGTAATTGTCCTTGCAAAAAGTATAAGGTCTTATAGAAGATCAAAGAATTCTAATCACAACAATGTGGACTCATTGTAGGCAACATGGTCATGTTGAAGGGGGGCACATTTTTAGTTGTTACAAAAAATATTGTGAGTTGTTTTCAACCTAGATATGAATTTCATTAATACTATAAACAATGAAGATTGGTAAGTCTTGAATGCACATATATATATATATATATATTCAATTAGCTGCAACTATTAAGCAATGAATTCTATTTTTGTGGGTCTTGTTCATAGAAAATGCACATATGGTAGGTGGAAACACTCAGTCGATGATATTAACTAATCCAATCTTGACAATTTTTTGTTATCTTTTGGATGATATATAACCATTGAGCTCATCTAATGATTCATGAACAATGTAATGTGGTCATCCAAAAAACCTTCTTAGCCCATAATTTGCATAGATTTTAATTAGAATGTAATCTTATCTCAAAAATATCCTATCCATGTAATGATTGCAATAGGTATATGCAACTCCTAAGGCTAGATTTGGATTTCACACTGACTTTAGCTTCTCATACATTCTTTCACATCTTCTAGGATATCTAGGCACAAACCTATTATCATGTATGCACAATTACTATTGAAGTTTCACTTAATATGATCCAATATTGTTTGGAGTTTAAGATATATACATAGTTGAAAGAGGTGATGCAAGAAGCATCTATAATTTTATTTGGAAATCGCATGCTTTCAGTCCAAAAAGAAATTGAATATGAGAAATAATTTATAAGAATGTGCAATTTACAAGCATTTCAATTACTTGTAATTGAATTCATTGATGGTTGGTGAAAGAATTAAATATCCTCTATTAAATACAAAACATTTTCTTTGAGAATAATCATGACAATTTCTCTTGTTGGACTTTTAATAATATAGGGGAATATTTAGCATTAACAAGAGCATGGTTTGATGGGGTAGAGATGGTTGCAACTAGTCTTACGACTCATTATGTTTCGTATAAGTTATTGTAGACACCTAAATCTGATTACATCAATAAGTAATCATATTTAGTCATCTCTTAGGACATTATTGATTAAATATTTACTATTTAATTAATTAATCGTCATCCCCTAGTTAATTAATTTAATTAATTAACTATAGTCCAATTGATAAAATCAAATGATAACCCAAAATCAATTTATCAATTAAATCCCTCTTCCCCTATTAAATTGAATAAATCATCAAATCTATTCAATTTAATTTCATATTCTCATTTTATTGAATAAATCATTTAATAAAATATCTAAAATCCTAAAAGCCTCCCTAAACCCTATCCTAACCCCTAATCTAACCCATTCACCCATACTAAACTCATTTAGCCTCCTAACTAACCCATCCCATCAAAGCTAAATCACTCATCCCCTAACCCCTCTTCTAAGCTAATCCTAATCCCCCTTCTAAACATGTGCACAATCATAAACATGGGTTAAGACTTGCTAACCCAAGCTAAAGTCAACAAATATCTTCTCCCCTCACCCTCCAACATAAATGACCCTTACACATCTCTTACACCTCTCCCATCCTCTCTTACATCTCTTACATGACTCTTACATACTCAACCACCCTCATAAAGCCTTTGACAAACCCTTATCTTATCCTCTCACACTCATCCTCCTTGTGACAAGTGTCACCTCCCTATTGGTGCTAAACAAGCACAATCCATGTGCTCCTTTTTGAGTGCATCCTGACCCTCCCTCACCATCTCATCATCTTGACATCTTGGCCCTCCATTCCTCCAACCCTTAGCCTATAAATTGAAACTCCCTCCTTCACTAAAATCATCCACCATCCATGCAAAGTTATAATGCTATTTTAAGAGCCCATAAACTACAAAAATACCATTATAATGTTGAAATACCTCCATGACTCCATTGTTAAAACCCTCATCCATATACACTTTTGGTAAAAACCCCCATCTATTAGAAGTTTGAGCACAAAGTGAGCATACATCCCCTCCCATCAGGGACATAGCTTCATCATTATGAGAAGCATTTGAGGAGTTTACCATTCTTGGTCTACTTTTCTCCATATGTTTCTCTTTGGTCCTATCATAAGTGTTTTCCATATTTAGTTGTATTAAAGCTTTCATTTAATAGTTAGTTTTCAATTTGCACTACTAAACTAGGTGATACATTTTGGCACGCCTAGTGGGACCCCACATTTGGGTCAATCTAATCATGTTATTGGGTTTTTTTTTTATACACTAACCAAAATAACATTGTTTACTTATGGGTTTTTGTAGGTGGTTTGCTAACATTACTGCAAGTACACAAGTCAATCTTTGGAAAATGTGCTCCTAGCCATTTGAACATTTTCAATTTTAAACACTTTGAAACCTCTTTTTTCTCAATCTTGTGACTGTAAGAACGTGGCTATTACTCAACAGGAACGCAAACACGTGACTATGAGTTTGCAGTTCATCATATCAAGTAGCTACCACACCAGCAAAAAACTTCTCTGCATCCCCGTCAATCTTTCATTTTGCCAGATCGCTACCTTAACCCACAAGTTCGTAGTATGATTTGTTTTTCTCAAAATTCTGACATTTTTTCACTACAGGTTTTATGCTGATGTGTTTTGTGCAGGTTTTATCATCATAAATCATTTGTTGAATGGCTTAAAATTGAACAAATCTTGATTTTTTCATGGAATGAATGATTAGTGATTATAATTAACCATTGTGATGAACACTTCATTTTAAGGTGTTAAAGAAAATTATGTGCAAACACTTCAAATTTGGGGCTTAAAATAAATTTCATCAAATCTTGAATGCTTTAAAGATTTTTAAAATACTTTTATTCCCTCCTCTTTGAAGCTTTGGCGCATGATTTCTCTTTTGTTGACTCGATTTACTTTTGTTGGTGACATTGTGAAGTTGGAATGAATCTTATATGCTAAACATGTATTTCCAAAAAGTCATATAATAGAGCATTAAAGTGTCCAAATAGCAATGTACCCCAAAACCAGCCCTAGCACATAGAAATAGATCCACCTCTCTACTGCCACACGATCCAGATGTTCATCTAATGCAAACTATCCCCATCGGATCCTGTACTAGACTCTAGGCCCCACCAGTCTCTATATGGTTGCCTCTGCTCTGATCTCTTTGGTTTCCATGACTGGCATCCCCTGTATTGGCAGTCTGAATATGCGATACACATCCTCTAGCATCATGGTCATCTCTGCAGTTGGTACATGGAAAGTCATTGTCTCACTGTGCCATCTCTTGTACAGCATTGTGACCATCGCCATGTAAGTCTAGGTATGGGGCAACCTCACCATCCAAGGACCACTGCACACCACAAAAAAAAATTCAAACATCAATTTAATCTCAATTTTTATCCTCCCATCCTCCCTTTCCCCAACCCTAGCTTTTTTTACCTTTATTAAGCCAAATCCCTCATTCCTGCGAAGCCTACACAATCGCATTCTTGCAGAAATATATTCTAGTGGGATCACGATGTTGACTTTGGCATATCCCTTGATCTCATGGGATCGTGTTTTCACACTATGCCAATATTTTGACTTTCCCACTTTGCAAACCCTTAGACCACGGGTTCACATTCTCGCAACCTAAGTCACGTTCCTCTTGGCAAGGATGCACTCTTGCTTATCTAACCCCATTCTCATAAAACTATATTTGAATCCTCGCAAACTCTCAAACAATGCTAATTTTGTAGGATCGCAATCCTACTGATATCACTTGCATTCTCGTTGAACCCATCCCTGTGGGATCGCGTTTTTGCTTTTGCAGGAATGCCCTAACAAATCCCTACAAAATAATCACAAGGAGGTTTTAGACCCTACTGATCGATCAGGAGTCCCTTGTACTCATACTCATCGCACTATGTCTACTCGGTGCTCTAGTTGCCCAATACCCGCCATTGTAGACTCCAATGTAGAGCTCCTCACTAGCAATATCTCCTCCACAATCTGAATGACAATGACCCTTTCTTTCCCCCTTTTAGCCACTTATAGCACCCCCCAGGTGCCCTAGCTCCCCCTCTCAGTCATCTAGCACTCCTATTTTTCCTTGCCCCTTATCTTTTTCTCTCTCTCTTTTTTCTTCTTTTGTTTGTTTTTCCCTCTTTCGAGCCTTTCGAGCCCTTGCCAGCTTCCTATTTTTTTTGTCAAGACATCGTTGTGCCACTTTTTCTTTCCCCGCCGCCTTCTTGAGGGGGCATCATATAGTCTATTCTCTTTTTCTACTCGAGACTAGGGCAAACATGTTGCTTCAAAAAGTCTTCTTCATGTCGTTTATGTTTGAAGTTCTTTGAAATAGTGTTGTTTCAACACTATATCAAAGAGGGGCAAAACGTAGACACCTAAATCTGATTACATCAATAAGTAATCATATTTAGTCATCTCCAAGGACATTATTGATTAAATATTTACTATTTAATTAATTAATCATCATCCCCTAGTTAATTTATTTATTTAATTAAATTTAGTCCGATTAATAAAATCAAATGATCACCCAAAATAAATTTATCAATTAAATCCCTCTTCCCCTATTAAATTGAATAAATCATCAAATCTATTCAATTTAATTCCATATTCTCATTTTATTGAATAAATCATTTAATAAAATATCTAAAATCCTAAAAGCCTCCCTAAACCCTATCCTAACCCCTAATCTAACCCATTCACCCATACTAAACTCATTTAGCCTCCTAACTAACCCATCCCATCAAAGCTAAATCACTCATCCCCTAACCCCTCTTCTAAGCTAATCCTAATCCCCCTTCTAAACATGTGCACAATCATAAACATGGGTTAAGACTTGCTAACCCAAGCTAAAGTCAACAAATATCTTCTCCCCTCACCCTCCAACATAAATGACCCTTACACATCTCTTACACCTCTCCCATCCTCTCTTACATCTCTTACATGACTCTTACATACTCAACCACTCTCATCAAGCCTTTGACCAACCCTTATCTTATCCTCTCACACTCATCCTCCTTGTGACAAGTGTCACCTCCCTATTGGTGTTAAACAAGCACAATCCATGTGCTCCCTTTTGAGTGCATCATGACCCTCCCTCACCATCTCATCATCTTGACATCTTGGCCCTCCATTCCTCCAACCCTCGGCCTATAAATTGAACCTCCCTCCTTCACTAAAATCATATACCATCCATGCAAAGTTATAATGCTATTTTGAGATCCCATAAACTACCAAAATATCATTATAATGTTGAAATACCTCCATGACTCCATTGTTAAAACCCTCATCCATATACACTTTTGGTAAAAACCCCCATCCATTGGAAGCTTGAGCACAAAGTGAGCATACATCCCCTCCCATCAAGGACATAGCTTCATCATCATGAGAAGCATTTGAGGAGTTTACCATTCTTGGTCTACTTTCCTCCATATCTTTCTCTTTGGTCCTATCATAAGTGTTTTCCATATTTAGTTGTGTTTAAGCTTTCATTTAATAATTAGTTTTCAATTTGCACTACTAAACTAGGTGATACAATTATTGTCTTAACTTTTGACATCTTTGTTCCTTAACCAATTTTAAAAGAGCTTTAGATATCTGAAAGGGACTTCCTTCCCCTTTACTTGTTACTCTTTGCACAATCAAGAGTTTCCTTGCTTAATTCAGTTTGGTTTCTCTATGTCCAAGATGCTCCAATTCAACAATCATCTCTTCATCCCTTACTTGAGTCATTTCTTCGTCTTCAAGTTCTATAATTTGTGCAATGAGAAATTATTTCTCTAAAGCCACTTATTCCTCACCTAGCATCTCTTTTGAAAACCTTTCAAGTAGATCACTCAACACTTCATTGCAAAGGCATTCAATAGATGGATTAATATCTTTACTTGTAGCTATTGGAACTACAATAGGAAAGGTAAACTTCAAGGGGGGGTGAATCAGTAGTTAAAACATGAACCCATAAAACTTTCACCACACATTCATCTTATTCATTCAATAGATAAACTAAAATAACATGTAAAGAACATACATCTAAATCATGAGAACATGTAAGCAATCACACACATAACACCAGATATGATTACCTAGAAACCCTCCAAGTGAGAAGGTAAAACTGGGGTGGGGATGACACTCACAAATCTTCACTACTGTAGTTGTAAATTGTATCCAATTAAGGTTACAATGTTTTGACCATGAATCATGATCTACCCTATGAAATGTCTACCCTATTGAAGGCTTACAAGACTGTTAGGTCTCACTTTGTTAGAGGATTTCAAAACCCTATTAAAAGTGTGTCTTGTTAGAGGACTTGAACTTAAAACTAAGTAAACACCCTATTAAATGATTTCATATAGCTTGCTAGGACTACTATGTTATTATATTTGACTAAAATCACCTACTAAAATGTCTTGGCATAGATCCTGTGATTGGCACTTGCTTTCTTGATGACAGGTCACCTCTAAACACTTATCTTAATAATCCTTCTTGATCAAATGTCTCAATGATGTATCCTTCTCTCTGTCCTCTATTCTTCTCTAATTGATTCACTCTTTCTTTATAACTTCTAAATCTCCATGAATGCTCTATTTGTGCATGCAAACTTCTCTATTCTTCTCCTTCAATCCCTTAAACACTCATATGAATTTTAGGGCCTTGTCCTCCTTAAGAAGACTAGGAGACTTAGGGTTAGGTATGAATCTATGGTTGAGATTCATCCATACTACCACTTAAACCCTCCCATTTTTTGATTGGTTGCATGTAATTGCATAGGGAATCCAAATATAGATTTTTCCTTATCTCTAAAAGATCATAATCCATCCTCAAGTCACCTCAGAAATAGTTTACATAGTTGTTTGTGCCATTACAAACAAATATGTCCAAACTATCCAAACAGTTTCACTTGGCATATGAAGTCTTTGATGCTTGACATGCACTGTATTTCTACTCTAACTTGGTACCTACACTGCTCATCATCCACTATTTACTCAACTCCTAAATCACTTAGCATGGTCTATTTACTTGACACTTGAGTGACTCGACACTCATTGTAACTCGACATGGTCTATTATTTATATGTTGTGCTTGGAATGTATTACTAGTTCGGCATGAACTAAGTAAATGGTTTAAGTGTGTTGACACTCACTTGTCAAAACCAATCTAAGATCAACAATTTCCCCCTTTTACATGAGTGTCAAAAACACTTAAATATCATTTTCAATCTTAATCTTCTCAAGTATAACATATCCATGACTCAACTTATATACAAAACTACAAAATTTTAAAATTTTGCAATAACCTATATACCTAAAAATTTAATAACTCCCCCTGAGTTAATATGTTTGTTTTGTATCCAAAAATTGTGCTCCTCTCTGAGTAAATGTGTCTTTGCTAATTGATACTCTTTCACTTCAATGCACTATTTATCCTCCAATGATGTATCTCCCTCTATTTCTATCTCCCACTTTCTTTATTCTCCCTCATATTATATATGTCTCCCCCTTTTTGACACTTATGTCAAATGGTCTATACACATATAGTGTGTTTGTCTAAAAATGATTTGTGGACCTCCAGTATTATCTTGAGAGTTGCATCCCAGCTCTCACATGCAACATCTAATGACTTGATTTGGATGGCAAGCTCGAAAGCAAGGTGCACTAGGCTATCTAGAGTAGAAATATTGGGGTCTTTCTTTAGTAGATTTTTAGCGTGGCCTAGCTCCTTATGTAGTATCTCTATAGGAGGGGTGAGGGACACATGTATACATGTCAATTTGGATCTTATGCTAGCCTCTTCTACTATTAATACAGCTAATTGAATTTTTGACTGAAGTAATGTATTAAAATGCTTCTCACTCTGAGCAGGGTTCTAAGGTAACTTTGTACCTGATATGTTGAGATTTCTCTCCAGGCTCAAAATATGATGTCTGGTCTCTTGGGTGAAGAGTGTAGAGTCACATGGTTTTTTCTACAAATATATTCTCAAGTACCTTCTTCACATCCTCAACCTTTGTTGCCAATGCAACTTGAGTGAGTGCTATATCACCAAATATCTTTTCATTTACCTTGCTCTAGAATTTCTTTTCAGGCCACTCTAAGAGTTTAGCATTAGTATCAATGTCTTCATTATTGACCTTTTCCACTATATTTGACAATTGTTCTAGTAGTGGCTTGGTCTCTTCAGGAGTAGACAAACTAAATGCATCCAGAAAGATGTCTTTTATATCTTGAAGTGCTTTCTTCTGCGTGTGTTCTCTCCTAAGCATTTCTTGATGCTTTTTCCTCTTTAAGGCTTGCTCCAATATGCCTATTTGGTCTAATGTCATTGTATCATAATCAAACTTAGGTATAGAAATATCTTCATCAAGAGTGATATCTCCATATTGAATTACCTTTTTAACATTTGAAGAGTTAGATCCTAGCACTGAGAATTGTAATGGTATAGCTTTTGTGCTTGGCTTCTGGAGAGCCTGTGTAGAAGGAGTGCAAGATATTGGTAGGGTTACCAGTGCTTGGATGGCCTCTTATTCCTTCACCTTTGGTGCCTCCTCACTCTCTTCAATTTTTATCTTTTCTATCACAATGACATGACTAGCACCTTGTCCTTGTGTTGTAGGTATAGATGAATCTATTTGTCCTACAACTTGTTGTCTAGTAGTAGTGTCTTTCTCTTCTTTTACAATTTTCTTTTGCTCAACTATGTCAATTTTAACAAGTGTATCAACCAGTAGATGTATCTACTATTTTTGGAGTCAAAGGTTGTACTTGAGTAACTAATGGGATGATAGAAGGTTGTTCTTGTGGATTCACCTTGTCCCTTGTGACATCAGTTACTGCCTTTTGGAGCTCATCTACACTAACCAAAATTGGATTATCACATAGCTTAGCTTGTAGTGTAGATTGGTCCAATATCTTCTTCAAGTCTTATGCAGTCAAGGGATTGATGTTCTGAGCTAATAGATCGGAGACATCCTTAACAATGATAGTTTCAATAGACTTGACTATGTCATGGGGAGGACTAACACTCAGCACTTGTGTGTCCTGCACACTCTATTTGTCTTGTTGTTTGTCTTCTCATCATCTTTCCTTTCTATTTTTTCCCCAATTTTATTAACTTTATTATCATCTTCCTTATCATAATCTTCCTTTTCATCATCATTTTCATTATCCTTATCATCATGTTTACCTTCTAAAGGATCACCTTCTCCTTGTTTCACAGTGGTCATCCCATAAATAAGTTTCCATATTTGGGTTGATTTCTTTACCACATCTTCAATGTTGTTTTGAAGAATTCTAAAGGCTCTATATTTAGGTGTAAACCTAACTACATATCTCTTGAAAACCTTAGCAATTTGTCTCTTTGTCAATTTTGGCATTACTTGGGCTAATTTTGTTTCCCTAATTTGTTTTTCCAAATTTAGACAATAATGCCATTTTTTCTCAAAAATATCATAAAGACTCTTGGGTGCTAAGTTGGAAAATTCTAGTGGAGTGTTCTTCAACTTTGACATCATGGCATATAATGCCTCTTCCACTTGACTCTTCTCTTCTCTTCCCAATTTATCAAAATCAATATGTTTTAAACTAGATAAATCTACATTGCTTTTGATATTTTTGCATAAGTTTTCAAGATCAGCTAGAGGATTGTGATTTACCACTTTGAATTGGTTATTTTCATCTGATTTTGTCCCCTCTTCATCAAAATCTAGTTGACCCACATATTTTCTTCTTTGTTTCTTTTGCACTTGGCATCCTTGATTTGTTACCTTAGTCTTTTCCTTGGCCTTCTATGTTGTTGCACATGTACTTGCTCTAGTGGTAGGGGAAGTAGGCTGGATGGACTTTGTTTGACAATCTTCTTTTCCCTAGCCATTAGTTGTGCCTTAGCCTTCCTCTTCTTTGGCTTGGCAAGAGTAGGTGCTTCCTCAGCTTCTTCTCCCTCAACACCTTCAATTTCCTCCTCTTCCTTGTCTTCTCCCAATCCTTGGGTCCATGCAAGAGGTCCTTGAATGTGTTCTTGTTCTTCCTCTTCATCCTCTTCAACTTCGTCCTCTTCCTCATCTACACCTTCTCCAAATTTTTCTTTGAGCTTTTTCACTATCTTATCATTCTTCTTGATGGCTAATACAATTTTCAACTCCATGGTAATGTTTGATTTTACCATCTCATAGTTGCCAAATATCTTTTCACTTTTATCAATTTCCTCTACTAGCAGTGTAGTGATGGTTTTCGAGGCTTCGTCTACATTATTCTCATATTCTAGGGGTCTCATTCATCTTACCTTTTGTATGGCAGCTTGCACAAATGTGTAATCACCATCAAAAAGAAAATATATGTCATTATAGTGTTTCTCAACCAAAGAAACTGGTATCCTAATTCTTTCCTTCATTGATTTCTTGAAATCTTCAAAGTAGCTTGTCATCAACATTTCAAAGTTATCTCTCATCTACTCAATGTATTCATTGATCTACACCACAACTAACTAGTTGGTCTTCCATTATATATTACCAAAAGAGGAAAATGTTTTTTGTAGATAAAAGAATATGCAAACCAAACATGAACCAAACTTGTATTGTGCACTCTTGTTTTTCCTAATAGCTCCAAGGTTCTCCATCAGTTATTGTAATTGTAGTTCTGCTAGATCATATGTATGATTGTTCTTTACAATCTTGTAGCCAACATCCATTGCTATGCATGGTACACCATTCAATCTGCTAGATTGATAGAATTTATGTGAGATTACTCTTATAGAAAAGTCTAGTAATGGATTAGTGATAGTATCTATTGTCATGCCTCTCTTATTCCATTTTTCTCTAGTATTTTCTCAATTACTTCCTTGGAATCACTCCTTAGAGTCTTGGGCAGATCTAGGGTTAGCTAGCTAATAACCCTATGAATTATTCTCTTGGTAATATTAATTGGTCCACCCTCTAGCCATAAAGATCCATCATGAATTCGGCTCAATAGAATTCTAATTCATTTAATTTTAAATATACTAGGAAAATCTAGCGCATGTGTTGAACCCATTCTCTCAACAATTTTATACTCTTCCTTTAGAACACCATTTTCACATAACCTATCATATGCTTACCTAATTTCTAAGTCCCCAATGCTACCAATTTTTCCATTATAACATTTCCTTACATATTTCACCATAATTATATTAGGCAGAATCATTGACAATGCACTAGAAAGATCTTGTTTGTACACGATGTCAGGAATGGCCTTAAACACAGGTTTTTTGACTTCATTACTGACAAGCTAAACATTTAAAACTTTCTTCCCTTCAACATTTTTTGAACTAGATGCCATTTTTCAAACTAGGGTTATGCAAAATTAAAATAGCATAGCTCAGCTTGTGATAAATACCTTGTGAAATCTGAAGAACTGGTGTGAGATCACTATCACAATCTCTGCAAATACTTTGAATAGATTTCTAAATTGCCTTCTATTCTTCTTTCTCTTGCTCAAATTTGAAATGATGAATAATGAGAAAAAATTGATCATATGTCCTTCGAAAACCTTGCATTTAATTTTAAGTAGTTACACAACTGTAAGCTTGGCATCAACCAATTTCAAGATCACTCAGCATCCTTTGATATTTCCATCACTCGGCAGCTACTACAAGCTCAGAATAAACTAGCATTCCACTCAGCATACATAGGAAACATTTCATGCTCAGAAACAACATGAAAGACTTAAAGATTTAACTTGAATTTCAACAACATCTTACATCTTTATAAAAATTCCTTTCCTCTCTTTAGGTCATTCTACAATTGTTCATTCTGTAACTTCAATGTAGTTAGCTCAATGTCCTTGACATTCAGATCATAATTGGCATTCATCATTTGACTTACAGTATCCAATTGCATGTTGGAAATATTGGTTAGTTATATTGACTTCTCTTCTAGTTTTTTGGCCAAAACTCTTTTATCTTCTTCAATCATGGCTTTGTCTTCCATGGCTTTCTTCTTTTGTTCAACCACTTCACATACCAATACAGCTTGTGATTCTTGTTCTAACTTGAGATTTCTGATTTCCTCAACTTGGATTTTATTCTTTTTCATTAGATCTGCGAATAGCTTAGTAGTTTCTATCTCTTTGTATTGTGTGTCATTCTCTACAATATCAATTTATTTCCTTCTCTTCAAGGAACTCTTCAAAGCATCTCTAGCTTCATTTAGTTGATGTAGTATAAGATGTATTTTGATCTCCTAGTTCTCAATAGTCTTTCCCAACTTGTAGACTTCCATTTCAAGATGTTTACTCAAATTTGCAAAGCTTTTCTTTTAGAGAACAAAGCTTTGATACCAATTTTTGGAATTACAATAGGAAAGTTAAACTTCTGAGGGGGGGTCTGAATCAATAGTTAAAACATGAACCCATAAAACTTTCACCACACATCCATCTCATTCATTCAATAGATAAACTAAAATAACATGTAAAGAACATACATCTAAATCATGAAAACATGTAATCAATCACACACATAACACCAAATATGATTACCCACAAGCCCTCCAAGTGAGAAGGTAAAACTGGGGTGAGGATGACACCCACAAATATTCACTATTGTAGTTGTAAAGTGTATCTAATTAAGGTTACAACGTTTTGAACATGAATCATGATATACCCTATGAAAGACATGCCTTGTTAAAGGCTTACAAAGACTATTAGGTCTCACCTTGTTAGAGGATTCCAACACCCTATTAGAAGTGTGCCTTGTTAAAGGAATTCAACTTACAACTAAGTAAGCACCTATTAAAGGATTTCATACAGCCTACTAGGACTACTCTATTAAGATATTTGAGTGAAATCACCTACTAAAATATCTTAGCATAGATCTTATGATTGGCACTCGCTTGCCCAATGATAGATCACCTCTAAACACTTATCTTGTTGATCCTTCTCAATTAGATGTCTCAATGTTGTATTTTTCTCTCTATCCTCTATTCTTCTCTAACTGATTCTATAATTCACACTTTCTTCATAACTTCTAAGTCTCCATGAATGCTCTATTTGTGCATGCAAACTTATCTATTCTTCTCCTTCAATCCCTTACACACTCATATGAAGTTTAGGGTTTCATCCTCCTTAAGAAGACTAGGAGACTTAGGGTTTGGTATGAATCTATTGCTAAAATTCATCCATATTGCCAATCAAACCTTTCCATTTTTAGATTTGTTGCATGTAATTGCATAGGGAATCCAAATATAGATTCGTCCTCATCTCCAAAAGATCGTAATCTATCCTTATGTCGGCTCAAAAATGATTTACATAGTTATTTGTTCCATTACAAAAAAATATGTCCAAACCATGTCACTCAGCATATGAAGTCTCTGATGCTTAGTATGCATTGTATTTCTTCTCTGACTTGACACTTGCACTTCTTGACATCTACTATTTAGTCGGCTCCTGAATCACTTGGCATGGTCTATCTACTCGGCACTTGATTGACTTAGCACACATTGTAACTTGGCATGGTCTATTTATTTATATGTTGTGCTTAGCATGTATTACTAGTTTAGCATGAACTAAGTAAATGGTTTAAGTGTGTTGACACTCACTTGTCAAAACCAATTTGAGATCAATAGCAACTCCCTTGATATTGGTTTTTATCTTTTCCTCCTTGGCTATCCCCATGTCTTTACAATTAGTAACTTTTGGATTAGATTGTGTGCTTATTTTTTACATCAATATTTTGGATCACACTCAGTGATCTATCATTAGGATGCATGTAAGCAAGGCTAATTAGATTATGTGTGGATCCCCATGTCATCAGGGATTACTATTGGCTTAGCAAAAATTTTCTTAACCCCATTTTCTACTATCTCTCCATCATCTACTTCCACAATTCTAAGTTCCTCTCAGTTCTAATGAGCCTTAGAGGGATTCCTAACAATATTACTATTCATTTTTCCAAGGTGATCCTAGCAAATACAACCATAATTATGATTGGATGAATGGAAATGAAAAATTCAAAAACTTGAATTTATTTTTGTTTCTAACTCCTACACTCCTTAATGCTTCATATATATATATATATATTCATCTGTTGGAATTCTTTAAAATAACTAGGAGGGGGGGTGAATCAGTTGTCCAAGGTTGAGATGCATAATTAAAACTTTTCACAACTTAGTGAACCCATATCCATAAATCATTTTTCATCATACATGCATCGATTAGGTCATACAATCACTTACACTTGTAGGTTACTATCAAATCAACCTTGAATAAATGTAAACATCAAATAGAATAAATTCAATAAAACATTTAACACCATGATTTAATGTGAAAACCCAATTTGGGAAAACCACTAGTAACATGGTACTCATTCTCATTCTTTTGAAGTGATGCCCTATGAAAGGCCAACCCTGTTAAAGGTTACAATGCACATTATTAAATGTGACCTAGTTAAGGGATTTCAATCACATTGTTAGGAGTGAACCTTGTTAGAGGACTTTATATCATTCACTTGGAATGTCACCTAGTTAAAGGATTTACAAATGACTGTTCGACCAACCTTAATCCAAAGGATTTACCCTAGACTGGTACAATGATTAGAAAGTCATAGTAAGGCTTGATTTGATGACAACTGACAACACACTTGCAGATTATAAATCTCTATTTTAAGTCCTCCATTATGCTTGGCTTTCACACACTTCTACTCTAATAGCTTGTTCACCCTTTAATCATCCATACCCTTAAGCCTTCTTGCTTTTCTTGACAATGCAGTCTCTTCTCTTAGGTCACTGAATGAAGCAATACCCTAGACTCCTTGTCTTCCTTAGGTTCTTGCACATGATAACCTTTTCTTTTGGCCAATCATCTCTATAAATAGAGAATTAAGATATTTTTTCATTCATCCTTCTTCGTCCATTTTAGGGTTATATTAGATTAGGTAGGATTCAATGAATTTACCCATCATTTCATTTCATTCCCTTCTAGAAACTTCTTCAATCTTCTTTAAATTTTCCTCAAAATGGTTCATCTCAAATTTTGTGCCACTAGCTCATCAAGCTTATCTTCTATATGCTTCACACAATCCAAGAATTCAAACTTGTCAGCTCAGATTCATCAAATTCATGATCTTTCTCATAATGTTGACACTCGGCATTAACTTTCTTCTAATGCTCGACACATACTACGTTGCTCGGCATCCACTATCAAAACACTTAGCATGAACTAAAGTTTACTAATGCTCAGCATCTACTAAACTTTACTTAGCTTACATTGTATTACTTGGCTTACACTGAAATTGACTTTTCTTGGATCTAACTAATTTTCTGCTCGACTTACACTAACTTTGCTTGGCACCTACTATGTAGATTGTTAAGCTTGGTTGACACAATTATTATAACTTGTTCTTATGAACTTAATTAGTGTATCCATCCTTTGCAACCTTAAGTAGATTATCAATGCACTATAATATCACTATATTAATTGATCCTTGTACTCCTTTTCCATATCATAACTCAACCTTTCCTCTAGGTGCTATTGTTAACTCATTTGATCAAATCCTCTTCATCAATCAAAAAAATGATACTACTCTAATCATCGAAGCAATTGTCTTACCAAAAAATATCAGGTTTGACATCAATGACAAAATAATTATTGGAACACATTTTCATACTTGTATCAATCTTTTTTCAATAGTCTGCCTCTTTGGAGTTGATGGCAAACCAAACTAACCAAACTTAATCAGTTCACCCAACAAAATACCAAAAATAAAATAGTTCCTTGCATTGAAATCTCTCCCTCTATCATCAAATTTCATCTATTGAATAGGTTACAAAAATTATGTTCTGATCAATAGACAACCAATCAACTTATCCTTATGACTCCCTCTAGATCACTTCTTATATCTCCTTTGACATTAAATCCCTCTTAATAGTTATTCATTTTTCTTCTATGTTTACTTTCACCTCTCTCTTAGACAACAATATCTCATATCTCCCTCAGCAATCAAGATTTCTCCCTTAGTAGGATTTCTCCCTTCAATAGGATTTCTTCCTCTTTGACAAAAATGCCAAAAACTTATCATCTTAATATGTAGATATGAACATTTTTAGTTTCTCCCTTGGTCACCTGGCTTGTGACTAATTTATAACTCCATCTCTTTGATTACTTTAGGCAACTCTTAAAGTAAGATCCATTGCATCAATGTGTTACATATGTCAATCAACTTGTTTGATGTAGGGTACTTCTCATGCTTCTTAGATAGCCTTTGATAGGGGTATCACCCCTATTTTACCTCTTAGATACTAATGAGCATCTTTAGGTAATGCTTTTGTGAAGATATCAGCTATTTTCTCTATTGTGTTAACATATTCCATCTTCACCTCTTTATCTTGAACTAACTCTCTCAAGTAATGATACTTGATTGCACTGTGTTTAGTCTTTGTATGCATCATGAGATTCTTTAATGTATTTATAGAACTTGTATTATCACAATAAAGTATCACTATTTTAGTGATTTCCTCCTTCATACCTTTGAGTAGTTGTTAGATCTATACAATGTTTTTATAATTTACTATAGCAACAACATATTTAGCTTTAGTAGTAGATTGAGATATATAGTTTTGTTTGTTGTTAGTCCATGTAACTAGCCTTTTTCCTAAGAAAAATGCTCCTCCACTAGTGCTCTTTCTATCATCAATATTTCTAGCCCAATCAGCATCGGTGTAGGCTCTCAATTCAAATTTCTCATTTTTCTTGTAGTATAGACCATAGTCTTCTATTCCTTTTAGATATCTCATTATTCTCTTAACATCCATCAAATGATTCTCCCTAGGATTAACAAAGAATCTTGCAACTATCCCAACAGATAATGCAATATCAGGTTTGTTCTGTACTACATATTGTAATTTGTCAATGATAGACTTGTATATTGTTTGATTTACCTCAGCTAAATCATCATTTTTTGATAATTTATGGCATGTCACCATAGGTGTTCATACTAGCTTTGAATCCTCCAATCTAAAAAAATTCAATATCTCCTTTACATACTTTAACTGAGTGATGTATATTATAAGAATTTTCCTTAGAAAAAAATCACCCAAGATAAAGAAGCTCAAACACTAGCACAATATGGACCAATAAAGCATGATCAGAATAAAAATATTAAATTCAATTGATGTACATATACACTAGGAGTGCCTAAATATAAAAGCCTCTAGACTAACTAGGAGTCAACATAGCGATAAGTCTCATAACTAAGCACATGTTCACTAAGAGTGGATTATCATCCATTGAGCATAGTAGTTAATGCGATGATGAGAGGATAAGCTTAACATGGGTGTGTCACATAAGATTATGTTGTAGACACCATGTGCTCAATTAGAGTGTGAACAACTATGTTGTCTACATGATGACTCAGTTGATTATGCAAACTCTAGTATTGTAGACACCATGTGCTAAATTAGATATGCTAACTATTGTGTTGTCAACAAGACAACTCATATGAGTACATATACTCCTAGGTATCTAACCTAATAAATAATAAAATAATGCATGGACCTAAGTAAACTTAAGTAAAGTGTAATAATAATTAATTATTTACACTAACATATATATCATATTTCATCTGATGTACTTACAAATCCACAAAGAACTTGATCTCTCCAAACATAGACATCTCAAATTCTTTCTTCATTTCACTTGCAAAAGCCTTACATAAAGTATCTTGACCTCCAAATATGATATCATCAACAAAAAATTTAGATAATAAAATACCTTTTCCTTTCTATGTCTTCAAGTACAGATTATTGTTATCATCAGTCCTTTCAAATCCAATCTTGACAAGATAATTATATGAAGCCTTTCATACCATGCTCTTGGTGCTTGATTCAAACCATATAAAACTTTGTGTAGTCTACATGCCATGTTTTTTTTGTTAGCATCAAAAAATCCTTTTGTTTGTTCTATATAAACCTCTTCCTCCAATATACCATTCAGAAATGTAGACTTAACATACATTTGATAAACTTTGAAAACTTTCTATATAGAATAAGAAAGTAGAGTTCTTACTCCTTCTAGTCTTACAATAGGAGTGAATGTTTCTCTATAGTCTATCCCTTCTTCTTGTGCATATCCTTTACAAAATAATATTTTCTTATTCCTTGTGATTTCACCATTTTCATCTAACTTGTTTTTGTGTATCCACTTCGTGTCAATCACATTTTTATCTTTTGGTCTAGGAACTAGAGTCCATGTCTTATTTTTCTCAATTTGTTCAATCTCTTCTTTCATGACTTTACTCTAGTCTGTATCTTATAAGGAATCTTTCATTATTTTAGGTTCTTTCATGCTCAGCAAACATATATCATTTCTCAACTTGTTCCTTGTTATTGGTCTAGCATCTTTATCTCCAATGATTTGTAGAACAAGGTGACATCTCTTGACATACTTAGACAATCTCAGTTCTACACTATTTTCCTCATTTGGTCTCTCAACTTCTAAATCACTATGTGCATCTCTACCAGGTAGTTCAAAACATCTCTCATGTACACTAATCTCAGAATCAGAATGTGTCTCATATTTATTTTGTAACTCAGCACCTGAATATAGCTCGATTCCTGAATGCAACTTGGAATTCATAGTATGTAACTCGATAGTTACTAAAACTTGCTGTTGATTTGCAACTTGATTTATAGCATCTTCATCCATATCCATACCTTCATAAAAGTATACAAATGATTTGTATTCTTCTAGTTCCTTCATAGGTTCAGCCTCATGTAGTTCTATATATTCATCAAATTTCACATTTGCACTTTCCACAACTTTGTTAGTGTTAGTATTTAAACACTTATAAGCTTTACTTCTTGTGGAATAGCCAAGGAATATACCCTCTTCACTTTTTGCATCTAGTTTACCATTCCTAAAATCTTTTAGAATATAACACTTACTTCCAAATACCTTGAAATATTTTACATTGGGTGAGTATCCATACCATAGTTCAAAAGATGTTGAATGAGTATCTTTCTTGACTTGTACATGGTTCAAGGTATAGACAGTTGTACTTACAACTTCTCTCTAGTATTTCAAAACAACATTTTTCTCCATCATGAGTGTCCTAGCATAGCCCATTACAGACTTGTTCCTCCTTTCAACAATTCCATTTTGTGGAGGGTCCTAGGAGCACATCTTTGTCTTTTGATTCCTCTGCCATTACAAAACATCTCAAACTCATTTGATGTAAATTCTCCTCCTCTATCAGATCTCAAACATTTCAAATTCTTACCTCTTCCCTTCTCAACTCTTGCTAAGTCCCACTTAAACATTTGGAAAGCATCAAATTTTTGTTTCAAAAACATAATTGTCATCATTCTAGAATAATCATCAACAAATAGCATAATGTACTTATATCCTTTTTAGATTTGCAGTTCAATTAGTCCACACAAGTTAGTATAAAAAATCTATAATATTCCTTTAGAGGTGGGAATCTTACTCTTAAAACTTGACTTTGTCATTTTTCCTAATTGACATTGTTTTCAAATTATATTGTTAGGTTTCTTCAACTTAGGTAAACCTCTGACTCTTCTCATGTTACTGATACTAACCAAGTTATCAAAATTAACATGACATAACCTCTTGTGCCATAGCCACAAATCATCAAATTCTATAACTAAACAAGTAGAATTTTCTAAATCAAGGTAGAATAGATTATCTCTAGTCTGATCACCTTTTCCAATTAGTTTTCCATCACTATCATATATCTTAGCAATCTTGTTCTCAAACTCAACCTTACAACCTAAATTATTCAGTTGTGACACACTCAAAAAATTATAGTTAAGTCCTTCAACATAATAAGCATTATCACATAAAATCTTTTCTATGAGTTTGATAGAACCTTTTCATTTTACTAGACATGTTGCATCATTACCAAACCTTACACTATTTCCATCATAATAATTCAAGGTAATGAACTTACTTTTATCTCTAGTCATGTGATGTGAAGACCCACTATCAATGATCCATATATCATTCTTGTTCACACAACACACCAGTGCAGTTGCCTCATCCTCATCAAATTCATCCTTCATTGCAACATACACCACTTCATCATCATGATCATTAGATCCATCTTTTTTTTCCTCTTCAACAATGTAGCAAGACTTCTCACCTTTGTCTTTTTAATCTTTGATGTCTTCATCTCTTAGATACTTTTGTACTTGTCTCCACCTCTATAATTTTTCTTTTGTGGACATCTAGCAACAATATGACCAACCTCATTGCAATTGAAACACATGATAGGTAACTTATCTTTGAACTTTCCTTTACCTCTGTGGAATCTCTTTGCTAGTAGTGCTTCAAGTTGATCTACATCTTCCTCATCTATATTACTATCACTAGACACATATTTTACCTTTTTCTTCTTCATCTCATTAGGTTCTTTCAATGATAGATTGGCTTTGACAGTAGATTCAACATTTTCAAGTTTGTAATTATCAAAATTAGATGGCTCAAAAGTAGTAAGCCTACCTACCAGACCTTCAAGAGTCAGATTACAACTTGGTATACATCTTAGTTATTTTATTGTAGAAACTCTAATAGCATAAATGGGAAATAGTGTTCTCAAAACTTTGGTTAGTATAGTCTCATCATCTATCTTATCAGTAGCTCCTCTTATTGCATTAACATCTTTTATCCTAGAGCAATATTGAGAAATATTCTCACCTTCTTGCATTCTCATATCATCGAACTTACCTTTAAGAGTTTCAAATTTGGCTCTTAGAACATTTGTGTCACCTCCATAGATAGTGTGTAGAGAATCCCACATTTTCTTTACACTCTCATAACCCTTGATATCATCAAACTCAACATAAATTAGGGCAGAGGCAATCTCCAACATTTCCTGGTTGTGTTCTTTCTTCTTTTTTAGATCTTCAATAGTTAGGGCTCTAGTAGGATCAACATGCTCTACGATGATGGTAGATTGCGCATGATCTCTAAGACCTCTTAGGTGTAGCTTCATTAGAATTTACCATGTAGGAAAGTTACCTCTATTAAGCTTGGGTACCTCTCTTTTTGACATCTTGATATTTTTTGCCCCTAGTACCTCCAAACTAATCCTCTTAAGAAGATGGATCTGATACCAATTGTTGGAATTCTTTGGAATAATTGAGAAGGGGGGTGACCCATTTATCCAAGGTCTAGATGTACAATTAAAACTTTTCACAACTTAGTGAATCCATATCCATAAATCATCTTCATCATGCATGCATCCATTAGGTCATACAATCACTTAAACTTGTAGGTTACTGTCAAATCAACTTTGCAAAAATGTAAACATGAAACATAACAAATTCAATAACACATTTGACACCATGATTTAACATAGAAATCCAATTTGAGAAAAACCACTAGTAACATGCTACTCATTCTTACTCTTCTAAAGTAATGCCCTGTAAAAGGCCAACATTGTTAATGGTTACAATGCACACTATTAATGTGACCTGGTTAAAGAATTTAAATCACCCTATTAGGAGTGAGCCTTGTTAGAGGGTTTTAGATCATTCACTTGGAATGTCACATGGTTAATGGATTTACAAATCACTATTAGGCCAACCTTAATCTAAAAGATTTTCCCTAGACTAGTACAATGATTAGAAATTAATAGTAAGGCTTGATCTGATGACAACTTACAACACACTTGCAAATTATAGCTCTTTGTTTTTAGTCCTCCATTTTGCTTGGCTTTCACACACTTTTGCTCTAATAGCTTGTTCACCCTTCAATCTTCCTTACCCTTAAGTCTTCTTTCTTTTCTTTCCAATGTAGTCTCTTCTCTTAGGTCACTAAATGAAGCAATACCCTAGACTCCTTTTCTTCCTTAGATTCTCGTACATGACAACCTTTTCTTCTGACCAATCATCTCTATAAATAGAGAATTAAGGTCTTTTGTTGTTCATCATCCTTCATCCATTTTAGGGTTAGATTAGATTAGGTAGGATTTAATGAATCTACCCATCATTTCATTTCATTCCCTTCTAGAAACTTCTCCTTTAATCTTCTTTGAATTCACCTCAAAATGGTTCATCTTGAATTTTGTGCCACTAGATCATCAAGCTTATCTTCCACATGGTTCATGCAATCTAAGAAATAAAACCTATCAACTCAGATTCATCAAATTCATGATCTTTCTCATAATTTTGATGCTTAACATTAACTTGCTTCTGATGCTCGGCACATATTGTATTGCTCAGCGTCCACTATTAAAAAACTTGGCACAAATTAAAGTTTATTGGTGCTCGGCATCAACTAAACTTTACTCATCTTATACAGTATCACTTGGCTTACACTAAATTGACTTTTCTTGACTCCAAATGATTTTTTTCTTGACTTACACTAACTTTTCTCAACACCTATTGTGTTGATTGTTAAACTTGGCAAACACAATTATTTTAACTTGTTCTTTTCAACTTAATCAATGTATCCATCCTTTGTAACCTTAAGTAGATTATCAATGCACTATAATATCACTATCTTAACTGATCCTTATACTCCTTTTCTATATCATAACTCAACCTTTCCCTAGGTTCTATTGTTACCTCATTTGATCAAATCATCTTCATCAATCAAACAAATGATAGTACTCAAATCATCTAAGCAATTGTCTTACCAACAAGTAGTAGGTTTGACATCAGTGACAAAACAATGATTGAAACACATTTCCATAATTGTATCAATCTATTTTCAACAATCTACCTAATATTTTAATATTTTGGGCTTTTTATGGTTTGACTCTAATTCATTCTTTATCACACAATTATTAGAGTCTTTTCTTTTCCTTTGTTCTTTGTTTTATTATTTTCTATTCTTGTATGATATTTAATTCAAACTTAAATTTTACATTACTCACACATTTTCATCTTCCTCCTTTACTTGTGCCCCTTTTTAGTTCTATATGCTTGAAATTTTCCTCTTAATTTGATGACTCTTTCCACTTTCTTCTCATTCTAACAAACTTGATTGCATTGTCCATATATATTTATTGTAGGAATATCCATTATATTATCTTGCATTATCATATCAAATTGTGAAAATAGACAATGCAACAAGTTGATTTGTACTTACACCTATATACATATCCTCAAATTGCTCAATATTGGACAAAGATTCAAAAAAATTCTTGTTATAGGTAGCTCTTTAATTCATCTATGATGCTTCTACATTAAATGTACCCAATACAAATGTTTGTGAATGTAAGCTCAAAAACTAGAGCTAGCCAATGGAATGCCAATGGAACTACACATATAAGTTGTGAACAACTTACAACATAATCCCTTGCTAAAACTAGTACCTACAATTTACTTCTTGTTCCTCCTCTTTAAACATCTTCTCAGAGCATTCATTGTCTTCCTCCTATAAATTTTCTTTCTAATTCTCTTTTTACTAGACTTAGGCATACCATATCTTTAGCTAATCCAAAAAATGCACTTTTGTCTTTTTGTCTTTCATTGATTTGCATCTTCAATGTGCATATCTCTTCTTTTGAATACTATCTCCACTTCTTTCCTCTTCCTTAGATTTTGATACACCACAAGTTGACAACCTACAACATCCCCTATAGTTCTACACAAAAATATGTAACATATTCACACAAAGCTCTTACTAAAAATTTCATTTACTCCTTCAATACATGCACTTGCACTACTTCTTTCTTATTCATCTCTTCTACATACAAATCCATGTCAACTTGCTCATCATAAAAATTTTGAAAAAAAACCTCCTCATTTCTCATCGGCCCAACATCTTCTTTTCTATCACCCATTATTAGTGCTATCTTCATCTCCTCCTAAGGACCCATCATTGTTGTAAGTTTTCCTTGTCTTCAAGGTCTACAACTCATTCATTTCACAATCACTATTGCAAATTTAATTTTTCTTCCCTCTTTTACACCTTCAACAAGGGATGCTCTTTCAAACCCACTCTTCTTTTCATCATATGTTTTCAACTTTCCACAAGGGTTTTGTCAATCCTTACTATTGAAACTTTCTCTTATTCTTCAACAAATCCACCTTCCATCCATATATTCTTCACTGGACAAGCTATGTGTACACACTTTCCTTTCTATCAAAATTGTAACCACCTCAATCTTCTCTCTATCGCACCCTCACAACAATATATTTCAGTTGTGAACTCCTCCATGTCTTTTCTTTGATCCTCTTACATGAGTTCCTATTATCCAATGTCATAGGTTTAATAGCTTGCTATAGCTTTTATCTCAATTGCAAACAAATCATTGTAAAAGTAATTATTGATTTTATTCATCTTCTCTTCTTTGTGCAAGCAATTACTTCTTCTCCATCAACCCTTTAATCTCAATAAATTTTGTATTTTCTTCATCTATTCCTTCAACAAGATTTTACCTTTGTCTTCCTTAACCTCATCAAAATTGACACCATTACTATCCATGATTTTGATCTTCAAACACCCTTCATCCACTTCATATAACTCATTTTGTTGACTTATTATCATTACAACATATGCCCCATTATCATCCCCACTTGTGTGAGCTTATCCCTCAATTAAAACCCTACCAAAGGGCTACAAAACATGTTTCATTGATTTTTTTTGGGTATTCTTTCAAAAGACTACTTCTTCTCTAATCTTTGTACTTCATGAGAGTGATTCACTTCTTCACACTCATTTTAATCCTCATTCCCTTCATTGGCATAGCACTTTATTCTTTCCATGTGCAACTAATATTCATGCTCATTATCTAATGTCCAACCACCTATGGTTTTTCAGAGTTATCATCTAAGAATTGGTTGTGAACATGATCTTGCAAGGATTTTTTCAAAGATGAAGGTCATAAGTTTGCATGTTGTGAGATTATGGAGACAAGTGATCAGTATTCCGTAGGTGCTGGGAGTTTGACTTGTTGATTGAGAGCATCATTACACTTTCATTCTTTTACTACTCAAATTCTTTACTTCTCACCCCCTCCAACCTCTATGTTGCCTAAGCTTTCTTACCTAAGACTTGAAAAAATATTGGTAAGCCAAGACCTACCTAGAAAAACCACAAAATCTCCAAGAGAAAAGGTTTCCCATGGTTTTTCATTTGCAATAGGGTGATGGAGTGAAAATATCGCAACATGTACTTTGACTTTGTGTGAGTATTTACATATTTACCCAAGAAAAAGATTGTTTAGGTCTTCATGTTTTGCACATTCAAGCACATAGGGTGATAAATCTTTATAATTATTGTAGAAAACTAACAGAGGTGAAGATAACCTATTTTGAAAATTTGAGAATTGAGTTTGAAAAATCTAATTTGGGAATTTGAATTTTATATTATTAAATTTGAGCAAGATTACACTTTTTTAGTTATATATTATCTTTCATTGCTTTACAATATTCTTAATGTGGTTTTGATAAGAAGTATTTTCTAATTTAAATTGAAATGCCAAAATATTTTAGATTCTAGTATTGATTTGTGGCTTTTCCAATGTAAGTGGGCTCTATTATTCATAACTCATTTTTTATTTGTCTTATTGTTTGGTGTTGCATATGATATTTAAGGGCACCAAAATTTCACATTGGTCATTGGTAAACTTCGCTCGAGCTGTCCCTATTGGAGCAGTTAAAGAATTTTTTCAAAAGCTACCTGACCTGTGTAAGCAATATGGTGTCGAAAGTCAATGATGGGTTGATTATCGCACCACACTCACTTATAAACTCTATACATATTCAATTTATTTTAGATATGGTTATCTTTTATGTTGTTTAAGCCATCCTTTTGATATTGGTTATGTACTATGTTTGGCTAGTGAGGTTAACCATTATCATGGTACTTGAATTGTCTGTAGAACATGAATCATCTACCATCAATACCACCTACACATGAGGTGCATGGAAATTTTGATGGTGTGGTAAGACATCTAATGTGGATTAGTATGGATAAAAACAAGAGTTGTCTTGAACTGATTATGTGCATTATGCCCCAAACAGACAACAAGCATCTATATGGTTTGTAATGTAATTTTGTCACGATTTCAGATTTTTTTTAAAATCACCAAATGAAAAATAGATTGTTACCATGGAACACTATACTAATTTATTTTGGCATCAATTGTAGCTTTTGTAAAGAAAATTTGTGAATTGGACTTGGAGATTTGGACTCAGTGTTGCTCACCGGACCATGTGAAAAAGTGTAAACCTAAATATATTGCCAATGTTATATTAAAAATAAATGCAAAGGTGGATATTCCTTTAGAAGAAAATGATTTATCTATTGTAATACCATCTTTGGTATTAACTAGAATGGACCATGTGAAAAAGTGTAAACATGAATACATTTCCATCATTATATTAAAAATAAATACAAAGGTGGATGTTCCTTTAGAAGAAAATGACTTTTCTATCTTAATAGCATCTTTGGTACTAACTAGAATAATTTGACAATTGTTATTAAATAGTTAGGAGGGAAAAATTAAATATTGGTTGATGAGGAGAGGAAGAATTTACCTCTTATATCATAACTACCTTCACTAATCATTAGTGCTGACATATCACATTCAAGGATTGAAGATTATAGCAATTGATCAATTTTATCTATAAGTATCTAAATCAAAAATTTTGTTTTATCATCATGGAATGTTGTCTAAAACATAATTTAGTGTCAATGCAAAGAGACACTAAAATAATTCAATGAGGTCCCCTATTTTCATTTAATGGTTTCTTGGAGTTTAGATTTAACTATCATATGATATCATTATGTTTGTTTTTTGATACCCCAAGCCTAGGTGACTTCATGAATCCATGATTTATAAATCTTTTTGTGTGGTTAGAGTTTGTTACAAATTTGGTCGATTATAAATTAATGGTAGTTTTGAGCATTGTTATGTCATATATTCCATCCAATACCATTTTGAGGGAAATGTGTTAATGATGATAATATGAAGAATCCCTATTTGTTGGTTATTTAATAAATTATTCATATTTTAGTTGTCATTGAATGATTATTTTATGATTCCACTTTTTTTGTATGTTGATTACCTCATGATATAAACAAATGATACTATTATATTAGGTTTCTGACACTCATGGAAAGTTTGTAGTCTTGAATTTTCCATTGTGATATTGCTTTATTGAAGTCTCTTTCCATATGACTCTGACTAGTAATGCAGAGCTAAAGAATATTTTGACATGCTAAGAGGTGTCCTTCAATGATTGAATGTTGGGGAAAAAGGGGCAATCTCACTTATTGGAGGCTTAGCTTAGAGATAATCTATTTATTTAAATTTATTTACAATGGCCCTTGTTCCCAAGATATTGTATGCCATTACCTACATCATGTATTTTTATCCCTACATTTCAAATTTTTGATACACACATTCTCCAACAACATTTAACCCTCTTATTGTGGTAGGAGTTGCTACAATTTATGTTTCTCTTTTTCTACTAAAAAGCCTTGCAAGTTTCTACTAACAAGAACTATCTTCCTCCAAGCCCAAGTGGTCTTCCCCTAATTGGTCACTTTCATAGTCTTCTCTATAGTAAAAGGCCAATTCATCAGATCTTAGCTTCTCTTACTAAAAGCTATGGTTTAGTTATGCATGTGGAATTTGGTAGCATCCTTGTTTTGGTAATAAGCTCTACAAAGTTAATGAGAGAGTGTTTCATAGTGAATGACAAGGCTTTGGGATCGAAGCCTCAAGTTTCACAAGGGAAGCATTTGGGGTACAAATATTCAATGGTTTCTTGGGCTACATATGGCTCCTTCTAGAGAATTTCTTGAAAGATTTGTGTTCTTGAGCTTCTCTCTCCCAAGAGAATCCAGTGTTTTTCTCCCAAGATATCCTAACAACTTCATAAAGGAGTCACTTCTTTGCTTGAGCAGGCTTAGTTGTAGAATAGTGTTAACATGAAGTGGCATAGAAAAATAGTTGGTGATAGGAGGTAATGGATTAGTTGGTGGTGGAGGTGGTGGGAATTGAAAGCTTGGGAATGGAATTGATGGGGTTTGATAGCTTGGTGGCTAGAGTTGAAAGCTTGGTAGAGTGGTGGAAGGAGCTTAGGTCACTTGAGAGCTTGGCAGAACATTGGTAGTAGCTTGTGGGGTTTGATAGCTTTGTGGAGTTAGGGTAGTAGCTTGTGGATTTGTGGCTAATGGAACTGAGCTCCAAGGACCTAGTGGAAATGATGGAATTGTGTTCTGAGTTGAGGTAAACAAGCTGGGGGTGATGAATGGTTGATTACTTGGCCCCATGGGTGGCATCCCTATTGTATATTGCTGAGGTTGGCCAAAGATACTAGCACTGATTTGGGAGATGGGTGGATTTGGAAGGCTGGGTTGGTGAGCAGTAGCAGCAATAGTGAAGGGAGTTAATGTTGAGGTGTTTTGGACAAAGGGGGTTTGGGATGAAGTGGTATGGACCAATGGTGGAGTGGTGGTGGCTGGATTGGCTTGCGAAAGGGAGATTTCAACTTGAGTGGAGGCTGGTATGTTTGGGTCAATTGGATCATAAGGACTGGTTTGAGGCTCTTCTTTTGGCTCATATTGAGGATAATTTGAATCATAAGAGCCTATTGGGAGTGGTAGTTTCCCAAACAATGGGTGAGATGGTTTTGATAAGGGAGGAGGTCTTCCAAAGTCAAAGACTCCTATGTTGTCCCTTCGAAAGTTAGCCATGATTTTTTCTTTATTTTTGTCTATAATGGCATTTACCAATATTGCATTTCCTGGTTGGTTCATGAAAGCTTTGATGTTAGTAGGTGATGGTATAGTGTTCTCTGGGCTAAAGGATGGTTGATTGCTCAAGGGGAGTGAAGCTATTTGATCCAAATGATAGGGCTCCATTGTTTCCTTCTTCTTCTTGCCTAAGCGGGTGATGGGTGGCATGAAAATGCAGAATGTTTCCTAAGGATGAGAGGCAACAATGCTGATGGATGCAAAAGAGGAAGGCTTTTCTATGCAAATGATTTCCTAGGTTGAGGCAAAGCTATATGAAAAAACCTAAGGAGGATTGGGTTGGGGATTCTAACTTCAAAGATATGTTGCCAAATTATGAAAGGTTTGCTTTCCTATGTGCAAGCTTGGTGGTGATTGTGTCAACTTAAGGATAGACTGATGATCCTTTAGGAAGAACACGAGATTGACCACTTGTAGATCCCAACCTTTAGCTCAAGGTAATGAGGGATAACAAGTGACAAAGCTAGATTACCCTAGACAAAGCTCTGTCAAAGGGATAACCTAGGTGAGATTGGTGGATTTGGAAGATGTTAGGAATGGCAAACTTTTGGCAAGGTGACAACAATTTTGAAGATGTAAAGATTTTGGATTGCTGGCTAGATGGTTTCGTTCTAAATGAGATGGATGAGCTAAAATTCTTAAGGGGAGGACTAAAGATTGTTGGCTTACCTACAAGGATGACTCTAAAGTGAAGCTTATGCAAGAAGATGTGGAGAAACAAGGGGGTCTAATCATAGAAATCATTCCTAGTTGGTAATGCATATGCAGGGTTAACTCCTGGATGTTGGTTAAGTTGGATAGTGCAATCTAACTAGGCATCTTGAAGGGCTTCATCGACAAATTTGTCCTCTGCTTTGTGGAGTTTGGCAATTCGAGGGCTTGGTGTTATTTCCTTTCTCTTGGCTGAAAGTTATTGGTATGCCTGAGATGGCTTGAGTTTGACTTTGTAAAACTTCTGTTTGGGATTGGGTTGTTCTGACATAAATTCCTGAATGTGCTTGGCTTAGAGAGATTTTGGTTGTTTTGCTTCAACTCATTCAACTTCTGGAACAGGCAGTGACTACGCTAAGTGTGCCCTAAGCTAGGATTGACCAAGTTTGGCAAACATTCATTCAACAAGTAAAAAATCAAGCAATAGATAAGAACAACCAAATAGAAGTTTGTGATTCTTAGAATGTGATACTTGCGTCATAGAGTGTGTATGTTCTAAAAATGTTTCAGTCAGTCACTTCAAACACATTAACATCTTAGATGGTTGTCTACAAAGCTGACAGTTGGTTTAGCTAGGGAGTCCTTGATATACCCAAGGTACGTGAGGCCCGAATCCGTAGATGAAACCAAAATAATGTCACACAGCCGAGAGGAGCGGTAACCCACTTCTCCTCTTTCACTTCTCAAGAGTATAAAGTTCCTTAAGGCTTAGCCCGAGTGACAAAATCTTGATTCCAAGAGAGGTGTCTTTGGATTCACCTCCCGATCTTTATACTCCGTCGAAACACTAGAGTTGAGGTCATCCCAAGGGGTGATGAAATCTCCAAGCAGACTTCCTAAAACTTAAACAAGATTTTGGATCCTAATCTTATTCACCAAAGATGGCCTCAATAGACGACAAGGGGAGAGAAGACTTGGATGATCTTGGGCTAAAAGACAAAATTCTTTTCCAACTGACGTTTAAGTTTTCTAATCTAGACCTTGCAAACACACATGTTTAGGATGCAAATGTTCAATTCCAACTTGAAGCATTAACAAAAGTAAAATTGATCGAAGAATGAATACACCAAGAAGATTTAGGGTCAACAAAAGTAAACTCACATGCCCGGAGGCCCTCCACGTCAAGTATCGATTGATTTTTCTTTAAGGCATTCAAGATTGAGTGTGAGTTTGTTTTAAGCCCAAAAAAAAGATGTGTGAAATTCGATTTCAAGCGCACACCCGAAGGCCCTCCACGTCAAGATTTGTTCAATTTTATTTTTTTATGCCCAAATGAAGTGTTAGCGAGACTAATGTGCATTCAAGGAATTTTCTAACTTAGAAAAACCAATAAAAACTTAAGTGAGTGGAATTTGATTTTTGTGGAGCACTTAACACCTTCTTAGGTAGACCCATCCCCATATATGGCGCTGATATTGCAACCAATGGTTAGAATGATGGGTGATTAAAGAGGGTGAGTCCAACAAAAAATTCACTCAAAGTGTTATTATTTGTTTTTATAATTTAGAAAGTTTCTAAAATGTAGATTCTTTTTATGCCCCAAAAGATGAAGTGTGAGATATTGTAATGATTAATTAACCTTTTGCATTCAAGATTGGATTTTTTGTTTTAATCATGCATTCATAAAAAAAAAAAAATTTGATTTTAATCCATGGCACTCAAGAGTGATTTTAGCAAACATGCATTCAAAGGCAAGTGATTAAACATTCAAGTTTTTTTTCTTTTGAGCATTCAAGATTGAGATTTTGTGCGTTGTTTTAAGAACTTTGAAGTGCTTTGTTTTAACCTTAGATCATTCAAGATTGTTTTGGACTCAAAATTGAAAATGACTCTTTGGACTTTGCTTTTCATTCAAGATTTTGTGTTCTAGTTTGCATGTTTTAAGCCCAAAAATGATATTCCTAGATTGTTTTGATGCATGAAAAACCTAAGAAATATTCAAGATTTTGCAACAAGACATTTGTTTGGAAAAAATAACAAAGCTTTTAGGAAAATTTTGGCAACCATTTAGGACTCTTTTTTTCATGAGATTTTTAAAAGAACTTTAAAATATTTGCAAATGAGGTTCATTTTATCCTTGATTGATGCTTTGAGTTTGATTTAGATTTTACTGTGCACTTAGTGTTGATTTTGAATCTTTTGAAATGGAAACTTGAAGTTCTTTTTAAATTCCCAAAAATGAAGTGTTCCTAACTTTGCATGAATGCATCTAAAACCTTGATGTTGCAAGGATGCAAATGATTGGATTGGTTTAGTTTCACTTGTTAAAAGATTTATTTTTTTTTGCAAATTTTTAGTTTTTAATAGATTTAAGTATGATTTGGGGGTTCATTTTAAGCACTAAAAAGAAGTGTGTATGATTTTGCTTCCTTAAAAAAAAATGGCCAAGATCTCCCACAAGAAGAAGAAGAAGAAGTAGATGGAATAAGAAGAATATAAACAAGAAGAGAAAGAAGAATTCCAAGTGCTTTGTCCACCTATAAGCTTGAAAAATCTGCAAACACTATGAGATAGACTATGAGTTCCTTTGTCTTCTTCATGCTCATGTGGACCTACAAAACCAATTTATACAATCCTACCAATCACAAAAACAAGAAAAATTAGCCAAAATTAGCAAATGACATACAAAACTTGACTTAAAAAGCTAATGAAGATGACCCATGTGGGGTCCCACCGGGCGTGCCAAAATGTATATGAGCAATGTTAGTATGCTAACAGAAACCAAATTTAAATAAAGCTTCTACAAACTAAACAAAATTTATAAACTTCAAGATAGACTAAGATGAACTCTCAATTGAGAATATGAGCCATTAATGGGCTCTCTCAATGAGAAACTCTCTTGTTGAGTGGCTTTGTCTAAATAGATAGGATGTATGCTCAAGCTTATGCTTCAAAAAATGGCTTCAAATGGAGTTTGAATTTGGGTGTGAGTGTATGGTTTTGATGTAAAATGGATTCTTAAAATGGCATTATGACTTTACTTCATGGATTGTGTTGTTTTGCAAAGGGGAAGGATCCAATTTATAGGCAAGAGGCTTGAGGGATTGAGGGCTAAGATGCAAGGATGGGGAAAAGCTCATGGAGGGCTTAGATTGCATGAGAGGAGAGCACATGGATTGTGCTTCTTTATAGCCAATCAGAGAGTGACACATGTCACAGGGTGAGATGATGGAGGATAGGGGAAGGATGAGTCAACAAAGGAGGGTCAAGGGATAAAATCTTCATAAAGACCCTCATAATGGCTTGTAAGAGCAATGAAAGGGCTTTGGAAGAGTCATTTATGGCATAGTGGGCTTCATAAAGTTTTATGGTTGGGATATTTTGAGGGAGATGAGAGGAATTTTGACTTGGGCTTGATTAGAAAGGTTTTAAGCTTGCTTAGGATTGTGCAAATGATTAGAGGATGGATTAGGATGGTTTAGGATTAGCTTAAAGATAGGCAAGTGGATGGTATTTAATGAGGGTGGGTGAAGGAGGAGATATTTGTTAACTTTGGCTTGGGTTAGTAAGTCTTAACCCATGTTTAGGGAATGTGACAAGGTTAGGAGGGGATTAGGATTAGGTTTAAAGACATCTTCTAGAAGAGTCTAGACTTTGGATGAGGATAAAGACTTTCTAGAATAGTCTAGAACTTCTTAGGATGAGGATGAAGACTTTCTAGAAGAGTCTAGAACTTCTTAGGATGAGGATAAATTAGATTTTTAGGAAATAAATAAAGTTTTATTTATTTCAAGGGTTTGGGTTGAGGAGATATTTATTTTAAAAAATTTAATAAACATGAGGATTAATATTTAATCTTAATTAAATATTTTGAGTTGGGATTAGGGGTAGGAAATGATGGGATTAGCCTTTAATCCAAATTAAAGAAGGATTAGAAGATTTTGGAAGAGGTTAGATGTCTTAAGGTAATTGGCCAAGTTTTGGGCAAAAAATAAATTTTTTATTTATTTTGGGTTTTTTGGTCAATTTATTAATTAAATAATTAATAAATAAGGAAATAATATTTAAATAAGATTTAAACATTTTTGGGAGGGATTCCTTAATTAAATATTTTTAATTAAGATAAAGGGATTTAATGGCATAAAAATTAATTAATTAATTAATTAATTAATAAATGATGATGTCATCGGGAATTTTTTCAAAAAATAAAAATACTTTATTTTCTAAAGGATTTAGGTGTCTACAGAAGGAAGTTGTACCTTCATTTCAAAATTCAAAAAGCACTTGACAAAATAATTGTAATTGACTCAACTACTGGTTTCAAAGTTTGTCTTTCAGTTTGGGCATTTCAGAGTTATTTGTGAAGGATTTTCATAAAAGACAAATCTGTTTACTAATAGATTTTTAGCAACTCTACTGGGGAGTTTCAGAGTGCCTTGCATAGTTGATTTGTAAAAAATTTGAGGTGCCTCCCCAAGGATGGAGGTTTATGGTTCTATTAAAAATGAATACCAAAAGGTATTTCATAGATATCTAGATATTTTGAGGGATTGGACTCTTGCAAGAAATTAAAATGATATGGATATCTTTCTCTTTGTACCACCATTTAGAGAAAATCCAATTAGAGAGGTCACAGGGGTTTTGGAAAAATAAGTGGAATTTTTCAAATGTTTTTATGTTGTTATCCTCATCCAAAGAAGATCTGCTATGGAAGAGCTAGAAGAATTAGAGAAAATGTGTGAAAGAGAAAAAATTGGTGGAGTGATACATGAACAAGAAAATGCTCTTGAAGAGGAATCAGGTGACGATCAAGAGGAAGAAAAGGATTCATGCATTTTTCAACCCCTTGCAAACATTTTCCCCTCTCTTCCTTTGGAAGAATTAGTGCAGCAATTTACTACGGAAACATCACATGAGAAATCAAAAAATCAAGAGACTCAAGGTATGGAAACCTTTATTGAAATTTCATCTACCTTTGTGAAAGATGACACTAATTTAAAAAATGTAGAAGAAGGTTTTAATTCTATATATATTTTCCCGCATACATATATCTTTCATAGATGAGATGAACTTTACTTTGGCCCTATTGCTTGCCCTTCAATCAAATATGCATCCATTTTTCCAAAAGTTAATCCAAAAAAGGCTCATATTTTCACCACTTTGTAAATGGTCACAGTTAGTTTTTAGGTTTTTCCCTCTCCATTGTAAATAACCACCCCATTTTGCAATTTTGGCTTTCTTTATTTCTGTTTTCTTTTTCTTTTTCTTTCCTTCCAATAAAGTTGTCTCAACTTTGAGCCCTTCCCCTTCCTTGACTCAATACATATTCTGAAAGTTTTCCAAAAATAAAGGCCCTAATGAATTGATTGTTAACACCGTATGCTCATCTAGTTTCACTTCCAAAGTTGTTGGTTTCGAACTCCTTATTAAAAAAAAGAAAATCATTTATATTTCTGAGAGACATGAGTAGAAATATAATGATACCATAGTGAATGGGCATCCAATGACATGTATAATTATAGATGAGAGTGGTATTTAACTTAATGGGCTTGCAAAAAGATATCTTTCCAAGGTGACTTTTAAATATTAACACAAAGAAGCCCTAAACCTTTTTGCATTTTCATCTTGAGTGGTTAGGGTTTTCAAGGAGGCTTGTGACGGGTCATCTATATAAAGGAGTTACAGTTACATTTGTGTTTGGTAAATGTATAGACCCTTCACTCATATTAATATTTACGAGTTTTTCTTCAATATTTTTCACTAGTGTAAGGGTGAGATTTTTTATCTTTAAAGCTTGAGTTAGCATCATTCCAACCCATCACATAGAAATGCTAGTGAAAAAACTACCAAACCTAGAAAGAAGGACCATATGGTGTCTAGAAGGTAATAAAATGGCTTGTGATGGGTCATCTATATAAAGGAGTTACAGTTACATTTGTGTTTAGTAAATATATGGACCCTTCACTCATATTAATATTTGTGATTTCTTATTCAATATTTTTCACTAGTGTAAGGGTGAAAGTTTTGATCTCTAAAGCTTGAGTCAGCATCATTCTAGCCCTTAACATAGAAATGCCAATGAAAAACCTATCAAACCTAGAAAAGGAGGACCATATGGTCTCTAGAAGGTAAGAAAACATGGTGAAAAAGTTATATGCCTTAATACTTTCATAAAGTCTATTCGAGTAGAGAAGAAAGACGTGGAAAGTGTGGTAGAAATTTCCTATTCAATAGACAATGGACAATTTATTATGTTGATGGAATCATGGTGCATATTGTAAAAGGAACCTGATGTAAAAGGTAGTTCAAATCTATAGGATGTGTTTGATGTTTTTCCACGTATGCAACTAAGAGGGCTACATCTTAATACATGGACAAATGAGCTTGATTCATGAAGTCAAACATAGTTGTTTCACTCAGTATGTGTTTAAATGTAAAGTATTTACATGCAGAAGTGAGGAATCATACATCCAAAAGAATATCAGTGGTTTCCTTGTAGGTACTGAGATTAGAAGACTTGAGGGCCTCCCTCTATTGGAGGAGTTTCTAGATAGGCAAGATGCTTTGGTGATAGATTTTGTCTCTTCTAACATTGTTTCACAAGACATAAAAAATGTCCTAGATGTTCTAAATTCTGTTACATGGATGGTGTTCTTATCCTTGTGGTGATCTCTACTTTATAGATTACAATTGTGATGGTAACTTGCAATGCTACACCTTCAAAGCCTACGATGGAGTAATTCAACTTCAAAGGACAGGCATGCCAAAGATGGCATTCACATATAATTTGAGTCATCACATACCGAATGGTCTCAAGCCACATCCATAATGGTGCATAAGAAAATGAATATAATAAATATTCTCAAAATTATGATGAAGGAATATAAACAAATCTTTAAACAATGAGCTCCCTACATGCCCAATTTTCCTTGAGAGATTTGATCATACACCAATGCATTTTTTTTTACCATCATCTACAATCATTCTTTCCATTCTAGCTATGTGTCAAAATGGATAGATTCATCATGCCTAGTCTGTAGATATTGTTTACAGCAGCATGGGAAATCAACATGTTCTATTTGTTCAACATTAGAAAATCTATGGATATGTGTCATCTATGGATTGGTAGGATGTGGAGGGTACAAATCAGCTTATGCATTTAATCACTGGAAGAGAAACTACATAATATTATTCAATTCTTTTCAAGTATGAATCAGCACTACAATGGGAGGTAGAGATCTATAAGGTGATGGTACTTGGGCCACCAAAAATCATGGAAGGGAAACCAAAAAACTAGAATCATGCTCTGGTTCTCATGAGAGGATTTTAGAAACTACTATGGCATTTGAAATCTTTCTATATCGGGTGTCAGAGAAAATGTGTTCACAGGATCAGTTTTTTTTCACTTGCTTGGTTCATGTAGACCCAAATATTGAGATTTATCATTTGTCCAGTGAAGATGAAATAAGATGCTACAAAAAATGCATTTTTCATTGTGTGTGGAGGACTTTTTGGCAATATATAATTTCCACCTTCATGAAGAAGATTAAAAAATTCCTTTTGTATGCATTGTTTGATGTACTCATATTTTGAGATTGACTCTTATAGAAGATTTATTTATACAATTTGAAAAACTTACAGGAGCCTTAACAATTGGGTCATTTGTTGAGGTGAAATTTCATTCCAAAAATGTGATGCACATCCTACCAATAATGTGACAATCTCAAAATCATTGGGCAATGTGCATGGTTTTTGAATTGTCAAATCCTCCAAGCATGGTTTAACTACTCACAAATTAGGTATGCACACAAAACGTGGAAGATAGCATGGTTTACTGCTCAAATAATTTGTTGAGCTTAGGTTCAAGTTCATCTCATACCCACGCCATCTAGTTGTTGGGCACTATGATATCGAGCCTTGACTAGATTCACAAGGAGTGGTTGCTAGCAACATTGGGGTGGTTTTTAATGATGCATGGATAGTGCCTTCATTTGAGCATTTAGAATAGTTTGTATTAAATAATGGTAGAAAGCTTGGCTTGGAGATTCCATCATCCTTATGTTTTTCCACAAAATTTGTTTGACTACCCAAAATATGTGCTAATAATACATAAGCAAAATGGGTGCTTTTTCTTTCAATTGCAAAAATAAGATGAGATATATACATTGAACAGGGTGCTAATTGGTGACATAAGATGAATAATCCTTATAGAAATCTACACCCAATTAATATTGATTTTAGATCCTTTCTTTGAGATCCAAATGCATCATTGACAATAGAAGGGACAGTTCCTCACAATTTTCACCAATATCTAGAGCTTAAGAAGTTATAAGGTTTGTTGCTAATTTTTAGGAAATGTTCTTTGAGGAGAATTAATATTTAAAGAAGTGTCTAGCTCTAATCATGGAGATCTTAGTAAATAATGTGGAAATCTATGTGCTAAGTGCCTATAAGCCAAATCTAAAGTAGGACTGCAACAAAAGGAATGACAAAAAAATATTCGTCTTTGTGAAAGCATACTAAAGGGTGACTCCATGGCCCAATGAGTAAAGACACTAGATAGTGGAAGATGAAGATTTTGGAGTTCTCTACATCTTAACAAATATAGCCCCCAATTAGAGCCAATGTTACTTAGGGTTTGGAAACCCTAAGTATTTCCCCTCTTCAATCAACTATATGAGAAAATTACAAAAGGTAAGCTTTTAAAGACCATTTATAAATTATTTTGCATTATATAGTATTTAATTCTTTAAGAGAATTAAATATTCAAATGTAAAATAATTAAATATCAAATTAATCTTCTCACAAAATTAATTCTATAAGGATTAATTATTACTATAATGGGAAGAGGTATAAATCTAGTTAATTAATGGGGTAAGATAAAGTGGAACAAGAATTTAAAAGAATTAATTATTATTATAAGACAGGGAATTTGTGGAAAACTTGTATGGGGAGAAATTCTTATGAAATGGGTTAAATTGGAAAAGGAATGTAAAATGATTAATTCTTTAACAGAATTAAGTATTATTGTAATGTGTGAGAAGATAATGTTTGTGACAAGAAGTTATGGGAAGTTAACAAATACTCAAGTGGAAATCCTTTAAAAGGGGAAAAACTATTGTAAAGGGGTTCTTCTTAGGATTTGACATGCATGTGCATTTTTCAAAAAAGGGAAAGCATTTTTAGTTTTCAAATTTGTAATAGAGAAAGGGAAAGGAATTGCAATTTTTAATTGCAAGTTTGTTTATGGTGCAAGAACAAAGTAGTCATATGGTTATTTTTTTTATTTGAAATAAAGAGAGATTTACTTTGAGATCTTTTGATTTGAAATTATTTTTCTCATGTTGGAAGTGATCTTATGGTTGCTCTGATCACATTTGAAATAATATATTGCTCTCATTTATTAAGGCTTTTTGGCGTGTAATGAAATTAGTTGGTTTTCTTCATCCAAATATGCTAAATGAATATCAGATCCCTATTTCATTTATTTGTAGATGGGAAGATTGATTAGATGGTTTGTGTGCCATAGATTTGATTTTCTTTTAAAGTTATTTAAATCAAGCTTCGCATTCATATCATTTTGATGAATGGATGTTAGTGTTCCTTCTTTGCCTTCTGGTTAAAGGCATATCTAAAAATTATTTATTATAAATCAAAAGGAGGGATTTTTACCTTCATTTAAAAATTTAGAGAGCACTTGATAAAATAATTTCAAGTGACTCAACTATTGGTTTCAAAGTTTTTCTTTCATTTTTGGCATTTCAAAGTTATTTTTGAAGGATTTTCATAGAAAAAAAATATGTTTATTAACATATCTCATGTACAAATCTCCCCATTCTCAGGAGATACTTCTCTTCCCCATTCTCAAGAGATTTTTTTTATACATTCTCTCCCTCATTGACATCAATGAAAAAGGCATCATTATGTTAGTATGTTGTTCAATATATTCAATCATCTCAAGTGTATAAAGACACTATTCAATAGCAGTTACCAAGAGTTCTTCATGACTCAACTCAAATATAGATACTCCCCCATAGAGGAAGCATCAATGTTTAGTCCAAAAAAATAATAGTGCTTTAAAGATTGATCTATCAATGTATGATACAACCACTCAACTTATAGTACACAAGAGGTGGTTAAACCCTTGTCACAAACCCTGAGGGCAGTGTTGAACAAATCTCCAATAATCACCCCCTTAGCATTACCTGAGTGGATGAGGATTTAAACCCGTGACCAAGCTCTAATACCACTAGACTAATGCAATCCTTGCACTACCTACTCTAAAGTAGGAAGGAGCATAGCCCCAAGAATACTTCTCAAATACTCAAATGTATCCTTAGGTAAAGGCTTTGTAAATATATTTGCAATTTTCTCCTTTGTGCTAGCATATTCTAGTCTGAACTCTTTTTTTGCAAATTTCTCTCTCAAAACATTATACTTAATAGATGTGTGCTTCATCTTAGAATGTAATATAGGATTCTTAGACATACTCATTCTAATTGTGTTATCACGATGTATGATAACAAGTTTTGAAAACTCTATCCCAATATCCTTCAACATTTGTTTCATCCTCATGATTTTATTGCAACAGTTTTTTTTTGCTAGATATTTTTTTGTTGTTGTGCTCTCTAAAATACAAACTTCTTTCTTGCTTAGCCAATAAACCAGTATTCATTAGTCTTCATTTTAGGAAAAATACTCCACCACTTGTACTCTTTATATCATCTATAGTGTCTACCCAATATGCATCAGTATATGCACATTATTGGAATTCTTTAGAATAACTAAGAGAGGGTAGTGAATTATTTATCCAAGGTCTAGATGTACAAATAAAACTTTTCACAACTTAGTGAACCCACATCCATAAAAACTTACTATGCATGCATCCATTAGATCATACAATACTTAAACTTTGTAGGTTATTGTCCTAGGTCAAAACATCTTTGCAGAAATGTAAACATGAAACATATTAGATTCAATAACACTTTGACACATGGATTTTACATGGAAAACCAATTTATGAAAAACCACTAGTAACATGCTACTAATTCTCACTCTTCTTAAATGATTCCCTATGAAAGGCCAGCCTTGTTAAAGGTTACAATATGCATTGTTAAATGTGATCTGGTTAGAGGATTTCAATCACCCTATTAGGAGTGAGCCTTGTTATAGGACTTTAGATCATTCACTTGAAATGTCACCTAGTTAAAAGATTTACAAATGACTGTTAGGTCAACCTTAATCCAAAGGATTTACCTTAGACTAATATAGTGATTAGAAAGTAATAGTAAGGCTTGATTTAATAACAATTTACAACTCACTTGCAGATTATAGATCTTTGTTTCAATCCTCATTCTTCTTGGCTTTCACACACTTCAACTCTGATAGCTTGTTCACCCTTCAAGCATTCATACTCTTAAGCCTTCTTTATTTTCTTGCCAATAGTAGTCTCTTCTATTCGGCCATTGAATGAAGCAATACCCTAAACTCCTTGTCTTCCTTAGGTTCTTGCACTGACAACTTTTTTCTTCTGACCATCTCTCTCTTTAAATAAAGATTTAAGATCTTTTGTCATTCAACTTCAATCATACATTTTAGGGTTAGGTAGGATTAGGTAGGATTCAATGAATCTACCCACTTTTCCATTTGGTTCCTCTAGAAAATTCTTCGCTCCTCTTTGAATTCGACTAAAAATGGTTTACCTTGAATTTTGTGCCACTAGCTCATCATAGTTATCTTCCACATGCTTCACACAATTAAACAAAATAAAATTGTCAACTCAAATTCATCAAATGCATGATTTAACATGAATACTAGCACTCGACCTCAATATGTTGTTACTCAACTTCCATATTGTTCTTCCACTCATCTTCAACTAGTTAACTCGACAAACACTAAAGTTTACTGGTTCTTGGAATCAACTAAACTTTACTTAGCTTATAGTAAGTGCACTTGACATACACTAAAACTTCACTTTTCTCAGCTCCAACTAATTTTCTACTCGACTTTCACTAACTTTTCTTGGCACTTACTAGCCACTGAGTCAAGCTAGTCGAACTCAATTCTTCTTAATTGTTCTTCTAGACTTAATTAGTGTATCTAACCTTTGCAACCTTAAGTAGATAATCAATACACTATAACATCATTGTCTTAAATAATCTTTGTTCTCCTTTTTCATACCATAACTCAACCTTTCCTCTAGGTGTTCTTGTTATCTTATTTGATCAAAACCTCCTCATCAATCAAACAAATGTTAGTACTTAAATCAACTAAGTAGCAGGTTTGACATTAGTGACAAAACAATGATTGAAACGTTACAATCTCATACTTGTATTAATCATTTCTCAACACACATAGAGAAAAGTCATTTGATCTATCATACCATAGTCCAAAATTAGGTGTACCCTTCAAATATATGAATATCCTTTATACTATTGCATAATATGATTCCTTAGGATTAGCTTGAAATCTTGCTACTATACCAACTACATTAGCTATATCTGGTCTTGTCTGAGTCAAATATTGCAAAACTCTAATCATAGACCTATACTTTTTCTACTCAATAGTAGGTGTCTCATCTTTGCTAGATAGCTTATGACCAGTTACCATAGGTGTACCAATAGGCTTACAACTTTCTAAATAAAATCTCTTTAATAAGTTATTCAAATATTTAGTTTGTGACAAGAAAATACCATCATTGTTTTGCACAAGATATAAATGTAACAAATATTTCATCTCACCAATCACACTCATCTCAAATTCTTTCTATATAAAATCTATCACTTGCTTCATCATCACCTCCAAAGATTGTATCATCCAAAAATATCACAATAATCAATAGACCATTCTCAATTTGTTTAGATATAGATTACTATCTACAGTACCTTTAACAAATTTCAATTTTTCCAAATACTTGTCCAACCTTGCATACCAGGTTCTAGGAACTTGCTTTAGTCCATACAATGATTTCTTCAAGTTGCATACCATATCTCCTTCTTCTATCAAAGGAAACCCTTCAGGCTACTTAATGTATACTTCTTCTTCAAGTTCTCCATTCAAATGTTGACTTCACATCCATCGAGAGTTAGAGCTCTATATTAGAGGTTTTTGGGTCATTATTTCACACACAAGTTTTGGGGAGAAATTTTTGGATTTAGAGAAAAGGAATTACTGGAAGCTCGAAGGGTTTGGATTAGCAAGTGTTTCACTAGAATTTCCAAGTTATTAGCATCAGATCAAGGTAGAGTTTGAAACCTATGGTAGTAAATTACTTGAAAGAATTTGTATTCTTCATGTCTTCTTGAGCATTTGCAAATTGGTTTTTTGGTTTATTGTATCAACTTGAGTTTGTGCATGCGATAGAAAATCTCATATCTAGATTGGAGGAATTGGAAAACTTGTTCATTATCAAACCTTGATTGAAACTTGCAAAGAATGAAGTTGCTAAGAAAATGAATTAAATTAATTAAGGTATAATTGAAAATTACATGAATCTAATCTATGAATTGATTGTATTGCTTTCCTTTAAAATTAATATATACATTCAAAACTATTAAATAATTAAATGACAAAAATGTATATATCAAAAAAGGAAAGTGTTTTGAGAAAATAAAATGCCAATGATCTATTTTATTTAAAATAAAGCTGCATGATCAAGAATCCATAATTTAGTGGTGAATTTATCAACCTTTCTATTTAAAATATAAAAGAATTAAATTAAATAAATATGTTTTTTTTATAGGTAATATTTTATATTGTATTAATTTAAAAGGATGATTCTTACAATAGTGTGTCATAGTATGAAGAGGACACTATAATAGCCTGAAATTTAACCCCTATTAACAACAAAAAGTTAATGCTTACTAGTTGCAAAAGGCATTAACACCTTCAAACTATACCTGACACATTTCATTTGAACAAACAAACAACTAGTAAAGCCACCATACATCCCATAAACTACCCTATCAAGTCAAGCCTTAAACTAGTTTGCAACTTCCTCCTTAGTGAAGTTCGGGATGGAGCAATCGTCCTCCATTAAGCGTCATTGTCTACCAAAGTCACTTTCTTCCACCTCCCATATGAGAGACATGTCAACCCACATCCCAATTCTCGTCAACGCCCCAACAACCTATTGTCTTCCTTTACCCAACTAATAATGCAACAACTCACCTAGTGGCTTCACACCCTTGCATGGAGTTGTCTTCATGAAACCCTACTTTCCTTCCTCCAAAACCCAAATCTTCTCCTACAAAAAATTAACTAGTTTCTACCATCCTTCAATCACTTTCAGCACATGCACCTCTCGGGGGTTTGTAGTCAACCACACAAATAGAGGTAACAACTATAAGTCTCCTCCTCCAATCTACCTCCAAGGTTCCTACCCCATATCAAGCCCTTTCCCCAGTTCAACCCTATCAATGATCTCATCGACTCCCAAAAGCCACTATGAGTTGATACACACAGCTATGACTCATTGAATTTCCTCTTTTGTCTCACCAACAAGAAAAGCCAGAGTGACAAAGAGTGAGACTATGTCTAGATTTGCCCTCCTCCAGTATGAATCCAAGTACTCCAGGCCAAAAATCTCCATAACATAGCTAATGAAATCTTGGTCCTCAATGAGGAAAACGTTCTTCAAGTGCTTAATAAATATGTTTATTTTCTAAATATAAATTATTTATTTTCTAGACAAATAAACAAAGTATTTATGCAAAAATATGATGTTTAAAATAATATTTAAAAATAAACAAAGAAACCAATTTGTACTTTTTATATACTTCAAGAAAATAAATGTGAGCACTTTTATTTTTATTTTTTAAAGTGCATGTCCTCCTTATTTAAATATATGGACAAGAAAAAGAGATTCTATATCATGTAATTATTTCAAGCACATTTATTTCATATAGAAAAGTTTACTTTCATTGTTTTGAAGCAAGGGAAATATTTAGTCAATAGGCTTACCTTTTGAGGTTGTTTGTAACAGAATTTGTCTCACACCACCATTAAACAACTTTATAAAAATTCTTTTCAAGTGACTAATATGTATACTACAAGGGTGACAATATGTCTAATCTATACAACAAGGATCGAGCCCCTAAACTCTTATCCATGCGTTATTTCTTTGTACTATCAGACAGAAAGTGATTAGATTGTGTTCTCTCTTGGCATTTGTCATGTGATTTAGGAAACTCATTCAAAGAGAGATTAGGTAGGTATGAAGTTAAGAATTGCCACCGAACTATATGACCTAGATGTAATCACTGCATAATATCAACATTTTTTATAGATTCTCCCCATTAGCGATTAAAAGTGTACCTTTATATATTTAATAAGTGTGGGATAACCTTTTAGTTTTCCAGTTATCAATAAAATTTTAGAGGCAATAAATTGTAGTTTAGGTTAGAGGTCACGCAAGATATCAATGCGATGTCTATCGTCTCAGTGGCATCCATGGAAGATGTAACACTAACAAATTTCAATTCTCCAACTATATGGATTGTTTCTACCTAGAAAATTGAAGATGCTCTTGACAAGAACACCATTGGCAGCACTATCACAACTATTGGTAGAAACCAAATTCTCATGTGCAATATTAATTGAAATCATTTGCAACTCAAATCTCATTCCCTATTGTCATACTTGATTCAACTTTAAACTTTGTTTTTTGTTTGTGGTTCTGAATCCCACAAACATCAATTATTTCACCTCAAATCTCATGCCATGTTGTATTACTAGATTCAGTTTCATTAATTTTTTTTGGGTAGATGGAATTTGACACCATGTGCAACAAATCCCATGTCGTGTTGCAGTACCTATTTCCATATCATTAACATTTTACTTCTTTTTTTTAGTAGATGGAATTCGACAACAAGTGCAGCAAGCCAAATCCATAGGGGTATTTCCACTATGATGTCATAATTGTGACAAGAACAATCCAAGTCCACATGGCTCCTCTCATTGGTGGGAATTAGTGATATGTCATCAATGGTGTTTCATTTGTTTATTGTGGCACTACTCTAAAATTGGCCAATTACTTTCAGATTACCAATGCTTTCACCCTTGGTGGTGTTCCCAATTCATCTACAGGACAAGTTGCCCCAGGCTATGGGACTACTATCATTGATAGTGTAGAGAAAGTATTTTTTCATATTGTGTTTCAGAATAAAGAGATTGCTCATCAGGTATGGCATGCAAATGGTTACTCTTTCTTCATTGTTGGGTGAGTATAATAGAATTTTAATTTTAATCTCACAAACTTGTTAGTTAGGGGAAATGACCTTGTAGCTGCACAACTATAGCTTATAATTTGTATGTTGAAATTTGCCAATTTTTCTAGTGAACCTTTGTAAATGAGTGAAGAGCTTAAAGCTAACCTTTTGGTTTTCTTACATATACATAGCACTCTTAGAACTCATAAAGTGTGAGATAGATAAAAGTGGCATTTGAAAACATTTGTCCAAAAATCGTCACTAAGACCCCCCAATAGTCACTTGCCCCAAAAATAATACTTTTTGCACAAATGGACCAATCAACAACGAATAAAATTAAAAAATGATCAACTATTAGTACATGTGTGATCGGGTATTAGTACAAATGCCATCATTTTTTGAGGATTTTTATGAGTGGTAATTAGGGGGAAAAGGTAGCAGTGGAAGTGGCCATAATAGGACCATTAGCTCCAACTAGCTCATTTCCCCAGCATTTTGAATGGACTCTATTTTATCATCTAGCTAAATGAAAGAGAATAATTTTGCGATTGTGACGAAAAATATAATAAGAAAGATAAACATTATGAGATCATAATATTTACACACATATGGCTTACTAAGCAACACACAAGTCTTTTCAAGCATACTAAACCCATTCTTTTGCTTCCCAATCCCTACTTTTCTAACTCAGTTTGAGCTTCCAAGATTAATTAAGAAATCCATAAAAGTAATAACTAAAATCATTCATTGATTGTAACTCTATGACTACAATTATATTCACTAATAAATAATACTGTAAAGTTGTAGTATCATTGATTTTTTTAATTCAATAAAGAAAGTATAATGTTGAGAACATTTTTCTATGACGCATTAAAGAACCTTAATGGAATGCCCTATGCAATATTGAAATAAAATTGGAAATAATGTGGGTGCAATTTGAATTTCTTAATATAAAATAATTATTAAAGCAAATTTGAAAAATCATTGTCATTTTATCATTATATTGGTTTATATATTTAATAAAATACATGTGCAATAAGAATCTAAGTTATCTTTATATTATTTAATTCAGTATAAATAGACATTCATTGTAGTTTGGTTGATAAGTGAGTGCAAAAAATTGTTGCTTGGATATAAATTTGTAACTCCAAAAACTTGTTATCTCAATTTAAAGAGTTCTATGAAAAATGCAAAAGAAAGACAATCAGAATAGATTTATCATGGGAGGTATAATATGTAGGACTCAACTATCCTCCCACAAAAATGTACAGTTGACCAATTTTCAAAAGATCAAAAACATCATGGATTTTTTGTTTAAATTCAGTGTTTGATCTTCATGATCTACATAGTTTGCAGTCGAAAACTACAAAAAATAAATAAATAAATAAAATTCACTGTGTTTTCATGAGTCTGGAAAAAAAAAAAAAAGTTTGACTTTCTTTTCTCTTTGGTACATTTTTGTGAGAGATTATCTTGTCCCTAATAGGTAGGTGCTCTTATATATAATATGTACAAACTTCTACTAAATACATAAATAAGTTCTCAATGTAAGTTAATGTTAATTCTATAGTATTTATTGGAGATGTGAATGTTGTGAAACTAATCTAACTGTAGTTCATCCAAAATATATGCTATTATGACTTCTTATCCAATGCTACATGTTGTAGACCATCACTTTATACACTTCCTCTTATAATATAAATCTTGATTTATTCTTTTTCAAATAGAACTTGTTGTGTCTCATTGATTATTTATTTGACTTTTACTTGCATTGACATGGGGCACGCAAGACTAGTTGTTTGTTGTGATTTTTTTTTTTAAAGAGAAATTTGTTTTCTGTTGCCTCCTTCATTCTCGCGTAGGAAAGTGGGAGATTCGTTTATTTATATTTATTTCTAAATGAATGTGCTCTTTTCTTTTAAAAAAACACTCCACTTCTTACCTCTACTTGTGGAGTTTTACAATCAATTTCTTTTGAGTTTTGATCTGTTTAAGTTACCTTTGCTTTAATTGTAGTTTATTTTTAATTTAGTATTTTATTACTAATGAGTTGTATTTTATGGAAATGGAGATGATGGTATCACATTGTTATACACAATATGTGCATTGATTAATGTTGTATTTATTTATCTTAGGTTTGGTTTAAATTTAATTTATCTATATTACCTAAATTAATAATCAGATTAGTATAACTTAATTAGTATAACTTAAGTTATTTGAGTGAAGAATCTATTTATTCTACATTAAAAATAGTTTTTTAAATTTATTTAAAATTAATTTTTTTAAGACAATTAATTATTGATTAATTTTTTTTATATCCATATTAAATTTATAACTTATTTTGACTTTAGATTGTTATATATGATATTATTTTTAGTTTATTTTTGAAAAAAATGTATAATGATTAAATAGATTCGGTTATATGTTGATTAGTTTATAAATCAATTTGGTGTAGGAGTATAAATAATTTAATTAACTTATAATAAATTTAGATTATAATTAATATTAATCTATATAGTCATATGAGAGTTTATAGTTGAGGTTGTTAGTATTCATGGATTCATGTTGTTAATTATGAAGACAATATTTTCTTTTGAAAACATGTACATTTGATGACCTAACTGAACTTTAGGAAAAAAATTATTCTAAGGGTGTGTGCAAGATCATGGTCAACCAAACTATGATCTTAAGTGGCAATGAAAAACCAGTAAATTAGGATTATGTCAACTTGACACATAATTTTAAAGTGGTCCTAGACTTTATATCAAAAAGTTGTAAAAAAATAATATGTAGGAAATTGAATCTAGTTTCTAAACTTCTAGGCCTTATCTAGAGAAGATAATATTTGATTGGTCAAAAGTTTGAATTTTAATGTAGTACTACAGAAATTTCAGGGCGAAAATAAAAAGTAGGTGTATGTCTAACCACCTTAATCAAAATCAAATGATAATAATTTTAAATATAATTACAGATATAAAAAGTAGACTCATGCCTAGATGTGACACATATTTTTGAGAATTTTTATTCCAAATAAATAATTAATTATGAATTTTCTACTATATTATTTTCAGAATTAAAAAACTCGTGTGTCTAACCACCTTAACTAGTTTTAAAAAATTCAAAATTAAGTTTTTCTTTTTTCTTTTTCTTATACTAGTCAAAGCATGGAATGTGACACATCTTTTGGATATCACAAATCTTATACGGTTTGAAAGTTATAGCTATTTTCAATCAATATGTCAATCAGAACCTTGTAGCTAACTCCATTAGAAAATAAGTAATAATTACTTGCTTAACTCATAATTTGACAGACATATATCAATGGAAAGCTAAGAACATTCTCAAGAAAGCCTTTTCATTTCATCAAATTTGGATGAAAAAAAGTCATCAACTACATTGTTGAAGTCAAAAACACACAACAAAAACATATTTTTGGGACATTTTTGGCATTGACCATAGAGGGTTGGCTTTCAAAGAAAAACCAAGCCTAATCAAGTACTAGTTCCCAAATCGGGTATCCATTCCTAAATCAGATACTTGTTCTCAAATCGGATACCCATTTTTTTCATTTTTTTTTAAAATTTATAAAAGCTTTTTTTATTTTTTTAAATTATTTTATAATAGTTTAACTCCTTTTTAGGATACTTAATATGTTTTTTAAAGACTTTAGGACCCTTAACCATACATATAATGGTTCCAAAGGATCAAAAGGGGTCATAGGGTATCTTTTGATATTTTTTAACCTATTCAATCACAATATGTGTGCTTATGGTTCTTAGGACCCCTAACCACATAAATGATGTGATCTAATGACTCAAAAAAGCCTTTGAATATCCTATGACCCTTTTTGACCCATTTGATGACATAAAGTGTGCTTGGGGGTCATAATATACTCTATTACCCATTTTGAATCATTCCTACACATAATATATATTCCTAGGATCCCTGGTAATGTATTTTATTAATTAACGAGTTAGAAGGGGTCATAGGGAACTTTATAATCCCATTCGACCCATTAAAACACATAATGTATGTCCCTAGGGGTCCTAGGACCCCTAGGAACATATGTGTTCCCACCCCTTTGGACCCATATAAATTATTATAATATGTCCCTAAGAGTCATAGGACACCTAGAGACATATCTTGTCATGAAATCTGTCAAAAGGGGTCATAGGTTATCCTATAACCCCTTTTGACCCATATAAATGATTATAATATGTTCTTAGGGGTCCTAGGACCCCTAGAGACATATGTTATAATGACATATGTCAAAAAGGGGTCATAGGTTATCCTGTGACCCCTTTCAACCCATATAAATGATTAGAATATGTGCCCAGAGACATATGTTGTAATGAAATGTGTTGAAAGGGGACATAGGTTATCTTATGACTCCTTTCGACCCATATAAAAAATTATAATATGGTCCTATCTTTAGACCCCTAGAGACATATGCTATAATGAAAAGTTCTGAAAGGGTTCATAGATTATCCTATGAACCCTTTCAATCCATATAAATGATTATAATATTTCTCTAGGGGTCCTTGGACCCCTAGAGACATATGTTATAATGAAATGTGTCGAAAGGGGTCATAGGTTATCCTATGACACTTTTTGACCCATATAAATGATTATGATATGTCCCTAGGGGTCCTAGGACCGCTAGAGACATATGTTGTCATAAGATGTGTCGAAGGGGGTTATAGGTTATCCTATGACCCCTTTTGACCCATATCAATTATTATAATATGTTATTAAGGTCCTGGGACCCCTCGAGACATATGTTGTCATGAAATGTGTCCAAAGGGATTGTAGGTTATTCTATGACCCCTTTTAACCCATATAAATGATTATAATATGTCCATAAGGGTCTTGAGACCCCTAGAGACATATGTTGAAATAAAATGTGTCAAAAAGGGTCATAAGTTTTCCTATGACCCCTTTCAACCAATATAAATAATTATAATATGTTATTAGGAGTCCTAGGACCCTTAGGGACATATGTTTTAATAAAACATGTTGAAAGGGGTCATAAGATTATCCTATGACTCCTTTCAACCCATATAACCGATTATAATATGTCCTTAGGGGTCCTAAGAGCCCTAGAGACATATGTTGTAATGAAATGTGTCAAAAGGGGTCATAAGTTATCCTATGACCCTTTTTGACCCATGCAAACAATTATAATATGTACCTAAGGGTCCTAGGACCCCTAGAGACATATGTTGTAATGAAATGTGTTGAAAGGGGTCATAGGACATCCTATGGCCCATTTCAACCCACATAAATAATTATAATGTGTCCCTAGGGGTCATTGTAATGAAATGTGTTGAAAAGAGTCATAGGTTATCCTATGATCCCTTTCGACCCATATAAACAATTCTACTATGTCCCTAGGGGTCCTAGGACCCTTGCAGACATATGTTGTCATGACCCATATAAATGATTCTAGTATGTCCTTAGGGGTCCTGGGACCCCTAGAGACATATGTTGTCATGAAATGTGTTGAAAGGGGTCATAGGTTATCCTATGACCCCTTTCAACCCATATAAATGATTAAAATATGTCCCTAATGTTGTAATGAAATGTGTGAAAAGGAGTCATAGGTCATCCTATGGTCCCTTTTGACCCATATTAATGATTATAATATGTTCATAGGGTCCTAGGACCCCTAGGGGCATATGTTGTAATGAAATGTGTCAAAAAGGGTCATAGGTCAGCCTATGGCCCCTTTCGACCCATATATATATATGATTATAATATGTTCTTAGGGTCCTGAGACCCCTAGAGACATAAATTGTCATGAAATGTGTCAAAAGGGGTCATACGTTATCTTATGACTCCTTTTGACTCATATAAATGATTATAATATGTCCCTAGGTGTCTTGGGACCCCTATAGACATATGTTGTAATGAAATATGTCGAAATGTGTCATAGATTATCCTATGACCCCTTTTGACTCATATAAATGATTATAATATGTCCTTAGGGTTCCTAAGACCCCTAGAGACATATGTTGTCATGAGAGATGTTGAAAGGGGTTATAGGTTATCCTCTGACCCCTTTCAACCCATATAAATGATTATAATATGTCCCTAGGGTCCTAGGACCCCTAGAGACATATGTTATCATGAAATGTGTTGAAAGGGGTCACAGGTTATCTTATGACCCCTTTTGACCCATATAAATGATTATAATATGTCCTTAGGGGTCCTAGGACCCCTAGAGACATATGTTGTAATGAAATGTGTCGAAAGGGGTCATAGGTTAATCTATGACCCTTTCAACCCATATAAATGATTATAATATGTCTCTAAGGGTCCTGGGACCCCTAAAGACATATGTTGTAATAAAATGTGTTGAAAGGGGTCATAGGTTTTACAATGACCCCATTCAAATCATAGAAATGATTGTGATCGGTCCCTAGGGGTCTTATGAATCTTAGAGAAATGTGTTGTAATGAAATATGTTGAAAGGGGTCATAGGTTATCCTATGACCCCTTTTGACCCATATAAATGATTATAATATGTCCCTACAGGTGTTATGACCCCTAGAGACATATGTTGTAATGAAATATGTCGACCCTTTCGACCCATATAAATGATTCTAATATGTCTCTAGGGGTTTTGGGAACCCTAGAGACATATGTTGTCATGAAATGTGTCAAAAAGGGATATAGGTTATCCTATGGCCCATTTTGACCCATATAAATGATTATAATATGTCTCTAGGGGTCCTAAGACCTCTAGAGACATATGTTCTAATAAAATGTGTCAAAAAGGGTCATAGGTCATCCTATGGCCCCTTTCGACCCATATAAATGATTATAATGTGTTCCTAGGGTCCAGAGACCCATATAGACATGTTGTCATGAAATGTGTTGAAAGGGGTCATAGGTTATCCTATGTTCCCTTTTGACCCATATAAATAATTATAATATGTCCCTAAGGGTCTTGGCACCCCTAGAGATATTTCTTACAATGAAATGTGTCGAAAAGGGTCGTAAGTTTTTTGATGACCCTTTTCGACCCATATAAATGATTATAATATGTCCCTAGGGGTCTTGAGACCCCTAGAGACATGTTGTAATGAAAAGTGTCAAAAGGTGTCAAAGGTTATCCTATGACCCCTTTCGACCCATATAAATGATTATAATAAGTCCATAGGGTTCTTAGGACCCCTAGAGACATATACCATCATAAGATGTGTTGAAAAGAATCATAGGTTATCCTATGACCCCTTTCGACCCATATAAATAATTATAATATGTTTCTTGGGTCTTTGGACCCCTAGAGACATATGTTGTCATGAAATGTGTCAAAAGGGGTTATAGTTTATTCTATGACCCCTTTTGACCCGTATAACTAATTATAACATGTCTCTAGGGGTTCTCAGACCCCTAGCAACATATGTTGTAATGAAATGTGTTGAAAGAAGTCATTGATGTTCGTATGACCCCTTTCGACTCATATAAATGATTATAATATGGCTTTAGGGGTCTTAGGACCCCTAGAAGAATATGTTAAAATGAAATGTGTCAAAAGGGGTCATAGGTTGTCCCATGACCCCTTTCGACCCATATAAATGATTATAACATGTTCCTACGAGTCTTAAGACCCCTAGGGACATATGTTGTCATGAAACATATTGAAAGGGGTCATAAGGTTATCTTATGACTCTTTTCAACCAATGTAAATGATTATAATATGTCCCTAAGGGTCCTAAAACCCCTAGAGACATATTTTGTAATGAAATGTACCAATAGGGGTCATAGCTTATACTATGACCCCTTTCAAACCATAGAAATGATTATAATATGTCCCTAGGGGTCCTATGACCCCCAGAGACATATGTTGTAATGAAATATGTCAAAAAGGGTCATAGGTAATCCTATGACCCCTTTCGACCCATATAAATTATTCTAATATGTCCCTAGGGAAATGTGTTGAAAGGGGTTATAAGTTATCCTATGACCCTTTCAACCCATATAAATGATTATAATATGTCCCTTTGGGTCCTAAAACCCTTAGAGACATATGTTGTAATGAAATGTGTCAAAAGGGGGTCATAGGTCATCATATGGCCCCTTTGACCTATATAAATGATTATAATATGTTCTTAGGCGTCCTAGGACCCCTAGAGACATATGCTATAATGACATATGTCAAAAAAAGGTCATAGGTTATCTTGTGACCCCTTTCAACCCATATAAATGATTAGAATATGTGCCTAGAGACATATGTTGTAATGAAATGTGTTGAAAGGGGTCATAGTTATCCTATGACTCCTATTGACCCATATAAATGATTTTAATATGTCCCTAGGGGTCTTTATACCCCTAGAGACATATGTTGTAATGAAAAGTTTTGAAAGGGTTTATAGGTTATCATATGAACCCTTTCAATCCATATAAATTATTATAATATTTTCTTAGGGGTCCTTGGACCCTTACTGACATATCTTATAATGAAATATGTCGAAAGGGGTCATAGGTTATCCTATGACACCTTTTGACCCATATAAATGATTATGATATGTCCCTAGGGGTCTTAGGACCGCTAGAGACATATGTTGTCATAAGATGTGTCGAATGGGGTCATAAGTTATCCTATGATCCCTTTCAACCCATATCAATGATTATAATATTTTACTAAGGTTCTAGGACCCCTCAAGACAAATGTTGTCATGAAATGTGTCCAAAGGGGTTATAGGTTATTCTATGACCCCTTTTAACCCATATAAATTATTATAATATGTCCATAGGGGTCATGGGACCCTTAGAGACATATGTTGAAATGAAATGTGTCAAAAAAAGTCATAGGTTTTTCTATGACCCCTTTCAACTAATCTAAATTATTATAATATGTTCCTAGGAGTCCTAGGACCCTTAGGGACATATGTTGTAATGAAACATGTTGAAAGGGGTCATAAGATTATCCTATGACTCTTTTCAACCCATATAATCAATTATAATATGTCACTAGGGGTCCTACGAGCCCTACAGACATATGTTATAATGAAATGTGTCAAAAGGGGTCATAAGTTATCCTATGACCCCTTTCGACCCATATAAATAATTATAATCTGTAACTAAGGGTCCTAGGACCCCTAGAGACATATGTTGTAATGAAATGTGTTGAAAGAGGTCATAAGACATCCTATGGACCGTTTCAACCCACATAAATGATTATAATATGTCGCTAGGGGTCTTACGACCCCTAAAGACATATGTTGTAATGAAATGTGTTGAAAAGAGTCATAGGTTACCCTATGACCCTTTTCAACCCATATAAACAATTCTACTATGTCCCTAGGGGTCTTAGAAGACATATGTTGTCATGACCCATATAAATGATTCTAGTATGTCCTTAGGGGTCTTGGGACCCCTAGAGATATGTTATCATGAAATGTGTTGAAAGGGGTCATAGGTTATCCTATGACCCCTTTCAAGCCATATAAACGATTAGAATATGTCCCTAATGTTGTAATGAAATGTATCAAAAGGAGTCATGAGTCATCCTATGGCCCCTTTCGACCCATATTAATGATTATAATATGTTCATAGGGTCTTGGGACCCCTAGGGTCATATGTTGTAATGAAATGTGTCAAAAAGGGTCATAGGTTATCCTATGGCCCCTTTCGACCTATATATATATATATATATATATATATATATATATATATATATATATATATATATATATATATATATATATATATATATATATATATATATATATATATATATATATATATATATATATATGATTATAATATGTTCTTAGGGTCTTGGGACCCCTAGAGACATAAGTTGTCATGAAATGTGTCAAAAGGGGCCATAGGGTATCTTATGACCCCTTTTGACCCATATAAATGATTATAATATGTCCCTAGGTGTCTTGGGACCCCTATAGACATATGTTGTAATGAAATATGTCAAAATGTGTCATAGGTTATCCTATGACCCCTTTTGACCTATATAAATGATTATAATATGTCCCTAGGGTTCTTAAGACCCCTAGAGACATATGTTGTCATGAAAAGTGTTGAAAGGGGTTATAGGTTATCCTCTGACCCCTTTCAACCCATATAAATGATTATAATATGTTCCTAGGGTCCTAGGACCCCTAGAGACATATGTTGTCATGAAATGTGTCAAAATGGGTCACAGGTTATCTTATGACCCCTTTTGACCCATATAAATGATTATAATATGTCCATAGGTGTCCTAGGACCCTTAGAGACATATGTTGTAATGAAACGTGTCAAAAGGGATCACAAGTTAACCTATGACCCCTTTCAACCCATATAACTGATTATAATATGTCTCTAAGGGTCTTGGGACCCCTAAAGACATATGTTGTAATGAAATGTGTTGAAAGGGGTCATAGGTTTTATGATGACCCCCTTCAAACCATAGAAATGATTGTGATTGGTCCCTAGGGGTCTTATGACCCCTAGAGACATATGTTGTAATAAAATATGTATCCATATAAATGATAATAATATGTCCCTAGGTGTCTTATGACCCCTAGAGACATATGTTGTAATGAAATATGTCAACCCTTTCGAACCATATAAATGATTCTAATATGTCTCTAGGAGTCCTGAGACCCCTAGAGACATATGTTGTCATGAAATGTGTTGAAAGGGGACATAGGTTATCCTATGACCCATTTTGACTCATATAAATGATTATAATATGTCCCTAGGGGTCCTAAGACCTCTAGAGACATATGTTGTAACGAAATGTGTCAAAAGGGGTCATAGGTCATCCTATGGCCCCTTTCGACCCATATAAATGATTATAATGTGTTCCTAAGGTCCAAGGACCCGTAGAGACATGTTGTTATGAAATGTGTTGAAAGGGGTCATAGATTATTTTATGTTCCCTTTTGACCCATATAAATGATTAAAATATGTCCATAAGGGTCTTGGGACCCCTAGAGATATATGTTGCAATGAAATGTGTCGAAAGGGTTCATAAGTTTTTCAATGACCCCTTTCGACCCATATAAACGATTATAATATGTCCCTAGGGGTCCTGAGACCCCTAGAGACATATGTTGTAATGAAATGTGTCAAAAGGTGTCAAAGTTTATCCTATGACCCCTTTTGACCCATATAAATGATTTTAATATGTCCTTAGGGAGACATATACCATCATGAGATGTGTCTAAATGGATCATAAGTTATCTTATGACCCCTTTCGACCCATATAAATAATTATAATATGTTCCTTGGGTCCTTGGACTCTAGAGACATATGTTGTCATGAAATGTGTCAAAAGGGATCATAGTTTATCCTATGACCCCTTTTGACCCATATAAATGATTATAACATGTCTCTAGTGGTCCTCAGACCCCTAGCAACATATGTTATAATGAAATGTGTCAAAAGAGGTCATTGGTGTTTGTATGACCCCTTTTGACTTATATAAATGATTATAATATGTCCCTAGGGGTCCTGGAACCCCTCGAAGCATATGTTGTAATGAAATGTGTCAAAAGAGGTCATAGGTTATCCTATGACCCCTTTTGACCCATATAAATAATTATAATATGTTCCTACGAGTCCTAGGACTCATGGAGACATATATTGTCATGAAACATGTCGAAATGGGTTATAAGGTTATCCTATGACTCCTTTCAACCAATATAAATGATTATAATATGTCCCTATGGGTCCTAAGACCCTTAGAGACATATTTTGTAATGAAATGTGTTGATAGAGGTCATAGCTTATACTATGACCCCTTTCAAACCATAGAAATGATTATAATATGTCCCTAGGGGTTTTATGACCCCTAGAGACATATGCTGTAATGAAATATGTCAAAAAGGGTCATAGGTTATCTTATGACCCCTTTCGACCCATATAAATGATTCTAATATGTTCTTAGGAAAACTTGTTGAAAGGGGTTATAGGTTATCCTATGACCCTTTCAACCCATATAAATGATTATAATATGTCCCTTTGGGTCCTAAGACTCTTAGAGACATGTTGTAATGAAATGTGTCAAAAAGGGTCATAGGTCATCCTATGGCCCCTTTCGACTCATATTAATGATTATAATATGTTCCTAGGTTCTTAGGACCCCTAGAGACATATGTTGTCATAAAATGTATCGATAACCCATATAAACAATTATAATATGTCCCTAGGGGTTTTGGGACCCCTAAAAACATATGTTGCAATAAAATGTGTTGAAAGGGGTCATAGGTTTTTTGATGACCCCTTTCAACTCATATAAATGATTATAATATGTCCCTAGGGGTCCTGGGACCCCTAGAGACATATGTTGTCATGAAATGTGTCAAAAGGGGTCATAGGTTATCCTATGACCCCTTTTGATCTATATAAACAATTATAATATGTTCCTAGTGATCTTGCGACCCTTAGAGACATATGTTGTAATGAAATGTGTCAAAAGGGGTCCTAGGCTATCCTATAACCCCTTTTAACCCATATAAATGATTATAATATGTCCCTAGGGGCCCTAAGACCCCTAGAGACATATGTTGTAATGAAATGTATTGAAAGCGGTCATAGGTTATCCTATGACCCCTTTTGACCCATATAAATGATTATAATATGTCCTTAGGTGTCCTAGGACCCCTAAAGACATATATTGTAATGAAATGTGTCGAAAGGGTTCATAAGTTATACAATGACCCCCTTCAAACTATAGAAATGATTGTAATATGTCCCTACGGGTCGGATGACCCCTAGAGACATATGTTGTAATGTAATATGTTGAAAGGGGTTATAGGTTATCCTATGAGTAGTTTCAACCCATATAAATGATTATAATATATCCCTAGGGGTCCTAGGACCCCTAGAGACATATGTTGTAATGAAATGTTTCGAAAGGCCTATGACCCCTTTTGACCAATATAAATGATTATAATATGTTCCTAGGGGTCCTAGGACCCCTAGAGACATGTGTTGTCATTTAATGAGTCAAAATAGGTCATCAGTTACCCTAAAACCCCTTTCAACCTATTTAAACACATGATTTATGTCCCTAGGGCTTCTAGGACCCCTAAGAAAATATATTTTCATATAATGTGTTGAAAGATGTCATGGGGTACCCTATGACTCCTTTCAACTCTTTTGAACACATGATATATTTTCCTAGGGGTTATAGGACCCCTATTAACATATTTTATCATTTAATGGGTCAAAAGGGGTCATAGGGAACCTTATGACCCCTTTCTACCCATTCAAACACATGATGTATGTTCCTAGGGGACCTCGTATCCCTAGGGACATAGATGATGTGTTATAATGGCTAAAAGGGGTCATAGGGCATGCCATGACACATTTTGACCTATTACATGATAAAATAAGTTCATAGGGTTTGTAGGACCCTTAGGGAAATACATGTTGTGTTCTAGTGGTATGAATTGGGTTAAATGATGTCTTATGACCCATTTCAACCCTTTACATGACAAAATATGTTCTTGAAGGTCCTAAGACCTCTAGGAACAAGCATTTTGTGTTGAAATGGGTTGAAAGGTGTCATAGGATAACCTATGACCCATTTCAATCAAATACATGACAACTTATTTTCTTCGGGATCCTAGGGCCCCTAGGGACATACATGTTGTGTTATAATGGATAGAAAAAGGTAATAGGGTATCCTATGACCCCTAGGGACATACCTCTTATATTTAAATGGGTAGAAAGGGGTCATAGGGTATTCTATGACCCCTTTTGACACATTATACGAGAACATATGTTGCTAGGGGTCCTAGGGCCCTTATCATCATGTGTGTTGTGCTCTAATGGGTCAAATTTTAACTCATTACATGATAAAATATGTTTCTAGGGGCCCTAATACCTTAGTTCCATACATATTGTGTTCCAATGGGTCAAAAGGGGTCATCAGATACCCTATGACGCCTTTCGGCCCATTACATGACAACATATGTTCTAAGGGGTCTTATAACCCCTAGGAACGTGTGTTGTCATTTAATGGCTTGAAAGGGTCATAAGATACTCTATGACCCCTTTTGACCCATTGGAATACAACATATATGTGTATAAGTGTCTTAGGACCCCTAAGAACATATGTTATCATGTATTAGGTTGAATGGGGTCATAGGATACTCCATAACCCCTTTCTACCCATTAAAACACAAGATATATGTCCCTAGGCATCCTTTGACCCTTAAGAAGATATGTTGTCATATGATGGGTCAAAATGGGTCACAGGGTATCCCATGACCCATTTGGACTTATTGGAACACATGTATGTCCCCAGTGAGACTCGTAGGAACATATATCATCATATAGTTTATTAACTTAGGTTACTTATATATATAATATATAATAATAATATATATGATATATAATTAGGGTATCCCATGACCCATTTGGACTCATTGGAACACATGTATGTCCCTATGGGGACCCCTAGGAACATACATCATCATATAGTTTATTAACTTAGGTTAGTAATATATATATAATATATAATAATAATATATATGATATATAGTAATATATAATAAGTAATAACTATATATAAAATAATTATATAATAAATTATTATTATTATTTAATACTATATTATAAATTTTAGTAATTATATGTTGCCTCACTTTTCATCCTGTACCTATTTTGCAAAGTGGAAAAGATCTTGTGTCTTAGTCTGGTCTAGGTATGTCCAAGTCTAGTTCTTTCCCTTCAAGTGAAAAGTTTCTCCATTGGGTTTTCCACCTTTCCCTTCCCTTGCATTACATAACCGGGTGGGTTTTCCTTGTTATCATGAGTTTGTGGGTAGTCTAGAACCTAATTCGATGGGGATTCTTGTGTTTCATAATGATTTTCACAAAGTTATTTTTGAGGATGAACTTGTTCGTGGCTTATCATGATTAACACATAAAGAAAATGGAGCTTGTGAAGAATCAAGCATTGCCTTCTCCTTGGTGGGTTTTTGACCCGTAAAGGAAATTTTTTGTAGAGGTTAGTAAATGTGGTTTATGGATTAAAACAAGAAGAGAATGAGTCTTTCTATGTATAAGCCTTACTTTCATCACAATATTATGCCTTAGATAACATCTAGAATTCACCATGGTGCTCAGAATCACTTTAGGTGGAAAACTCTAAAGCAACTTCTCCACAGCTGACTTTCAATCCATGAAGTCAATTTTCCACCAAAGGCATTTGTAAAGGGAAAAGACAAAGAAGTGGGCCCTCTTTTGATCCCCACAATCCTTTTATGATTTTCCAAACTAAGAGAAAAGGCCAACCCAAGAGTTAGAAGGTAAACAAAGCTTGAGTGGAAACTAAAGATCACTTTCTCCTCAGCAGGTTTTCACCTCATGAAGGTGATTTCCCACATTCATGAGGAAATTGACTTTTCAAGAAAATTGGGTTCACAAATTTCACATTAGACACCTTAAGATGACAATGGGAACAAGCTAATCAAGGTTGGAGAAGTGTAGTGGGCAGAATCTGGTTGAGCGGATATTTCTTTACGGAGTACTCCATTCTTAATTCTCCAGAACTAGGAAAGAAATGGGAAGGTAAGTGTGTAATAAAGTAAAGTTATCATTGGGCAAATGGAAATAGTGAAAAGATGTGGAAAAGTCTATTAGAAACTCCTACATTTACTAATCCAACAGATTTATCCTTTAATTCACTTGTGTGGCGCGGATCTTAAAAATTAACAGGTGAATTAGGATTTCTATATAGAGAGAAACATAACAATTTTTCAAATTACCATTTTTCTTGAACTGTTATACTATTGAATTATACAATATTTTCAAAGCTCTTATACTTGCAAATTCTACTCTCTGCACTACTTTCAATTTCAAGGCTTCAATTCATTTCTACCTTAGATAAAGTGGCAACTAGATTCACTAGGTTCATTGGGTTGAATGGAATCAAATCTACATTGCAAGGTGCCATAGACACCTTGCTTCATTTCTTTGACATGCAAGACTTTCAAAGGAGGTTGAGGTCAAAGCCAATTCACCCTATAACTGAGAAGCTTCGAGAAAGTGGGCTAGTGGAGGCAGCTAGATTTTCAGTGGCGGTTCAAGCTCCTAAGTTGATTGTTGAATATATAAATTATTACAATCCGGATACTAGACAAATTTTTTTGCTTGATCATTCAGTTTTAATCTCTATTGATAGGAAAATGGTAGTAAACTGCCTCCAAGTTCCAAAATGGAAAGAATTCTCTGAGTTGATAGTAGGAGGAGCCATGTCTAAGTTTTCCTTGAAGAAAATGGTGTGGAGAAAAGAGATTATGAGGTCCTAGTTCCAAAAGTCATGGGGTGCTAAGAGTAAGGTTCCTAAGACTCTATTGGGCACTAATATCAAGCTTGAGATCATAGACATTCTAGTTCTCTTAAATAGATTGAAAGGTGAGGTAGAAGCACTTAATTTTGTTGAACAATATTTCTTTTTGGTACAAATTATCTGCTTAGATACACATTGTGTTGATTGGGCCTATGAGGTAAGTGAACATCTGTCTAGAGCCCTCAGTGCGGAAAATTTTTACAATACCTTTTACATGTCTTCTTTCCCGATTTATATGTTAGCTTCTCTACGATTGTGGCCAGGCCTTACTCGAATAGAGAGCTTCCCTGATAATGTGAAAAGCTATGAATTTTACCCATGCTTACAATTATAGAATAGCTATGCAGAATATGTCAGAGTTAATGATGCATTTACAATGAGAATTTGTAGGGAACTCCAAGGATGCCCAGAGAGGAGGTTCAGCCTAGAGGCAATGGTGGCCATTAGTCTATTTGGTAGATATTTTATTCAGTTCTCATCCTTTTCATATTTGCATCTTGCAGCTTTCTACAGATTTCCTTTGAAGCTATCCAAATACCCAAGTGATTTGATTGTGCTGATAGAGATCGTGAGGCAACCGATTTAGGTGAACGTGCTAAGTGCAAACTTGAAAAAAAAAAGGGTATGAATTCCCTATGAAGGTTGGGATTTACAATTGTGAGTCTCACTCTGATGCTAAAAATATTCTTAAGTGTTCGAGGCTAAGTATCAATTAGAAGCATATAAGGTCATAAGACCTATGTTCAATCCAAATGGATATGCAAGAGAGGTGTTGCAGATTGGTAGTGTAATCAAGCATGTTAGTACTATTAAAGTTTATTGGGTGAGCTGTAGAGATGAGCTTGAAAGTAGAGATTGTACTTTTTCTCAACTCACAATAGAGAAAATCAAAACATACGGTATCAATTTTGATGTGGAAGGCTTGGAGGATGATGGTCAGAATATGTATAGCAATACATATCTAACTAAGTTAAAGGGAATTCCTATCAGTTCTAAGCCCTATGTATATGTTGAGGAAATTCTTGATATCATGATGGCCCAGATCATCAAGAGAAGGGAGAATGGGTTGAGTGGACAACCAAGAAAAGTAAGAGTAAAGGTGCAACCACTCAAGCTTCTCCAACAGCTACAACTCCTTTCATCTCAGAGTGCTACGCCAAGCATGACCATAGCTTCCACTCAAGGGCCAACTCAACCTTCAGGTGGAGGGGATCAACCTTCATACAAGAATGTCCCTATAGCTAAGACATACCATGATGGTTCCCTCCCATTCATAGGAACCCAAACTAGTGCTAAGGAAAAGAAGGTGGAAGAACCAAAGGATAGCACAACTGCCTCAATTCCATCTCCCCATGTCACACTAGTTCCATCACCTCATGTTTCCCCAATTCCTTCTCTTCATAGTACTCCAATTCCTCTCCTCATCATAGCCCTGTTCTATCAGCAAGTGCTACACTTCTACAACCAAGTGGGTCTTCAATATAGATAGTAGACTTAGGAGATGGAAAGAGTAGCAGTAGTGAGTCCACTAAGTCAAATGAAGTAGTAAAGAAGACTCTAGAAGTGGATAAAGGCCAGATTTCCTCTAAGCTCATCTCCCAAGATCCAAAGAATCCTTTCTCTTTAGTTGCTGCAGAAATTATCCCAGCTAAGAGGAAGATGTTCAACATAGAATCACTTGGAACATCCTCCAAGGTGATAGGTACTGACTCCTAGTTGCAAGATACTTTGGAGAGAAAGAGAAAAAGGAAGGATGAGAGCACTTCTACCAAATATATTGTATCTCTTGCTATCCATTCTAAATCTACATTAACTAGAGTTAAGAAGTAGAAGACCTTGTCCATACTCGGGCAAGATCCAAAAACAGGTCATCTAACAATGGAGATTGCTAAGCCCAACAAGGGAGGGTAGATTGAGGACATGACAGTCAAAGATTTTACTCTGCATTCTATGAATCTTGGTGAAGCAAGGCATGATACCAAGGTTGGCTTATGGAAGTCAACCAATGAGGTGATCGAAGGGCAGCTAGAGAGTCTTAAGTTGTCTAAGACTAAGATGAAGGTTGAGAATAGAAGAACTAAACAAATTCATTAGATAGCTAGTCACTCCGTTAGCAGCCATCTCTGGAGTATTAGTGACTAAAAATCCTACTACTACCAAAGTTCAAGTCCTCATCTCTCAACTCTAAGAAGATAGGCATTATGGCCAGATTGGTAAAGAATGGATTGAGAAGCTCAAATCAGAAGGAGCCACAATTGTGGAGCAAATTGGTAATGTTATCTTAAGATCAAAAACATAAAAAGATAACATTATATCAAATAGAAATACTCTTGCTAGAGAAAGGTTGAAATGAGATGATTGCATCTCCCTCTTAAAGATGATCATCCAAATGAGGGCCAAAGAAGTGGTGGAAGCTAAAATCTTACCAAAGTGAGATGAGCCTCTATTCGAGTGGCTTCAAAGCATGCAGTTTAAAATTGAGATGATCCAGTTTGCAGAGAAAGGGCTCAGAGAAATAGAGGATAAGGTGACGAAGACACAGGACAAAGGATTTGAACTTATGAGGGGATTACATATAGACTCACAAACTAGTGGCCAAGGAAAAGCACTTATTGGAGTCAATGTCATGAAGGAGAACTTTTCCAGATTTTTGGATAGTTTGTCAGATATAAACTTCCATAGTCAAGATAGGATCGCTAAACTATAGGCACTCAATGGATGTATACACGTGGCCAAAGAGGAACTGCCAAATGAATTGAATGTTGTAAAGGAGTTGGCTAGAGAGCATTCTAAATGGGTCTTGAGGTATACCAATATCCACATACCTAGGCATGAAGAGCTCATCCCGATCATAGTTATCGCCAAGGCCTATAGAGCAAAAGCAGAAAAGGGGAAGAAGTCAAAGTGATTCACATTTTGCCTCCTTTTTTTTTAATGTAATTGTTGTAATATGACAAATTGGTACCTTTCCATTTGTCACTTTTGAGGAGATGAACCGATTAAACTTCTATTGTAATGGTCATCTTAAAACTATATATGTCTGAGATTGAAAGATTAATTAAAGGTTGGAAAAATTTTGGTGTGAAGTACTTTTTGTTGCAGAGACAATTGAATGGTATTTTATGTCAATCATTTTCTATTCTAATCGATGTTAGATCAAGTCTTATGTTTCTCTTTTGTTTGAGTCAAAATGAGGAAAGAATAGAGTTTCACCTCCCCTATTTTGAAGCAACAAATGAATGTGATAGGTGTTGTTATTGTTCACTCAAAGAGAAATCCCTTTAGTATTCTTAGGTTGCTAATAATGGTTTAGAGTCAAACTAACTTAGTTCAATATTAGTTATTATTTGGTTAAGCTTTATGAATTCATAAGATGTGTGAACGCATAAACTTGTTTTGATATTTAGAAACTTCTATTTGCTTGAGTTAGATTCTATTTAGGTAAATAGCTTGGTTATACCTCTTATGTTCTCAGGTCAAGAACATACCCCCAAATTATTTTAGGAAGAAAATATAATTCATTGCAAATCTAATTTAGGGAGTTGTACCTAACAATTTAGAGAGAAGCCAATTTATCCACAAGTGGCTTTTCTAACTATTTGTAATCAGATATTGTTCCAAGTGGGGCATTTAAGAGTTATAATTTGAAAGAACAAATCTATTTACCAATAGATTTTTGGTGACTCTATTGGGGAAAAGAACAGTCACTTGACTAAAAATCCTATATCATGAGGGAAAATGGTACTACCTCATGAAAACATTGTTCTAGTGCTCCAACCTAATCTTGGTTTTCAAGATGACCAAGAAGACATAATTTCATCCCTTAACACATTCATTTGGAGACATAGGAGGAACATTGAACATTACAGGAACGCTAGCCAGGTATTGGAGGAAGAAGAAAGAAGAGTTGAAGCCTTAGAAAGAGTTGTTCAAGGTAGAAACATCTGAAGAGAAAAAAGACAATTGAGACAAGAAGCTCAGAGATAAACCTAACCTAGCATCCTAGAATAAATTAGGTTCTTAAGAAGTACCAAGGAACAAGGTGGGCGAGACCCTATCTTTGATAAGCTTATAGAGGCTTGGTTTTCCCATATTAGATGTTCCAAAGTGGAAAGGTGGAAATAAAATCCGAAGTAGGCCTCCTTCCCCTGTTAGGAATCAAGACGCTAGTGCTTCACATTCTACCTGTTAGGTATTGGCCCTACACAGAATTACTACTCCCTCAGTTGTTAATTTCTTGCCATATACTGCTAGGACAATCATGGCTGCTCCATGGGCTGCGAAAATAGGGCCATTAGCTCTATACACTTATCATCCACTCCTAGCTAGTTCAAGGAAGAATTTCCCTAAATTCTCAGGTGATGAGAAAGTTACTACAGATGAACACATTAAAGCTTTCTTTGCAGCCACTCACATCTTAGGGGTTGGACATAAAGATGTCGTCGTAAGGTTGTTCATAGAGACCCTCATGGATAGTGCAATAGACTAGTTCTATCACCTAGATGATGGTTTAATAACTGATTGGGATACATTGAGAATAACCTTCAAGACAAGGTTCAAGGCTGTGGAAGATGAACACGCCCTATTAATACAATTGACTTCAATTAAAAAGCAATCCACTATGAGTATGGGAGATTTTGTTGCCAAGTTCAATAAGATTATTAGCAGAATCTCAATGGCTGATAGACCTATAGCTGGTAATTTGAAGACTTTCTTCATCAATGTGATGCCTCTAGATGTCAATTATGATTTGAGAAGAGCACATCCCATGGATTTAGTAGATGCACAAAAGAAGGAAATTGAACTTGAAGATGATTTGATTTCCACGGGAAAATGGAAGCGAGAACTTCAAATTAAAGGAAGTTCTAGTCATGCTACATCATCTGATGAGATGATTCAAAAATTGTTGAATGAATTAATAGCAGTAAAAAGGAAATTACCTAGGTTCAGTAATTCTTATTAGTGGAATTATCAAAATTTTCTTAGAAAGAACAATGATGGAAAATATCTGCAGCTTGCAGGCTCACAACCTAGATTGCAGATTGAAGCAGCATCGAAGAAAGAAAACATGTGTGTCTTTCACTTGAACATAGATCATGATAGAGAGAGTTGTCCAGAGACTGCTCATATGATGTAATTATTATCTACCAATGAATTGAGCACTACAACTCCTTGTTTAGAGATCGATTTGTATTCAAACGGTGACTCTAGAAATTTATTTTTAGAATATGAATCAGATTTTGAACCAAAAGGTGAATGCTATGCAACCATCGATGGAACTTCATAAAAGTTCTTACTCGAGCCCAAAGAATAAAGAATCAATCCTCTAGTCATGCTCATAAGAACAATTCCAGTCCTTTGGCAAATAATGTACATACTAATCAAGGAGTATACACTTCACAAATGGGTAAGGAAAAAATACCTTTTGATTTCATTCAATTCTGTGAAGAATCAAAGATTCAAATTTCCCCTATAGATTGTTTGAAGTCTCACTCTTCTGAGTTAAAGAGACTGGTAGACCAGTGTAAAGGGAACACATCAGACTTGAATCCTAGCATGACCATTGAAAAAGATGATGAAACCTTGACATCTGATCTATTTAATCAAGGAGATTCTACTATTTTAGCAACATCTCCTAGGCAAAAACCTGACCCATTTTATATTTCACTATATATCAATGGGTGTAAACTAAGCAATAATATAATAGATTTAGGTGCGTCAGATAATGTTATGCCCTACTCTGTGGCCAAGGCCCTAGGTCTCAACCTCACTAAAGTGCATGGGAGATGTTATTTTATGGATGCTAAACAAGTCCCCTTGCTCGAGCAGATTAAAGATGCTCAAGTAGCCTTAGCTTCACATCCAAAAAAAAGCTCTTATTAACCATTCTAATAGTTGACATTCCAGCAAGCTATGGACTACTTTTAAGTAGAAGTTTCTATCAAGACTTAGGAGGAGAAATAAAGATAGATTGGTCTCAAGCAGTGATACCTATCAGAAATAAGAAAGTCAAATTAGAACCCGAAGAAAAGGCAAAGTTTATAGTCTTGAAATCAGATAATTCTAAAGCTCAGATCCTATATCAAGAGTTGGAATTTGGCAACTACATGTTATTCACTAAAGAGGCTCTAGATGAACAAAGAGATGAAAATCAAAGTGAGATAGTTCCTAATGAAAATAAAGATGCAATAGGCATATGGACACATGAATTTGATGGAAGTTGTGCCTCCTCGGGGTCTGGCACAGGAGCAGTATTAATATCCTCAGAAAGAGAACCTGAACCCATGGCTGTCAAATTAGAATTTGGGAATACGAATAACACTATAGAGTACGAGGCCTTATTACTGGGGATAATAATAGAAAAATAAAGAGGGATAAAGATCTTGAAAGCTCAAGGTGGCATAGAGCTCATTGTTAGACAAATAAAAGGACAATATTTTGTGAAAAATCACAAGTTGAAGAATTACAGGAACAGAGTTTCGGATGAGATAGAAGGCCTAGACACCTTCTCTATTGAAGTAGTACCAAGGGAGATGAACACTAAGGCTAATTCCCTTGTAGCCTCTACCTCTCTATTACTTCCACATCCAAACTTCAAAGATAAAAAGTATCAGATTGAAATTGTGTATCGATCCTCTATTCTAGACAACATAGAATCCTGGCAATTCTTCAATGATGATAAGAGTTTGCAGTTGTTCCTTGAAAATTATAAGTCTAGTTTTGAACATGAATCTAGTGGAAGTGATCATGAAAGCTCTGATGTCCATAGGAAACAGAATCAAAATGGAGAAGTTCGATTGAAAGGTAATATTATTCCCCCATGTTTTGTGGCTTTAGAAAAATTGTTTAATACAACTTAAAAATTGGTCCCCCTTTGAGTTTGGTAAATAAAAATAAATATTTATCTTTAAAATTGGTCCCCACTCAGACCTTTACATTTTAATTTGGTGCCATAATTTGGAAACATAAATCAGATATCCATTCCCAAATCAGATACCTGTTCTCAAATCAGATATTTGTTCTCAAATTAGATACTCGTTCTCAAATTAGATATCCAATTAGGCAAGGTATTACATTTTTGGTTTGGTACTTGGATGGGTGGGAAAAAATTCAAAGTACATTTTGAAATGTTTTTAGGCATTTCAAAACTACCTGATTTTCACATCGCCACTTTTTGGCACACCATGATCCTGTACATACCCCTAAATCACATAACGAAACTTAGTATTATTTTATGTGCATTTACTTGAGGATTTGTGGTATCTTGCTTGTATGGTTTTGGAATTTCAATATGATTTTTTATTTTGTGGTGGCATTTAACTAATTGTTTAGCTAGCCGAGTAGGGTGTACACTAGAGGCATCTTGTTGAGATGTATTTTATAATGTTTATCTGATTGGACGTCATGATGTATTTTATGATTCAAATTGAGATTTTTTTATGAGTTTTATTTTTATGAGCATTTATGAGAACTTGGGCTTTGAGAACCAATGCTATTTTTGAGTTTCCTATTAAGGAATCAAGTCCATTCATTATTGGTGTTGTGGTATGAGACACAACTATGATTTGTGTGCTTGGGAGAAGTTGACTAGGTGCATGTCTTGGGGAGTGGCTTTCAATAGGGGTTTGGGGCCCAAAGTGGTCAATACTAGGGTAACCTATTGTAACTTGTGTAACAAGTGATAACATAATCATTAATCTCTTACCTATCCCTTTCCATGAGATACACTAAAAAGATAAGTTAGAGATGTTTTCCTCGCTCATGCATTGAGCTCTTGTATAGACTAAGGTTGGGAATGAGATGATACCTACTGAGAGATATGATTGGTTTTCGTCATCTTCATGAGAGGGTATTCTGGTTCTGTATGTGTCACATTGAGGGTTTGGGTTCTAGAGTGACCAGTCCAAGGTAACTCAATGCTTGAGGGTCTTGAGGGTCTGGGGTCTAACAAGAGACCAGTCCAAGGTGACTCAAGTAGTTTGACCATGTGATGACACTCCCTAGTATGTATCCTAAGTCTCCTCCATATATTTTGTTTATTCACCTTTGGTGGTGTATTTATTGTTGGATATTCTTATTGTTGGTGATTTATTTTTATTGATGATGGTTGTTTACTATTAGGTTATTGTTCCTTGACGTGTGGTTTTTAGACTTGATTTATATTTGGTGTTTGTAAGTTGATTTGGTACATGGTGTTAGTATTGGAATAAGTGTCTTTTGATTTTGGTTATCTTTTCTTCTTGATTAGCTTGTATTACCCTTGTGGTAGATTTGGCTATTAGTATTCCTTGCCTAGGAATATGTTATGATTAATGAGTTGTATGTGGAACGTTCATTATCTTCCATACATAGTAGGAGTGGAAACATGACTAGGCAACCATGCAGTCGGGAGGTAGTGACTTCTTACCATTTGGGTCCCCCCTCAGATTCATAGGTGTTGGATGTTTGATGATGCAATTGTACCTTTATCACTCTTATTCCTATCTTGGAGACTTCTATTTAGTTGATGTATATTTATTATCATGTATCTTGTATGTTGATGTACTTGTATCTATTCTCGCATTCCCTATGACATGTGCAATGGATGTTATTCATTATATTTATTTTATTGTATTAGTTGTATTCACGCATTTGCTTATGAGATAATGTAGCTATTATTTCCTTTTGATCATGACATTATACTTGAGATTTAAATTAATTAATAAAACTTCTTAAATGTGACTCAATGCAAAGGAACCCTTGAGGAATGAAATATGTATTATGATTGATGTGTTTGTGTTTATTGCTTTCACATTGTTGTTTGATGTTTTTCAAACTTTTTTTTAAAATAGTTCAGTAAACATTGTGACATGTTAGGATTATTTCTCTTGGGTTCTCAAGCGAGGCATTACACATTTTAAAGAAATGGAAGATATTTGAATAAATGATGAGAAAAGATATCAAAATGCTTGAATATGGAAGCAAAATTCATCATTTTATTGTAACCCTTTATGCATACTTAATAATCATTTAACAACAAACTAAAACCCTGGCCAACATTTGCAAAGTAATAATCATTTAAAGGAAACGGAAGGCATTGAGATGATCATTGTTTAATTCTATTATTGTACATACAAGGAAGGAAGCATGCTTAATGGACACAATGTAACTTGATGGATACAGAGTGGAACCCAAACAGTTTTCTGGCTAAATCAAAGTGGTTGTAAAGCAGATTTGAAGCAAAATGGCAATAGAGTGAAATGCAGAAGGAAAAAGATCCAAATATGCTATTAATAAAATTCCTTTTTAGGGTTCCATAATGTTCAAACATGCATTTATAACATGACATGTACATAGCCCACGATGACTGTTGGAAATGAAGAGTGTAACTAAGAGGGAAGGGGTGAATAAGTTACCACAAAAATAATTCCTTGTCCTTGGATGTCAATACAAACTTTTCATTGTTATTGCAATACTGTCCAACTCGGTTTACACTAGAATATTATTGTGACTCAGTTAACAAAACAATCTTATGATTATTAATTTTTTTTAACCTTTAGTAACTTAGTTGCAAAAACATAAAGCATTAAGTAAATAACATGGACACAAATGCCACCAAGACTTAACCTGGAAACCCAATTTGGGAAAATCACCTTGCAACTAGTAACAATATTTTTCACTCTTCTAAAGTGAGCCCTGTTAAAGGTTACAATACATACTATTAAGTATGACCTTATTAGAGGATTTGGATCACCTTGTTAGGAGTCGCCTGGTTAGAGGTCTTCAAACACTTCAATCTTGAAATGTTACCTTGTTATAGGATTTACAAAATGATTGTTAAGTCAACTTTGTTAAGAGATTTCTTTATTACTAAAATGGTTAGAAGGTAACAACAATTTGACCTGATTTATAAAGCAACTTCCTTTGCAGATTTAGATATTTGTTCTGGCTTAACCTCTAGATCCTTATTGATCAGAATATTCTTTGTAGCCTATCTTTCACACTTTCTTGCTTTGCCTTCACTCACATATCCATCTTTATTTCATATTCCACTTGTACATTATATCCTCACAACTTGACCTTTATTATATGTCATAAGCTAGGACAAGTTGGATTGAATACCCTTCTAGATAATCAATAAACATCTAGATAGTTGACCTCAAATAATTAAATATTAGATGATTATGTTGTCACTCGGTCAATATTGAGATTGAACACTCGGTTAATACTAAGAGTCCTTTGATGCTCGACCATTCAGTCAATACTACAAGCAAGATATCCTTTTTTAACCAACTACTTGGTTAATACTGAAAGTTCTCTGATGCCTAACCACTCGGTTCATATTATAAGCAGGATATGCTCCATTAACCAACTGCTCGGTTAATACTAAAGGTTGTTCTTCACCCAACTACTCGGTCAATAATGAGATATTCAAGGTTAGTATTGCAACCTTTTCATTGCTCGATTAATACTGACATTTGTGTAACATCAACATGACAACATACAATTGAAGAATTATTTCCAATGGATGACATGGGAAGGGGCCACAAGGGATTGAGTGGTCCCCCTTTCCTAATGCAAACATGAAACATGTGAACAATCCCATATACACTTGAAAATAGTTGCAAATAGGTATTTTAAAATTTCAAATTTGGGTTTTTAAAATTATTTATTGCATAAAAAATGAATCACTATCAAGGGGTTATCAGTGCTTAGTATTGGTCGTCACTTTTTTTCTACTTTTTGACCTATATGCATGTAATGTCATTTATGTAGTGCATCACTGGTGGTGAGAAGCCAAAACTTTAGCTTTAAGCACTCAAATTGTTTACAAAAAAAGAGGAAAATTTTGACATCATGTGGTACCTCAATTTAATGTGCAAGGTTAGCTATAGTCACTAGTAGGTCCTTTCCCCTACACACTATTCTAAGGGTCATTCTCACCTAGTAGGAAGAGAGATGGCGTAGGAGGAGATAGTTGTGGATTGAGATAAATAGTCCACCATCCTTTGGTCCATTAAAAAAACTATAAGTACATATATATAATTATATAATTACAGTATAATGTAAAGAACATTTAGAATTTTGTAAGGATCAAAGTGTATTGGTCAATTAAATTGTAATAAATTTTTTTATTTTTTTATTTTTTTATTTTTTAAATAAAAACTATTTATTTATTATCTTAAAAATGATAAATTTCTCCTCATTTTTATGGAAGCGTCTATGCCGACAGAAATCTCTAAATAAATTAATTTTGACCACTTAAAAATAATTTATAAGTTATTTTATTTACCACACCTTTTTGTTTTATATATATATATATATATATATATATATAAGATTTAGTCCGGTAGTTAGCCACTGACCATTTGTATTGGTTGTAATTAACAAACTCACTTGTTAAGAACGGTCTCTGATGATTTCGAAAAGGAACTAAAAATACACGTAACCGTAAACAATCCCAGCAGCATAAGAATCCTTCCTGGAGCTTGCTGTAACAACCGGCGTTTTCTCTAGTTTTAAATGAAGATACATATGGATTGATGGTTTACATGATCACCGCCAACTCAACACAAACGTGGTTATATGTGTAGGGCCATTTCAGTTGGCGAAAAACATAACACTTTATATTTCCGAATCCTTCGCCAGGCCATCCGAGCATTGTACCGGCAAATGTGTATTTATTTAGCATCTATTGATTGACACCGTTTAATTTTTGGGATTTAAACTTCCTTATTAAAGGCCAGTTTGTTAGCCCAGCACAGCTTCTCAATGGGCTCTTATTTTGATTTTGCAGATTATTTCAGCAGCCAGATATTTGCCTGAATTGTGGTTCAGTTACAGAGGATAGTCAAAACAAATGGAAGGCGCCTGGTGGCAGTTGCTTCTGCTACTGAGCGCCTTTGCACTTCCACATTTTGTGGACTGCAAAGTCACCTACGATCACAAGGCTCTGGTTATCAATGGGCAGCGCAGGATTCTGGTCTCTGGAGAAATTCACTACCCAAGGAGTACTCCTGAGGTAGATTTACCAGTAATACCACCTTTTTATTAATGATTTTTTTTGACTTGGAAAATTGTTTTATTTGTTTATGATGAGCTTCTTCGACTAAGATATGAGAAATGAGGGGCACCCGTTCCATCCAATTCGTCTAGGGCTGGATCTGGACCTCATCCCAGACTTCATAGGTTATGATGTAGAGTCTTACACTCGACAAACTTTGATTCCTCGTAGACATTTAAAAACTTTTCAATTTTACTAAGAGATCAAAGTGCATAAACCCATTATACCACCTATGAACCTATTGACATTATAACACCTATGTTCCCCATTGGCACTATACCACCCCGTTAACATGATACCACCTTTGAACCTATTGACATGATACCACCTTCGAATGCAATTGCTAAGCCAATAGTTAGCACAATGATCATATTTAACAAGAGAAAGGGGAAGAGAATACTTTGCCGTGCAATGGCCACCCTGACAGGGAATTGAAAATGAGAAAGGGTGGAAGATAATTACCATCTATCTATGATTACAAATCAAATGGACTCATAAAAGCTGGGTTGGTGCTTTTTAAAGTTGTGACATTGTTTTAAGTATTGGATCTTTTATTTTGACTTTAATCTTGGTATTGCATGGCATTATTGTTGCAGATGTGGCCAAGGCTGATAAAAAATGCTAGAAAGGGAGGATTGGATGTTATACAGACTTATGTATTCTGGAGTGGGCACGAACCATCCCCAGGCAATGTATGGTCTTTTTTCTCACAATTATTATTTGCACGATACCCAATTTGTCGGGCTTGTTCAGTTTCTGATGGATTGTTTTGGCAAGGATAGTTATCACTTTTATCTTAAGTGTATGGTATGGACAAATATACAAGCTATTTTCTCTTTTGGCATATTCCACAACGGGTTTCTTCCACCTATCTTATCATTCATTACATCCACTTTTTGAATCCCACAATATGCATGACAATTTGGGACATTTGTCTGTGCTACTTCTCTAACATTTATTGGAAAAATAGCTTATGCTAACCTGCACTTACGCTAGGCAAATCTAAGCATCAATTTGATAGCATAATGGACTCATTAAACACCAACAGTGCATCTATAATTCCTGTTTTCTTTATAGTTAATGACTTGCAATAAATTTCCACTAACTGGTCAAAGGTATTATGGCATTTTCTTAATATACTGAAATTTCATTTGTCTCACTTTGAAGATTCATAAAGGATATGTAATGTTAATTCTGCATACATATTGGTTTTGCAGTACAATTTCGAGGGAAGATTTGATCTAGTGAAGTTTGTAAAGCTTGTGAAGCAAGAAGGACTATATGTTAGCCTGCGAATTGGTCCTTATGTTTGTGCCGAATGGAATTTTGGGTAAATTTGCCTGTTAATGATTGGGATTATTTATGAATTCGTCTTGTCTTGAATCCTATCTTTTGTAACTGACATTAGATGTCACTGCTTTTATTATCTATGTGCAGGGGCTTTCCAGTTTGGTTAAAGTTTGTCCCTGGCATCAGTTTTAGGACAGATAATGAGCCTTTCAAGGTTGATATGCATTATAGGTTTACTTATAGTTCATAACTAAATGAAATTTTACATAATTGCAAATACCTTATATCCTTGATGTGTTGCAATTTTCATGTTTGCATTTTTGAGTGTTGTAGAAAGCGATGCAAAACTTTAGCGCGAAAATTGTAGACCTAATGAAAAGTGAAGGGCTCTTTGAACCACAAGGCGGACCTATTATTCTGGCCCAGGTATAAGACACAATCTTCTTCTCTTGCGCCATGTGGCCCTGCATCTGTATCTTTAAACTGGCACAGAATGGTCACATTTTAAAGTTTTTATAAATCTGTTTGGACTTGCTAATTGACTCCAGCAAAATGCTAAATCTTTTTCTTCACAGATAGAGAATGAATATAAGGGCACGCAGACAGTTTATGGCCCCCCTGGAACTGCCTATATGAATTGGGCTGCACAAATGGCTATAGCATTGGATACAGGCGTGCCCTGGATTATGTGCAAACAAGAGGATGCGCCAGATCCTATTGTGAGTTTTATTATTAATGACCACATTTTTTGAAGAATGGAAACTAAATGTGCTGATAAATTTCTAATGCCTGACCAGGAATTAACTTATCCCTTCACAAAATATCTTTTATAATTTACACCAAACCACTTTATGTGATATTTAGATTCTGCATAGCATCTAGGATATTTGAATGTAATATGAAAACTCACAACCCACACTGAGCTAATTGTCAAGTGCATCATCTTTTTGGCCTGAAATTACCTTTGCATGGTGTCCAGATAAATGCAATTTAAACATAAACACTTAGCAATGCATACTTGCAAAGAAGAAAATGTTTTTTGTAACCATGAATATAATTGAAAAGGATGCAGGAAAACATAATAAATTGCAGGTTTTTCAGGGATATGCATGTATTTGGTTTTGTTAGAATTTTCACTCTTTTTGACATTTTTCCTGGGCTATATCCCAAACAGATTAACACTTGCAATGGTTTCTACTGTGACAAATTTGTACCTAACAAACCCTACAAGCCTGCATTCTGGACAGAGGCCTGGAGTGGCTGGTACAGAAATAACTTCTGAATCCTTGATGTTCTTATGTTCTTATGATATTTTGAACTTTGAATGTTACATAAATTGGAATTTCAGATTTTTTGCAACTAAACATGTTGGATGCTATTTAAAATTCACCGTGAATTGAAAAGTTTCCCACTGTTCTCTGAAGGTTTACCGAATATGGGGGTGCTACTGTTCGAAGACCAATTGAAGATCTGGCCTTTGCAGTTGCTAACTTTTTCCAGGAAGGAGGAGCCTTTGTAAATTACTATATGGTAGTATTACCTCCTAGAAAACTGATTTTTATTCTATGTCTATTATTCTTCTTATTCTTGTGTGCAACCTTTGAATATGTAAAAATAAATCAGTTATTTTTCTTTGCAGTACCATGGTGGCACAAATTTTGGCCGAACAGCAGGAGGGCCTTTTATCACAACGAGCTATGACTATGATGCACCTATAGATGAATATGGTATGGGCTATAACCAGTTTTTTAGCTACCAAAATTTTCATCACATTCTGAAATAATCTATATTCTAAGTCAAATTATTAGAATTCTCTTCTTCTATTCTACCATTGGGAAACCATATTGTCAATATTTAGATGACTAAACATAAATGTCAGACATAATTTGATTATAGATCAGTTCACAGGGATAGGAAAGCACTAATAGATGAATCCATCTTTCCACAATTGTGTAGACAGTATGAATGTCTAAGTAACATATATTCCATGCGATAATCACTTAAGAGCATGATTTATGTCATCAGCTAAACAGAATGCCTCAGATGTGGTTGATCACCAGAGCTGGTAGATTTCCTTTAATAAGTCCCCATGGTCCTTGGTTTGGATGCTGACTGCAATGTGAATAAAACAAGTAGATAAGAAAATCTTGTCCACCCTCTTCAAATGGACTCTATTTTTTGTTGTCAAGAATTAGGTTTTAAAGCCTTTATCACAAGGTATTAAGGTAGATACCCATTAAATACATCAAGACTCACTTTACCTTTCCCCACATGTCTGTCTAGTGCACATCCAGCCACTAGCCTCAGTGAATGGATTTGGCCTCATTACATCCACCAACTTCCTACTACCAGTTTGAAGTCCATTTTAATTGTTTGGAACATTTTCTTGAAGTGGTAACAGCTCCTACCCCAGCATGTTGTTGAAGAAATTGCCCTAAGCCTAAAATTTACTCTCCTAGAAGAATTTATGATGATGATATGATGAAAGTTGAGGTAGAAGTCAAGATTCCTAGCTTGATGGAAGCAAAGGTGGGTGACAAGGTTTAAATATTGAATGTACATCATGAAATTGTAAGTGTGTCATGTTACAATGTTGCGATGACAATGATGTGATGAAAGCTAGCAGTGAAGGTTCCTAGCTTGATTGAGGGGAAGGTGGTTGAAAAGGTTCCAACATTGAATGTACATCATAAAAATGGAAATTTGTGGTTGGGGCTTTGCATCAATCTCTGCATTTTTCCTTCAGCCTTCTTATGAACATATAGAGTCTAGATAGCCCTATATAATAGGGTTGCTGATACTATTAGTAAAATGAAGCTAATCGGATAGTACTTAGAAATATTTTTGGTTCAACTGCTCATCAAGCCTGGATTTTGTAATAATGATGTCTGATTTCATATGTCATTTTTGGGTTCCTTGATCCTAAACGATGCAATATATCAAAGAAAAGAAGAAAGACATTTAAAATTGCTAATCAAAATTAATTAGTTTAAGACTTTAGCTCAGTACATTCAATTTTATTAATATATATTTACATTCAAAATTATGAATATTACAAATTTAAGGTGCTGGCCTGTTTGCTATTAACCCATTTTTTGTACTTTTACCTTAGAGTTATTTTATAAAATAATGTGCATACATTTACTAACAAAGTATATTAACTTGCTGATCCATGAAAAAATTATTTTCAATACTGATCTGAGCAGATACAGGCAACATTAACTTCATGTAAGACTGAATTGCAAGAACCTTACTACCTTCTGTTCACAAATCAGGATGTTTTGACATTTAATTTAGATATTACAAATTACAATCAAGTATGCACTTAGCAAATAGAATAAGCACAAGTACCTTAAAAAATGTCTTCTTTCTGCTAAAGGTCTGAAATGTCTTCAAATTCATTAATTAACACTCATAAAAAGATTAATTCAGACCTGTCATGATATTTCAGTTATATCACAATCCACAAACCACCAACCCCAGCCCTAAATACTCAGAAAATGTAACTTAGAAGTCCGCTCCAGCAATTAAATGCAAGAAAACACATAGGTGATCCACAAGAAATTTCTATTCACTTCTTTTACTCTCTAAATTGTTCCAGATTTGTTCTCAACCCTTAAATGCCTCCAAAACATGATTTTTGGAGCTTTCAAACACAGAAAAATACCTCGCAAAGGATTGAGAACCTTTCTCGAGAGCAATGAAATTTGACAAAGAAGTATGCAATCAAAAAACAGTTTCATTCCATGTGAAAATAAGTAATGCAATTTTCATGAGAACCCAAGGGTCATCAAAACCTATTGGAATTCAAAATGAACAATTTGGATAATATTTATTACAATATAAATACCAAAAATTATCAAAGTCATTAAAATGCTATATACAATTTTATGCCAACTCTAAAAATCTGTAACTTGTTTCCAATATTGGGGCTATTAATCTCCTTTGTGGCTTAGGAGGCCTTCTCTTAATGGCATGTCAGAGAATGCAACTAGTTTTGTAACTACTTTGTGGACCCTAAATGCCTTATAAGTCCAAAAGTTTCAATCAGGGTTCGCTAGCACATTTTGGAATCAATCTCTCTTTACTTTGGCCTTATGCTTTTCACTTTTACCTTAGTTTCATTTTGACTCTTGAGCATCCAATAGTGACAAAGGTTCTCTAACTACTTGTTAGACTAGAAAAAGTTCAAAATTTTTCATTAAGTTCCAATAATGCATTTTAAACTTACCTCCTTCCTTGATCTTGCTTTCCTTCAGATCAATGTTCCATTCTTGATGTTGTACTGCGACTCTAGCTCTGATATTAGTATCAAAATATGAAGCAACTTCTAGAACCTTATTTACTGGTTTGGATGTGGGTACAACAACTTGATGTATGGATGCATGGAAATTTTTTGGGGGGAATTTAGATGTGTTGGGCTATGTATGTGTATATATTATATACCAAAAAATTAAATTATATATATTTGTTAAACTAAATCATTTGATAGTATGATACTACGTCATTGATCAATGCCACATGCAAAAGATAATATTAAAAGCCAATTCATAGTTCAAAAATATACAAATAATCCATATCATGTATGTCTAGGCTCACAATTCGAATAGTGAAAATCATTACAATTACAAAATTAATGATAAAAAATGTTATTGTCTATCATATTGCAAGATGTGCATCCTAGACACATCCAAATGGTGAGCATTCGTACCAAATGAACATGGGTAGTGTATGCATCCTGTAACTAAGTCTAGAACTAGTGTTAGAATCCAATGTGACCTCTCAAAATTTGAATCAACTTCTTGAACTAGTGTCAGAATTTGATCGCCGCCCCCTTGAGAGGCAACAATTTCCACTGCATTTGCGCCAAACAACAAATAAGGAAAATGAAGGTGAATCTGTTCTCTTGTAAGCCACTTACCATAGTGAACAAATTGACAAGTTGGAACCACTCAATAAAGATGCATTTTTTGCTTATTAAAGTTGTTCTTTATAGTAGCAATCATGATCTGATCACTTTCTTGTGGAGCAACAACTTTTAGATTCAATTTTGTATTACTAATGTGCTTAGTAACATCTACAACTCTAGTAATGGAGGGGAATAAGGCCTTAGCCAATTCTACTTTGAAGCCTAGATGAATACCCAAAAAATGGGAGCAAGTTGAATCACATGCATTTTCACTTCCATGTTTGATGATCTTATATCGACCACAATGCAAAGGAGAAAGCCTTCTATTAGGCCCATGCAATATCTCCTTTTGAATGTACAACCACACTATATCCTCAATTTGAAAAGGACAAGGAGTCTGATGTTCATTATGCCTCTCCTTATACTTATTATTGGTCTGTTCCAAGATTTTATGAGCTTGTTGTTGTAGGTGATGAACTCTATCAATAATATTGCTTTATCTTTCTCCTTATCCACCCATGGTACAAAATCAGGTTGAATGATAGGGATAGCAACATTCATGGGAGCCAATTATTGGTAACCAAGATAGACTTCAAATGGGTTGTGGCCTATATAAATTTGAATTGCCTTGTGGTAGATATATTGAGCACATGCAAGACTTTCATCCCATCTGTGTTGATGTTTGGAATGATACATTCATAGAATCTAGATGATCATTCTATAAACTCACTCATTAGGCAATGGTGTTCCTAGTATTAAATCAATAGAATGTTAACTTTGTAGTGTAATGGTAGCCTAGTTGGTAATTCAAGTACATAATGTTATTTTATCAAAATTTGATCCATTGAGTTGTGTTGTTTTCTTGTGGTGGTCATTGTGGCATGTGAGTTATGCACAATTGTTTTTTCTTCCTCAAGATGAATCATCAATAATACAAGTGTTCCAGATTGGGAAATCAATCTTCTACATTTCTTTGCACTAATATGCAATGTATAGGACTTACCTTTGGTATTTGGTACTTTTGTTTGCCAAGTTTGATTGCCACACTACATGGCCTAGGTTCATATATACTATGTATCGATAAATGTATGGCTTCCCTAGAAAAACATCACAAACACTTAAGGATCCATGTCACAAATTATCTCATCTTTAAGTGGCTTGATGGAATATGGAAGACAACATTTCTTTTTCAATTGAATATCTCTCTATTTTCTTACCCATCCCACATAGTAGGGTTTTGGGTGTTTTATTTTCAATTTCAATACACTCACGTCTTAGTAGTAATTAAATGGTTTTGATTATCGATATGAACAATAAAGTGCAAAGCAATTTCCTCCAACCCTCTGTGAATGGAATAATCTCTCCTCATCCTCATAGGTTAATATTTTAGAAGTGGCAGCTGTGGCATATGGTTCAGCCTCAATGACAAGTTCACTATCTTTTTGTTTGCAAGAATCTATTGTATTAGGCTCAACATCTTCTCCATGTGTCTCCATCATTATTTTTTTTATAGCTCTGTAATCTCTAGTGTTATGAGAGGAACTTTTATGAACTCCACACTACATACGTTTCATACCTTTTTTGTTGGTGAACTAGAAAATGAATCTTTGGTTGTTTGTTTCTCTATTAGTTTACTACTTTCACCTTTTGACTCATAAAATTATTCATTATTCCTTTCGGCTTGAATATCTCCTCAATTATTGAAGCATAGTTGAAAGAAATAGATAATGCTTCTATATTCAGAAAAACCATCTTGGTTTGAATATACCTATAATTGCACTAATATATATCTCAAAATTTGATGTTTCTCTAAGTCTTTAGTCTCATGTTTTTCCGAGAGTACATGAAATGTGCTGGTATATTCCTGAACTCATTGGTCTTTCTTTAGTTGGAGCATTTGTCTTTCTATATATTTTTGTTGGTAGTTATCCTCAAGAAAGTACCCCCCTTTTATGTGCTCCACGAATTCTCCCCATGCAATTTTTTCATCAAGAGCTATATCAAATTCTTGGCCATCTTGGGATTCCTTGGATGTCAATTGGCTAGCTTAACATGATTCTCATATTCGAGGTGGGCAAAGATAAGTTTTTCTGAATTTGAGAAATGTTTTATAGAACAATAACTTTCTAGCTTGGATAACCAATCATCAACAACATCCACATCAATTTTTGCTTGAAATGTTGGAATAATAAAATTTACTTGCACTTTGAATGGGGTGTGTTTTTCCTCACTTTTTTGTTTAATGCTTCTACCATCAAGGTTTTGAATGGCTCTTCCAATCCATCAATTTGTTGTCTTTCCATTTGTGACCATGTGTTTCTCAAAGGTATGTAAGCCGAAACCTTTGGTAAGTTGACTGCATGTGATGGGACATGTAGCAGTGAACATTCTTTGATACCAATAACCTGAATTATAGGTTTAGAGTGCAATTCGTAGTGTATAAGCTATGGTACTGAAAACCTATTTAAAAAACAAAAGCACATTGACAAAGAAGTATACAATCCAAAAAGTAGTATTCGTTCCATTTGAAAAATCAATTTATACAATTTTCATGAGATCTCAAGGGTCATCAAAACCCATTGAAATTCAAAATGAATAGTTTGGATTATATTTATTACTTTTGACAACCAAATATTATCAAAATTCTCAAAATACTATATACAATTTTTAAGTGAACTGTGAAAAGCCACAACTTTTCTCCATCATTGGGGCTTTAATCTTCCTTTGTGGCTTGAGAAACCTTCTCTTTATGTCATATCAGAGAATGCAACTGAATTTGGAGCCTTTCAGAAGACTCAAAATACTCTATAGGAAGTTCAAAAGTTCTAGTCAGGTTCCACTAACACTTTCCTAAATCAATCCTTCTTTACTTTGGGCCTGCACTTTTCACTTTTACCTTTATTCCATTTTGAGTGCTAGGTTTCTACAAAGGTTCTTGAACTACTTGCTGAACCCAAAACATCTCAAAAAATGTTCCAAATTTCTCATTGAGTTCTAAAAATGCACTTTAAGCTTACCTCCTTCATACTTGGTCTTGCTTTCTTTTAGATCAATGTTCTATTCTTGATGTCAGACTCCACCTCAAGTTCTAGAACTAGTACCATAATTCTAAGTGACTTCTAGAGCTAGCATTAGAATCCAAAGCTGCTTCTAGAACTAGTATTGAAATCCAAAGTGAATTCTAGAACTAGTATTGGAATCTAATTGTTTATCCATAAGAAAACCTTTGAGACAATACCCAAAATAATTTCTTAATTTTGGAGGAATGAGAAAAAATGTGAATACCATGGTAGCTTGAATGGTGTTGTCATCACTATAAATGTTATCAAGAACTCTTGAAACTTGAACAACAATTAGCAAAATTGAACTAGAAAAATGCAGTGAAATTCCCAAAGATATCTCCCACAAGTACCAGCCTAAGTAAATTTTTCATCATAACCCCTTTTTAAGTGTTCTTCAAGATGGTTTTTATGTTGGACTTACAAGTCCCATTGGTATGAAGTTTGCAAATTGGTTTTTCCATTGATTGACAATTGGTCAAGGAAGATGAAGATGTTACAAGGTAGCACTACCACCAATAGAAGAATGAACCGGTACACATGCAAATGGTAACATAGTTTGAGCCACCACTGACAGAAAAGCATGAAGGTCAGTTGATCACATATCATTTGTGAGGTGAGTCACCATGGATGTGATAAGACACAAGGCCAATCAGAGTTGACATGATAGGAGTAAAGGTCAAAGTGGCAGAAGCAAGAAAGGAAAAAGGCTACACATTCTTTTTAGCCACTTAGTATTGTCCTTAGCCTTTCATTCTCTGAAGGCTAAGAAGAGAAACAAGGGAGAAATCAATTAATTATTTGTAAGGTTATCAATTATTGAATATTAAGATAACCTTATATTTAATTAGTGTTATAAAGCAACAAAATAAAATGTCTCTAGAATCATCCACCTCCTCATGTCTCTAGAAGCTTCTTGAAGGATCCATCACCTCATGTTCCTAGAAGCTTCACCCTATCTTTCTAGAAGCTTCTTGAAGGACCCGCCTCCTCATGTCTCTAGAAGATTCTTGAAAGATCCACCTCCTCATGTTCCTAGAAGCTTCTTGAAGGATCTACCTCCTCTTGGAGAAAAAGTATAAATAGGGGGACAATTAAGATTTTGACCATTTAGTTCTTGACAATTGGTTTGATATGTTTGTTTGTAGAGCCAAGGGTTTGTACAAAGTTACATCATTGGTCATTGGGAATGATAACTCCTACTGATAAGCATAATTGAGGTGGTGAAAGATCCTTTGAAGGGTTCCAACTGTTTGGGTGAGAGATAGTCAAACTTTCACAGTGGTATAATTATGGCAGATTTAATGGAGGTCAACTTGGTATGAGAGAGCTTCTAAAGAACATTCCTTTGTAAGCCAAAATTCTTGACCATCACTCAAAAATTGTCATCAGACATTTGCATTTTCATTCTAATATAATGTTTAGATGTTTTTGAAGAATTTTGCAAGCATAGTTATTGTTACCAATTGAAGTTAAGCATATTAGAAGCAATCTGCAAGATATCCCTTTGTGTAAAGTTTTTAATAAGTTCCAAAATCATAAAATTGGAATCAAAGTTAGTAAGGGATATTACACATAGGATCACAGATGGACTAACAAGGCTACTAGTCTAGACGCTAGGAGTAGGGGTCACGGGTTTTTTGTGAACAACTTAGACATGAATTTCAAATTTGAATTCGAGTGGGATTTTGTTTTGGGTAAATGCACCTAGACATTGCAGAGTGCATAAAGGCACTCAAACTTCATTACTGAAGTGAGAATCAGAGTGTTGATGCAACCAAGAGATTATTGGCATTTTTGTTCAAAGTACAAGTGAGTGAAGAATACAGTTGTAGAGGATAGTGTAACAGCAAATAGGTAATTCTGAACAATGTGACAGATGTGAAACTGAAGGGCTCACGGGATAAGAGAAGAAAGGAAGAGGATCAATGCATCTCCAAGGATACACAATGGAGATCTACAAGGCAAGATAGTGCTATCATTAGATCACTTTCATTTAGATTTCTCTCACCATTGCATCGATTTGTAGCTCTCAATAGGGAAAACTTCAATAGTAAACTTTTGTAAATCCTCAAACAAGGAATCTCTCAGAAAGAGATTTGTAAATCCTCTAACTAGGTAGCTTTTACAGGATATTGTAACCCAATGGGTTATATACATTCCTAACAAGATGTGTTACTAGAAGGAACAGTTATAGCTCTTAACTGGGAAACCCTTTACATGCTTTATAAGGGCTAGTGGGTATATTACTCCCACCATGATCTTCGTCCTGTTATCAAGAGTTTCCACATACAAAATCACTGTGTCATTTCATATATGCATTGGTGTGTGAGTTTGCATGTTTTTGTTTAACAAGTTTTGTTATTGCATTACTATTAAGAAAACTGGTGTTAGGAATATACTTTGTGTTAGCACAATTAATCGGTAGAAAAGTTTGTAATGATTCACCCCCCTTCTTATCATCTGTTGGGACCAACAATTAGTATCAAATCTCAGACCATAACAGTGACAAGCCTGATAGCTTGAGGGAAGATTTGATGGAAGCCTGCAGATTATAGAAGAGGCTCAATGAAGCACTCGACATCATCGAAGGTTTGCAGGAAAACTAAAGAATTCCTTGACCAAAAGGAATAAACTAATGAAAAGGATAAGCGAGAGTCAAGAGGTCATAGAAAAAATGGAAGATCACAATGGATTTGAAGAGTTTGAAGAAGCCATATCTATTCTAATGGTTGACAATGATAAGTTGAAAGAAACCATTGTTTAGATGAGAAGAGAGAAAGAAGAGTTAACAGGAGAAGTGAGAAAATCTCAAGCAGAATGAGAGTGCCATCTCAGCCAAAGATGAAGCTGAAGTTGAAGCAACAACAAGAAGAAAGGATGCATAACTAGTGTAGAAATGAGAGGAGAATAGCCATCCTCACATAGAGAAGTTCATGTAGCTGACTAAACAAGTACTCAAGCTGACTAAAGAGTTAAGGAGTACAAATGAAAGGAATGAGAAGTTGAGAAAGTTCAAAGAGAGCTCAGAGAAAATAGATGAACAACTGAGATCCCAGAGAAAAAATTAGTGTACCATTGATCTTGGTTATGTAGGTGACAACCAGACTAAAAAAGGTGAAACCTCAGTAGGAGAGAATGTAGACTATAGAAGGTCAGGAAGCACATCACCAAAAGAGAAGAAAATTTGTAAACCCACCTGTACTACTATGGTAAGAAAGGGCATACTTCTAGCATGTGTTGGTTTAAGAAGATAACACATGTTAAGTTGTGCACCTTGGATGACACTGTAATAATTGTCATTTATATGGTCATACAGAACAACAATGCATATCTCATTTCAATGAGAAGAGAATAGATGGACATTACTTCTATTTCAATAAGTATGAGCATAGAGTTAAGGACTGTAGATCAAAAGAAAGATCTAATCAATCATCTCCAAAAGCAACGAATCCCACTAGGAGGGATAGGTTCCCCACACTAGTCTGCATGACCTGTGGGAATGATGGTCATCCAAAAACTCACTACAAGTTGAGGATGAACCAAAGGAACAATTTTTGGACCATGGAAAGTACCACAATGATGTGCTAGAAGTGTCACAAGATTGGTCATCTAGCAATAGATTGCAGAAGTAGTAGAAGACCAAGCAAAAAACCCCTTGTTGGTAAAAGGAAGAGCAAGGTTGTGAACAAAGAACAATATGAGAAGGACTTCGCCAAAACGTGGATGAAGAAGAGCAAAGTAGTAGTGGCAATCAAGCCTAATGAGGCCAAAAGCTAATGTAGGACATCTTGGGTTACCTTGCTATCTTGCTAATCTTTGTTCATTCTACCTGTTTTGCTGAGTTGCAGTCATTGTCAAGTTCTAGTGGTTGCCGAGTTCTAGTTGTTGTCGATTTGTCTAGTGTTGGCTGAGTGTTCATGTATGTGTCAAGTTGTATAGTGTTGGCTGAATGTTCCTTCATGTGCTGAGTGAACTTGATTTTTTTGATGCTTGGTTCCTTCTTTGACCGAGTTTTTCTGTGATTGGTTCCTAGTGTGATACAACTTGTGTGTTTAATTTGGATTGCAAATTTAATGTTAGGATCTTGTCTTGGGATGTGTGCAGACCGTTTTAAGGTTGGTCTTCTATTATGTAATAATCTAGAATCTTATGTAAGTTGTTTGACAAGTATAAATAGGAGTGTTTAGGTTAGGTATCACAGAGAGAATCTGGATGGGAGAGTGAAGTTAAAGAACTAGAAGTCTGAATTAAGGACTTGTGAACATTTTAAGTCTAGAATTTTGTAAATTTGTTGACCATAACCCAGAAGGCCTCATAGCCAAGCATGTATGCAAATAATTTGATGAATCAATAAAGTATTTGTTGTTCCTTCTCTTATTGGTGGTGTTCCTCGTGTTGCTTCTATTGTGTTTATTCAGTAAAGTGATTAAATAGTTAGGCATACCTTTGGCCTTGGCTTTTCAATCTCTCCTTACATCAGGTGGTATCATAGCTTGAGGTTTGTCCTTGACGAGATTGGATCGTGTAGAACCCTAAGTTGGATTTGGTTGTAGGGTGGCAGATCTACGGATTTGACCTATGACTTGCAGAGGGTTACAATTTTGCAAAAAATTGTTTGTCAAGATGGTTTGAGGTCGAGGAAATGTTGACACTGCTATTATGGATGTGTTGAGACAAATTACAGTTAGATTAGATGCTTTGGAGATAGAGTAGAGGAGAGGAGTGCATCTAGATGATGTGAGTGATGATGAAGCAATGGCACCAAACCCTAATCCAAAACCTAAAGAAGATCAAGATGAGGAAAGATTGTTGAGAGTATTGTCTAGGGTACATTCAAAGCCTTTATGGAAGTTGTTCCTTATGATGGAAAATCAGACACTATTGTTGTGTTGGATTGGATCTCTGACATGGAGAAGTTCTTTGAGTTTGAAGGCACTCTTGATAATAGAGAGGTGAAAATTTCAGTCACTAGATTGAAAGGTCATGCCTCACTACAGTGGGAGCATTTGCAAATTGGTAGATAAAGGAGAGGAAAGGAGAAGATCAGGACCTGGTTGGAAATGGTGAACAAAGTGAAGAAGAAGCTCCTTCTTGCTGATCACCAAGTTAGCTTGTTGAGGAAGATGCAAAATTTGAGACAAAAAGACATGATTGTGAAGGAGTATACTGAGGAATTCTAGAGATTGGACATCAGATTTGGACATGTTGATGATGAGGTTGAGAAAGTTACAAGGTACTTGAATGGATTGAGATCTGGAATTCAAGATGAGATGAGTTTTGTAAAATTGGATAGTTTGGAAGAAGCATATCCACATGCCTTGAAAGCTGAGGAGATCTTGACAAAGAAGCACGAAAAAAGATAGAAAGGTAGAGGTGGTAGATTCCAAAGAGGCAGAGGTAGATTTTATGGAGAAAATGGTAGATCTGACAATTTTTCTCAAGATAAGGGAAAATCTGAGTGGAAAAGTGAGGATAAGGGCAAGACCGTGTGGAAAGGTGGTAATTCTTACCAAGGAGGTACTAGTTCTTATTGAGGAAGAGGTAATTCTTATTCTAGAGGTAGTTTTCGTGGTAATTGTTTCAAATGTAACAAAGAAGGGCATACATCCTTTGAGTGTAGGTACTTTGGTGAAAATGAACAAGGTAATAGAAATGTTGTGATTTAAGGAGATCTTGAGGGTTCGCCTTGTGGACCTGAGGTTGGAGATAACCTGATGGTAAGGAGAACTTTTTGTAATAAGGCAGTTAATGAGGAACTTGTCCTGAGGAGAAGTCTTTTCAAGACCAAATGTAAGATGGCAGGAATTTGTGGCAAAGTGATCATTGAAAGTGGAAGTTCAGCAAATTTGGCATCAAAGGAGCTGGTTACAAAGTTACAATTGTAGAGGTTGAAGCATCCTAAACCCTATCATGTTTCATGGGTCAAAGATGAGCATAAATTGTTGGTAAGTGAGCAATGTGTTGTGAAATTCAAGATTGCAAATTGTTTTGATAAAGTTTTGTGTGATATTATGCCAATGGATTGTTGCCATATTTTGTTGGGTAGACCTTGGCAATAATATAGACATGTTGTGCATGATGGTAGATTAAATCAATATACACTTTGGGTGAATGGAGAAAAGAAAACATTGTTTCCTTCGATTGAAGCTCATGATGAAGTAAATTGTACTACTATTAGAGTTTGCATGGTTAATGGAAAATAATTTGAAAAGGAAATGAAAAAGAACCAAGTCTATTTTGCTGTAATTCCTAAAGGGCCGAGTTACACTAGTAATGGCCCAGTGACAAAGTATAGTAGTAGTAGAAAAAGATAGTGTAAGTCGAGTGCCAACAGATTTTGAAAGTTTTCTTGATGCTGATGGTTTACCCCCAGTAAGAAGTATAAGTCATAGTATGGATCTGATTCTTGGAGCCAATTTGACAAATAAGGCACCATATAGATTGACACCTATAAAGAATGAAGAACTTAATAGACAAGTGCAAGAATTGTTGCAGAAAAGTTTGATCAGAGAAAGCTTGAGTTCATGTGATGTAGCTGTTGTATTGGCACCTAAGAAGAATGGAGAATGGAGAATGTGTACTAATTCCAAAGCTATTTAAAAGATAACAATGAAGTATAGGTTTCCTATGCTGAGGATGGATGACATAATGGATTGTTTGAGTGGAGCAAAGTATTTTACCAAGATTGATTTGAAGAGTGGTTATCATAAAATTAAAATTAGAGAAGGTGATGAGTGGAAGATTGTTTTCAAGACAAAAGATGGTTTCTATGAATGGTTGGTAATGCCTTTTGGTTTGACTAATGCACCTAGTACTGTCATGAGGTTAATGAATGAAGTCCTAAACAGATTTTTGGGTAAGTTTGTGATTGTTTATTTGGATGATATTTTGATATTCAGTAAGATTAAGGAAGAACATCTTGAGCATATTAGATAAGTGTTGTAGAGATTGAAAGAGGAGAAGCTGCTGATTAATTTGAAATAGTGTTCCTTTATGCAAGAGGAGATTGTGTATTTGAGTTTTGTGATTTTAGTTGATGGTTTGAGAATGGTTCTTGAGAAGGTTAAAGAAATTTTGGAATGTCCTACACTTGAGAATGTGGGCGAGGTGAGATCATTTCATGGTCTGGCTAGTTTCTTCAAAAAATTTATAAAGAATTTCAATTCTGTTTATAATACCATGACTGAGACTATGAGAAGATATAAAAAGGATTTCAAGTGGAAACATGGAGCTGATAAGAGTTTTGAGACTTTTAAACAAAAGGTTGTTGAGTTACCTGTATTGGCTTTGCCTTCTTTTAATAAGATATTTCAAGTTGAGTATGATGCAAGTGGCAGTGCAATACGAGTTTTGTTGAGTTTAGAAGGTAAAACTATTGCTTTCTTTATTGAGAAGTTGAATGATGCTAAAAGGAAGTATTCTGTGTATGATCCATAGTTTTATGCTATTGTTCAAGCCTTGAAGAAGTGGATACATTATTTGATTCCTAAGGAGTTTTTGTTGTATGCTGATCATAAATCTTTACATTATTTGGGAAGTCAACATAATTTTTATTAGAGACATATGAAGTGGGTTGAGTATTTGCAAAGTTCCACATTTGTGATTAAGCATAAGAAAGAAGTTACCCGAGTTCTGATGCATTAAGCAGAAGATAGTCTTTGTTGACCAAGATGAAGGTTGAATTTATTGGTTTTGATGAGATGGAGTTGTATAATACTGACCCTGATTTTCTGAGGTGTGGAGAGAGTATAGAGCACTAAATCTATCAAGTCAACTGAGTAAGTATGATGAATATTTCATTCAAGAAGGTATGTTGTTCAAAGGAATTCTGTTGTGTATACCAAGAAGTTCTATGAGAGTTAATTTGATTAAGGGAAAACATTGTAGTGGATTGGTTGGACATCTTGGAATTGATAAGACATTGAGTTTTCTTAAGGATAAGTACTATTGGCCATAGATGTATAAGGATGTTTAGAAGTTTGTAAGGAGTTGTTGAATTTTTCAAGTTGCAAAAGGGGCAAGTCAGAATACTAGATTGTATACACCTATTTATGTTCCCGAGAAGCCTTGTAGTGATATCAATATGGATTTTGTTCTTGGATCAACTAAGACAGAAAGGGGGTATGGTTCCATATTTGTTGTTGTGGATAGATTTTCTAAAATGAGACATTTCATACCATGTAAGAAGACATCAGTAGCTATGCATGTTGTTGAGATTTTCTTCAAAGAAATTCTTAGACTATATGGACTACCAAGAAGTATTATTTCTAACAATGACAGTAAATTCGTTAGATAATTTTGGAGGACTTTGTCGAAGAACATGGATACTAAGTTGAAATTTAGTTCTACATTCCATCCACAGATAGATGGACAGACAGAGGTTGTGAATAGAAGCTTGGGCATTTTTTTGAGATGTTTAGTTTGAGATAAGCCAAGTGATTGGGATATGGTATTGGCAAAAACTAAGTTTGCATATAATAATTTTGTGAATAGGAGTACAAGAAAAACACCTTTTGAAAATGTTATTGTAATGCAACCTAGAGGAGTATCGGATTTGAGGGATGTTGTTGGTGAAGAAAAAAGAAGTGTTGAAGGGGAAGAATTTACTGGTTTTATGAAATCTTTTCATAAGGAAGTGAAGTTGAAGTTGAAGTTGGAACAAGGTAATTAGAAGTATAAGGAGAATGCTGATAAGTCTAGGAGACATTATGTTTTTTGAGTTGGTGATAATGTGATGCTTCATTTGAAGAAGGGAAAATTTCATATTGGAACATATAGTAAGTTGAAAATGAAGAATTTTGGTCCTTGTAGAGTTTTGAAAAAGTTTGATATATGCTTATGAAGTTGAGTTACTTGATGACATGGATATATCTCTTATATTCAATGTTGCTGATTTACATAAATATCATGAGTCAGATGATAAAGTTGTTGTGCCAAATGATTGTCCTAAGAAACAAATTGAAGAGATTGAACAAAATATTGGATCAGAGAGTTTGTAAAAGCAAAAGAGGAAATGATTACTATGAATATTTGGTGAAGTGGAAGAATAGATCAATTGAAGATGCTACATGGATATCTCAATCTAAGTTGGATTCAGCTCAGATTGTGACATCTCAACGATTCAAGAGAATTATTTCTTTCAACCCTAGTAGTCTGATGCAGGAGCATCTTGGGTTGCCTTGCTATCCTGCTAATCTTTGTTCATTCTGTCTATTTTACCAAGCTCCAATCATTGCCGAGTTGCAGTGTATGTTGAGTTGTAGTTGTTGTGCTGAGTTTTGCCGATGCTCGGTTCCTTCTTTGACCAAATTTGTCTTTGATTGGTTTCTAGTGTGAACTGACTTGTTTATTTAATTTGGATTGAGATAAGTGTTCCTTTCATTCTCATGAGAGAGAGAATCTTTTAAACCACTACTCATAAAACTTGGTTCAATGGGTTTGACTCAAAAACTATGCAGATGAATCCTGGTAATATCACAAATAAATTATACTTAAATGAATATGAAAACTTTTTTTTATTGATTCTTCCAATTTTGAAAAATAGGAAAACCTGCAACATATTTTGGTGCTACTTCAAATCATAGCTTGCTTGAAATGTATGCAAATTTGAAACAATATTATTGTTAAAAAATTGAGTCCTCCAAGTTTAAAATATATCAAAAGGAGGTTGTACAAGTGCTTTGAATCATTATATAATTTCTTTATCATATATGCTATGGAAATGTCCTTTAAATTAAAATAAATAATTCTTGACTGTTTTTCTTCAATTTTCCACAAATTTTTTAAATCCGATTTTTCAAAAAATCCTATTCCTTGGTTTTTCCAATTTATTTCCCAAATGGTTTATGCTTCTATGATTAAATCTTTCCTTGAGGAATCAATTGGTATTCCAACATTTACAATTGGTATTACAAAATAATAAATATCTACAATTGGCTGAATTTCAACCTGGACCAACCATACAACTACATGGTTGTGTTAAATTTAGGATCGTTGCAAATGTATTAACAATGCCAATTTTATTGATTGTGTTCCAAATGCAATGAAGGCTTATAAGTATGAGAGGAGGAGACATGTCTCTACAATTAAACATGACTAGTTAGCATATTAATATAATAGTAATATCAATAACCATATATGTCATATATTATTATATAATAATATATAATATATATTACTATATTGTTATATATAATGTATAATATATATAATATATATTATATTACATATATAATATATATTGTATATATAAGATATTTATCTTAAAGATGATTTACCATCAACAAGGTATCTCATGTTAAAATCAATCCGATAGAAGCTACAACCTTAACAGGTTGTAGATTGTAGGAGCAGTTTGATCTTGTAACCTTTCACAAATATTTAAGATATGAAAGCATAAATGACATGACTATTCCATGGTACATGCCAAGTAAAATAGACAAAGTTAACTTGTGATAACTAACTAAATCCCGCATGTGCATACACACAAACCCCAAAACATAACATCACAATTGATGGAGTTCCCTCTTATCTACATTACATAAGTACTAAAGGCGTTTTAAAAGTTGGTTTTCTTGAGATGCGACATTTGATAATATTTCAATTGTCACTATACAGCAAAAAGAAAACCTTATGTTTGTCTACACTTGAACTTTGAAATCAATGCATTAGCTTATCTCTTTAGAATACATTTAAAATCCTGCTTTAAATTCTCATTGTCTGTGCTTAAAGTTATCAATATAGAGTAGTTGAAATAGAAAAATTATTATTGAATGAAACACAGAATGTTGGATTCTTTTTTATTCTTAATAATGTGTATTGTTTTAAATTTATTTGTTTTTTTTTTAAATTTTAGCACTCCAAAAGACACTTTTGAATTTGACCCGTCAGTTGACTCTTTCTGGCAGGGCTTACCAGGAAGCCAAAGTGGGGGCACCTGAAGGCTTTACATAAGGCTATAAAGCTCTGTGAACCTGCTTTAGTTAGTGGTGATCCTGTTGTGAATTCTTTAGGAAATAACCAGAAGGTATATTTTGGCTATTTGTCTTTGTTGTGAGACTGCTTTAGTGTCAGGTCTGATCGTATAACAAAAGTACTTTTGACTAATTATTTTGCAAATGATGAGAATGTTATTATGGGATATAACAATCTGACAGCACTGTCATTTCAGTCTTATGTATATTCTGCAGGGGCTGGAAATTGTGCTGCATTCCTTGCAAACTTTGATGTGAAATCTGATGCAACAGTCACATTTAACAATAAAAATTATAACATACCTGCATGGTCTGTCAGTATTCTCCCCGATTGTAGGAGAGTGGTGTTCAATACTGCAAAGGTAATAGCTGATTTCTTTAGAATATTAGTGCTTTTTTACTTTTGCCACGTAATGTAGTTGATACTTCAATTTATTTTGCACTCTTCCCAATGATCATACAACTTGCCAAATAAATTTGGTATATACAAATCCAGATCATCTAAATCCTTTGTTTTGAAAAGTACATTTTGTACTTTGTCTATGAGCAACAGATAGCAAGCTGAAATGAAATAGAACAATAAAAATGTTCTGGCATCTTCTCAAAATTGAACTACTCAAGGTGGGGAAAGAATTAAATAAAATTTTAAGATGGTAAAAATGCTTAGTGTCACTCCTATTTCCTGATTCCTAAACAACCGAAATCAAATGAAATCTCCATTTCCTCTCAATTTGTTTCTAGAACACTGCTGTAAAAAATCATTAGCAAAAGCATTGCTACCAGAATCAAGTGTCTTCTCTTAATAGTTAAAACTCATTTGCTCCTCCCAACCTGCCTTTGTCTAAGGGAAACAAACTCCTGGCAATATGATAATGGTGCAGGAAATTCTTTTGTCTCAAAATAAAATCAAATCTAAAAGGTCTAATACTGCCAAAGATTTGTTAAAAAGCAATTGGATGCTACTTTCAAAAGTCGTCAAGATATGTGGTTTGACAAAAATTTTATTTTATCTTTATTAACATCCTTCACTTGTAGAATCTCATTGCATGACACATTTGATTACAATTCAGGTCGTTGAGATAAATATGAGAAGGGGATCCTCTCAACTCATATTTTAAATTTTTTTATATCCTCAATTCACAAGTGATATTATTTTTCTGATAGGAAAAAACTCAGAAACAAGGCAGAATATATGGAAACCAAGTGAGCAAGCTTCTAATGTCATAAGAATTATTATCTTTCAATTTTCTGATTATACATTTATGAACACTTCTATCCTTAAATACAAAGCATAACCTTAGTATCAAGCCAAGACATAATGGCTAAGATTGTTAAAAAAATGTTAAATCGGCAAGAAAAAGAATGCTTAAGAACATTCTCAAATTTAGGGAGAAAATATTACATATTATTAGATTTGGGTCCTTATAGTGGAAATATAACTCTAATAGGGAGTCTTCCCTATAAAAATCCTCAAGTGTAACAAGTAACAACCACTTTGCACTAATGGATATCCATTCGACCCTATACATTATATGGATTAAAATAACATATCGTTCCAATTATCTTATACCCCAAAAAATAAGTGCAATCCATATGAAGAAAGAAAGGAAAAAGTAGCCAATACTCTAATCAAGCCTACATTACAAATCCCAATGAACTAGGCTCTTTACATTATTTAATTCACCTTAGAAAATCATCTTGTGTTGTATAATTAGAAGGCAATGTTTTCCTAGTATAATGCTGATAACTTGAACTTTTAAACCTGTCTACGATAAGTATAACTCTAGCTTGACTAGTTAGTAAATAAACAATAGAAGATTAAGCACAAAAGGTTGCATCACATAACACAAATTTAAATTGTGGAAACTCAATTAGGGTGAAAACTACGGTTGTGAGGCGATGCTTATGAAGCTTGCACTCTTCTAGAGTGCACCCGATCAAGAGCTTATCCTTGTTAAAATATTATGAAGAAATTGCCAAGTGCCACCCGTTTAAGGGTTTTAGTGAAGACTGGTTAGAGTCTTTATCTTGTTAAAGGTAGCCTATTTAGAGGACTTAGAACACAAATTAATGTATAACCTTTTTAAGGTATTTACTATTGCAATTAAGAGAGAACAATAAAATGCTTGAGCTATGAGAAGTGGCTACTTGACTTAGCTTGTTTTATCACCTATATGCTTGTTTGTCTGCAACTTGTTCTACACTTCCTCGACTCTACAACTTGGACTTTAGTCTCTTTTGTGCTTGGCTCTCCTTCCCTTTAGCACTCATAGACTCTATGTGTCTAGTTCAATGACCTTTCTACACATGCTTCGCTTCCACACTCTTTCTATGTCTATCCTTATCTCCTTTGTTCTGGTGATTGCAATCAACCTAACTCGATGGCATTCCAGCTTCACACTATGAAACCAATAATTGTTCATACAAAAGTGAATGACTATATACATGCCTTGTTTCCTAATAGTCAAACCCTAATCCATGAATTCAAATTTTGAATTTAGCGATCTCCATCTTGCATGTTTGCCTTCTTTTGACCTGTGTCATTTTCATAGGAAATGTGCATCAAGTGTCTTTCCATTACTGGAAAGTTATGGATTTCCTGTGACCCTTAACTTCCTACTGGGAGGAATTCAATTTCAAATTCTCCTGCCTGCCTTCTCATTGGAGCCCGATGTGATGGTTCCTCTTCCAATCTTCAAGGCGTTAGATTATCACCTACTCAATGATGTGTTCAGTCACAGGTATCCTACTCTTTCCTTTTTCCATTGTCACTGACTTATCCTTACCAGTCATCCTTAAGGACTTCACTTCATCCTATTTGCGTGATCTTGGCTCCTTATTCACTACCAACTGTACTTAGCCCAGTTTGCCTAAGTGGGATTGTGAAGATCACCTAATTCACTTGTCCTTGTTTCATCATACTTTCAGTCATGTCCTCCTTTGACTGAAATGAACTCGTGTTCTTTCCTTATCTCACTGGTATCTTTCATATACTGGTATGCACTTGAATCCCGTGTTGACACCAATAACAACACTCTTTCTTATCTATCACACCAGTAAGCCACACCGGTCATGTAACATGACTCCTTTTAGTCAACTATGCCAACAACAGTACGCTAGTCACGATGATTGGATGCAAGAGTCTCAAACTCCTAGGAGGTGTTAATCTTGAACACCTATGTCTGCATTTAAATTGAATGCACAAGAACTATGATGAAAAGTGATCAAATGTTCAAGAATATAATTGATTAGGGTTGGATCATCTTTTTAAAGTGAAAATACCCTCCCCAACTACACGAATATCCATCCTTTCATCATATCAATGGTAAAACCAACCTTATATCCATTCAATTGATTAAAGAAATGAGTATAGGATAATAGAAAACCCAACGCTCCAAACACCATTATGTTCCGTACTCCCAAATACAACTAAGATTATTGGTCTTAACCTTACTAAGGGATTGTACATCTTTGAGATAGCCACACCAAGTCGAAAAAGGCCCTTGGGAGATGCCATAAATTAAGAGAAAGAAGGATGGTTTTCCGCAATATTTGAAAATGTAACATGCTACCAAACTCTAAATTTGGTCTCATATTATGCCTATACACCCCTTTTAACCAGAGTTGTGAATTATAGTAATGGATTCAAGTACATGTGGATATATCTCATACCAAATGCAACATTTTTTTAATAGTAATCTTGATCCTTCTTCTAGTGTGGTCAACAAATGAAACCTTTCCAGCCAAAAACCAAATTGTCTGAATCTCATCTCATGAGATTTTCCTCCTATGACCCTTCATATATATATATATATATAGACACACACATACGCACTTCTCTTTCTCTCTCTCCAATTTTTTCTACAGTACTGATTTTGATCAAATAATTATTCTCACAGCTTAGTCATTCATTTGTATATCAAAAGAATCAGCCTCCCAATCTAAATTAGAGCTTGGGGGGAGGATCAACTACCTTAGATTGAACTTTACAAGCTATCAAGCTATTTAGATTGAAAACATTCTTTCAACTTTCAGTCTCTAACTTGATTCCTCATTGAAAAATTTAAATTATGATGGCCAATAATGCCCTAAACTTCCCTCCTAAGCCAAAGGTCAAGCACTTGAAACCCTTATTGTCAAAATAAGATTTTCCTCTTAAATGACAACCATTGTTGCTATTCTACAACCAGCAAGTCATAATTTCTTAATTTCAGGCCCAGATGGATATGCCAAACTTGAAAGCAAGGCCAATGTGTTGTGAAAAACTCGTAAGATCCTCATAGCCAACAATCAGAATCCCATCTCCAACAAAACCCAATTGCTTTTCTATAAACACTAGTAGGTTATAATTGCTTAAGCGTAAACCTGAATAGACAAGATGGGATTGGATTGAAACTTACTAGGAGAATTATGTGTGTATAGAGACCCAATCCAGCTAGGCCACTAAATTAAAGCTGGTACAAATGGATAGTGCACCTTAGGAGGAGTATGGAAGTCCATTGTTCATCACACGCCCAAGGAAATAATAGGGATTGTTGATGAGGAAGATTACAACTGATGGCATATTTTTGGTTTCAACTATCAAGGATGTGGGTTATCATTTTTCTATCTTGCATTTTATTCAAAAGGTTATTGCCTTGTAACTGTTCATCACTTACCCAAAAGGAAAGATTAGGACCTTTTGATGAGGAATCGGAGGATTCCTACTAAGGCCATATTTTTGGTTTTAATTATTAGGATCGGGCTTATCATTTTTCTCTCTTGCATTTTCATTTAAATAGTTATTACCTTGTAATACTTTATGACAAGATTGATTTGTTTGTATTTATATGATTTTGGCGGAAGTTCTGTTGCATGTTAAACCTTGCATATTGTATTTTTAGAATATCTCTTTTGAAACCTGGTCAAAAAAGCATTGTTGATTTAAAATGAGTCATTAACAGTTTGTGATGGGATTTGCTTCTTGTATGTAAAGATGATGGGTGCCCCACAAACTACTTGATGATGGAACAAAGTAATCTGGAATTCTAAAAAAAATTTGTGTTATTGATATCTAGAATACTGCATGGAATTACATGTATGCTCAAGATAATGCTCATAAGAGGTTTGGTTATCTAGGGAATATTCAATGATAATCTGTAACCTTTTCTACCTTAACATCTCAAATTTTCAAGTGGTACCTAATACTAAGTTTTCTAGTTGTATAAATTTCTTTTCTTTTCGGCATAGAAGATCTTTCTGAAAATGATTTCACATACCTGAGTTGCTGTGGAAAATATGAGACTAAATTGCCAATATTTCTCTATTCTAGGTTGCTGTACAAAGATCTCAAGTGAATATGACGCCTGTTGGCAGATTTGCTTGGGAATCCTTTAAAGAAAATGTTGCCGCATATGAAGATGGCTCCATCACTTATATGGGTTTGCTAGAGCAGATAAATACTACAAGGGATAATACTGATCATTTGTGGTACATGACAAGGTAAGAAAATAGTTTCTTGCATCTTTTCTTATAAATGGTGCTTTCGCTCAGGTAGTTTTGTCGAAAATTTTTATGAATCAGCATGCTAGTATTTTTCATTAATGTTCAGACTATTGGTTGACTACATTTAATCTTGAGATGTTAACATATTTCTTAAATTTAAATCAAAGCACTTTTCATGTTTTAGACTTTTCTACTTGGACACCTCACTTGAAGATGCATTGCATATCTTTTATTTTTTTTTATGGTTAAAATAAATATGATGCATGATGTAATGTCTCTGAATGCTCAACTGTCCTAAAAGTTATTGTCACCATTGGGAACAAACGAATGCTAAAAGATATCTTTAGAATAAGTTGAAGTATTGTTTTCTTGTGCAACTATACTGATTTTTAAGAAAAAATAAAGGAAAAAGTAAATTGCAGCATTGTTTTCTTGTCCATCCAAATAATGTTTGTTAACTCATACCAATATATCCTTGTTTGTTGGTTGAAACTGTGTCAATTCCATTGATTTTTAAATTTCTTCTTAAAACACGCAAAAAATGCATGATGATGGTCTTTTTATTTGTTTTTACAGAAAGAGGCATGACCTGATTAAGAGTTTCTTTTTGATAGCCATGAATTAGTAGTTTAATGTATGTAAAGCACTCATTGAATCCTGTGTAATGCAGAGTGGAAATTGGTGATGATGAGCCACTCATAAAATATGGAGGCATATCAAATCTTTCCATTCAATCAGCAGGACATGCATTTCATATTTTTGTAAACGGCGAATATTTAGGTACAAGCCCAAACAACATTAATACCATGAATACAGTCAGGCAGTAATTAATAATTTGGTATTGTCTAGGAAGGAATTTAACAATCGATTGATTAGTGGTTATATATTCTGTAGTATATTTGAGGTAAATTTTGAAAACATGGAGGATCTAGATTTGGAAGCTTCTTGTCAAATAGATTTAGTTATATCTTTGGATGCTTTCAGGAACTCAGTTTGGAATGAAGGCAAGCCGGAGGATGAGGTATTCATCTTCTGTAAAACTAAGAGCTGGGACAAACACAATTGCTCTCTTGAGTATGACCGTTGGTCTACCGGTTGGTTTCAGATCATGCCTATTTTTCTCCTAACGCGATTTTTTCATTTATTAGATGCATAAGTGAGAAGAAGAAATTTGGTATGTGTATATCTTGATTGCATATGATACAATAATACTAAATACATCATTCATTTCTTGTTTGAGCATTCAAAGTACTTCTGCTAAATAAATAAATAGAAAATGGAAGGATTTTAAGTTTTCATGGAATATTCTAATGGAGAGTATTTTGGCTTCAGGTTTACAATTGTGTACAGAGTTTTTGAGTGAATGTTTCAAGTCTCTTTTGATTACTCTTAATTAGAAGCAAAGATGTATTGGATTCCCAAATCAGTTCCTAACCATCAGGTTCAGATATTATTTGCAAATCCAGTTTTTCTCTTCTCCTGATCATGCATCATGGAGGAGAAACATTCACCCAAAATCTGTACATATTTGTAATCCACAGGCCCATAAATTCTCAAATAGATATATGTTCATTGGCAATATGAGTAAAACCGGAAAATTTGCTAGCTGAAATATTACAGCAATTTAATTACTTACATGTGAAACACAACTATCATTCCCATTATCAATTTGAAGCATGCCACAATGATAGAGGGCAAACAATTGTTGTTGTAGCTCTTTTTAACTCCAGATGCTAATACATGATTCATATGTTTTTGGTTACAGTATATTGGACCCAGGTTTGAATCTCGGATTGCAGGACTCATTGGTCCAATCACTCTAAGTGGATTTAAGGAAGGAACGCGTATATTATCCAGTCAAAAGTGGTCATATCAGGTCTGGGTCAAATCAATGCAAGTGATTCTTTTACTTCTTAATTGATTACACGTTTGATGGAATAGTTGGGATCTCGAGTACAAAATGATAATATTTATTATAGGACATCTTCAACATTTGCAAACTTATAGCCAATATCAATAATCAAACCAAAATTCAAATGAGTTAAGTCATTCATAAGAGGCCTGAGACTCTGATGCAACATGCTAGAAGCTTGGAGAACATTTTATACTGAGGGGCTCTTTAAAATAATGATTCTTCCTTATTAATGGAAAGCAAAGTAAATATATGGAACATAGTAGAGAGATGCTCTGATATGTGTGGGGTAATAAGACGGCCATTGGACAATTTAAAGAGGCTTTTGGTTCATATAATCAAGTTCCACAACAAGGTTAAGATTGTTTTTTAAAGATCCTTAACACACAACTATATTTTAGGTTCTTTATATTCCTTGTTAAGTTTTCAAATTGAGCAACTTTCTGTGATGCGCCTTATTCCACCAACAATATTTCTTCTGGTTTGCTAAAGTTTTCCACCACAATTTTGCGGAACCTGGGAATGGTTTATCTTTGTTTTATCTTGACATTCTGAAATATGAGAGGCTTGTAACCTGAATATACAAGAAAAAGATTGGAAAACATTTTATAGACTGCAAATTTCAGGATGAAATATCAAAAGGAAAAGTTCATTTGCTATGCATGTTTTGTGACTTGTCTTGGTTGATGATACAAAAAATGTGCATATAGTGGTTTTGTAAAAGTTCTCTAGATATATGAATATTTTATTTCTTTTGCACACAGCTCGGCTTTAAAGGTCAATCAAAGGAACTCCATACCACATCCGGGCATTCCTCTGTTCAATGGATAAAAGGAGCGGCTGTTCCTCAGAGACAACCACTAACATGGTACAAGGTACTCTTTGTATATTACATGTCATAACCACAAATTTATGTCACCATCATATGGCTTTACCTTTGGGATCTGTACCATTGGTGTGTACAACTATTTATGTGCCAGCCTTGTTAATTGTTTGTATAGGCCATATTTGATGCACCAGATGGTCTAGAGCCAGTGGGATTGGATTTGAGCACGATGGGAAAAGGTGAAGCTTGGATAAATGGACAGAGCATTGGACGATATTGGCATTCATTTCCTCCAAATGGTAAATGCTCAAATGGATGCGACTATCGGGGACCATTTCGTCCGACTAAGTGTACCACAGATTGTAGCTATTTTTCTCAGCAATGGTAAGGGATTTGTGTTTCATTGTCTTGACTAAGGACTTACTACTAAATGCTGGCATATAGATGATATTGTGTTAAAACATTTCAAGTTTGTTGTCATAAGATTTGATTTGGAGAGCTCCAAATAATGTTTAGTGTGGTCACAAAGAGAATGTGGAGATGATGGACAACAAATTTTTCATGGTTTCAGGTATCATATTCCTCGATCCTGGCTGCAACCAAGAGATAATCTTTTGGTACTTTTAGAGGAAACAGGAGGTGACGTGTCAAGAGTCTCTATTGGAAAAAGAGCTATAGACACTGTTTGTGTTCATGTGTCTGGATCACATCTTCAAAGGAACAAAGGGCAGAAACCACAGATACCCAAAGTCCGTCTTAAGTGTGGTAAGGGACAAAAGATATCTGCCATCAAGTTTGCAAGTTATGGGACTCCATCTGGAGAATGTGGAAGTTTCCAGAAAGGAGCCTGTCATGCTAGACCATCATTTGCAGTTGTAAGCAAGGTTTGTTACTAATAGAAGCTATGGAAGATTCTAAATTCTGTTTGTATTTATCATAGATGAACATGACATGAGAGTAGATTTTGAATGAGCTTCTTCACAAATCCATACACACAAAGTCATAGGGAATCGGGAAAAAAGCATGAATGGAAACAAATGGAGTACTAACTTGCAAGCATAAGTCGCGGAAATGGTACAATAAAATTATTGTCGGCCGTTTAAAATTTCTTGAAATGAAACACCAAAGTTGCTCTGCTTGGGACATCAGTTAAATGGCCTTATGATGCATGCACATACACAACTAAAATGGCTCACTTTGAAATTCCACCATTATTTGTTCTGCTTCAATCAAGCTTTAAACTTCAAAGAAAAACCTTTGGAGATCCAAGTATGGCCTCTGGAGATTAAAACTCCTGCTGGGGATAGAGTACAAGTGCATCACCAAAACATCCAATTGATGTTTTTGGTATGATTTTGGTTTACTTATAGCCTGAATTAAAATCCCCCAGTGGCAACCAATCTAAAACTAATCTAGCTTTGGTCGAAAAAATTACGATTTTTTCATTTGAAGCACACATTATCTTATCTAGAAAAGCTCTCTCCTTACGATTTTTGGCTCCCCTTATGATTCGTGACCCATTAAATGTTTGGGTTCAAATGCCCCGTTTGCCATGTGAGCAGATTACATAGGCACATTGATAAGTGTAGTTTTTGTTTGCAATGGAGCACTCTGTCGTAAATTTCTCAGCAACAAACTGTGGGTTTAATTTATATATGGACAATGTAGTAAGAACCAATTTCAGGTAATGTGTGAATGCACTTTTGATGTTGGATACGTTTCAGTTATCCACTTCTTTGTGATTCCACTTTGTTTGGTCTACAACATGCTGAGACAAGTTTTGAAATCCATATTGATACAACAATTTCATCGTGGAACTCTACAAAAACGCCTCTAGTAATCAGGACTTTTAACCATCCCTAATCTGGAATTGAATGACTTCTTCTATGGTTCTGCAAGGCATTTGAATGAAAATCCATTGGAAAAGCATCGTCGGTTCCAATAAAAACTAACCATTTCACAGGTATCCTTTTCTACTATAGATCATACTACTAACACACGATCCTTCAGATTTCAATATCATTTTGTTCATAAGCTTAGTAATATAGTATATATATGCAGGCACTTTACAGATAATATGTATCTTCTTTTTTGGCCATAAGCCTAATTACATAACCTAATATGTGGGAGTTTATTTTGTAGAAATGCGTAGGATTGCGAACTTGCTCCTTTTCTGTTTCAAGTGAGCTCTTCGGAGGAGATCCATGCCCTCCTATGGAGAAGAGCATTGCAATTCAGGCCGGTTGCAGTTAGTCACTCTTTCAAAACTAGATGATGGTTGCAAGGAACTTTTTTCCGTTCTTCAGGAGTATCTTCCGCACACAAGCTGGTGGACAGGGCGGTGGAAAGATCAATGCAGACACAAGTTTGGAAGATATAGATTTTAATTTTTAAAAGTTCCTAAAATTCATATTCCAATGATTCAGAGTGTCATTGTAGAATGTTTTATTGGTGATTATTATTGCTAGTAATTTAAATATTTTTTCAAGATCAAATTGAATTTGAGGATCTTGTATTTCATTATTCAATCAATTAAAATTACATTGACTTTGTTGGTAGAATTGTCAAACTCACATATTCGTTATTTGATTTTTTTAATATATGTATATAATGTTAAATAGCAAAATAATATGTGAAGATGAGCTTAGAGGGATGTTTTGTAAGCTTTTATTCATGGTATATTACATATTTTAATATATTTTAATTTTTTATTAGTCTTTTAGATTTAATCATTTATCCCATACTAGACATTTTCACTCTCATAATATTAAAATAATCATTTATCCCACACTAGGGATAATATTTTGAATTTAAATTTTTAAAAAGAGGGCACTAATGTGATTAGTATATTTTCATTTCTTAGGGTCCCACACTAGACATTTTCACTCTCATAATATTAAAATAATCATTTATCCCACATTAGGGATAATATTTTGAATTTAGATTTTTAAAAAGAGGACACTAGTGTGATTAGTATATTTTCATTTCTTAGAGGTTAGCACGCTAATATATTTTTCACTTCTAAGCATAATTAGTTAATCTAGGATTGTTGTGCTAGAATGATTGTGTTGAATTGTAAGTAAAGTTTTACTGTGAAATGTACCACATTATTTGCAAAAAAACAAAACAAAAATTAGATAATTTGTGGTATATGGAATACTATGAGGGTGTATATTCTTGTGAATTACTAATAGAAGAGCTTTCTTTTGAGCTACAAAGAGAATAGGTTGAACAGACAATCCATATCAATTGTCATTTCCCGTTTGAAGTTCTTGAGCTCCAACCACCATTAAATGTTTTCAATAAGAACAATGATTGATTTGTGATTGCATTTTGTTCCAAAATCCATTGTTTTTTCTCAGTAGTACAAAGGAGCTATCATTGGCTTCTATAGAAACAAGTAAATAGATTTAGTCCATCTTGTAAATGTCATAAATAGATTTAGTACACCAAGATGTGTCTACATTAACATCAAATTTTTTGTTGATTTATACCTTTCATGCCTTGTTGATGGTATGTATGTATAGTTAGAAATCCTCAAATAATAAATGTAGTTGTTGACTTCATTTGCAATTGTTGGAACATATAAAAATGGTAGTTGACAAGACTATATATTTGTTATGTTTTTAAATTTCTTTATCTCTTTATCAATGTGCAAGCTCCATCTATGTTTCCATCTATATTGTAATGTCAATTGGCAATTGATTTATTTTCAAGAAAGACATGTTAATCGAGGGGCACAATTACCATTGTCGTAATTGTGGTGTTTATGTATGTCTTAAGGTCTTTTTGTTACAATGTTAAGAAAGGTGAATTCATTAGTAAACTCAGTAAGGCCTCTTTTACCATGAAATATTTCTTCCTTCTCATCTTTTAGATATAACATGAAACCTAATTGATCAAAATAAGGTAGAAATTAGAAAGTTTAACCAAAAAAACATGGATGTAGCCAACCAATCAAATACTTCATTTCAATCACAACCAATCAATTGACATAAACACATAAAATACAAAGAAAATGCAAACACACATCCAAATAAGGTTATTACTGGAGTTGTTTTACTTTTCTATATTCATGAGTTCTAGTTGTGATGTAGGAGCATCCTAGGGAAGTCAACAATCTTGTATGTAGGGGCTTTAGGCTTATATTTGTGGAGTTATGGTTTGCGCAGTTCGGGTTTAGTTTGAGAAATATTGGGCAACCTTATTTTAAGTGCATAGAGTTATCATCTTGGAGTTAGAGCCATTTTGGTGATTGTTGGTCGTGTGTTCCTAATTTACTAGCAAGCTTTGGAAATTACTTTTGTGAGATTTTATCTGAGGGATTTGGCGTGTGAAATGTCCCTTTTTTTTATTTTTTAATGATATTGCAAGCCTCTAATCAGATTTTCAAAATCAAACAACCAATATTACAAAGATCCACCAATTTCTCAATAAACCCCAAATCGGGTATGTCCGAAATAGTGCCAAAAATTTCACAACTTCACATATTATTAATAAATTTGAAAATGAATATTTTTACAAAAATTTCAGCAGCATAACGGCCTACAAAATGACATTTCTAGATCTGTATAGCATTTACACAACAGCTCACAAATGTAGGACAAAAACTATGCTCATTGAGCTCTCGAAATTAACACAAAAATGTCCGAAAACACCACAAAAACACTAATAATCTATCTCAGAAGTTTAACCACGTCCCAATACATATATTCAGCTCTATTTTAACATCTTAAAGTCTGAAATACAGAAGCAACCCAAACTGATATGAAATACTCAACCGAAAACACCAAACTCTTACAAAAAACACACTCGAAAACCACAAATTTGCACTGTTCAGCATAAGGGAAAACTCTGCATGAGCTTGCACATGGAATGGTTCCAAACTCCCATCCTTAGCCTTTCTGGAAACCTGCAAACTCTCGTCCTTGGGTCTCCTTCTCCATAGGTTTGATAGCCTCTAAAGAACAACAAAGCAATAAGCGAAAATCAAGTTCTGGAATGAGCCCAAAATGCCTCCAAATCCCTTAAAAGAGGGCATAACCTAACTCACATCCAAGAGGGGTTAATAAAACATATTTTAATAATAATTTTTATTTATTAGTCCATTGGTTTCCAAAGATTAGCCCCTTTTGCCGAAACTTCACCTTTTTTGGGCCTACCTGCGTTAGCAAGATTATTATTTTTAAATATTTGAAAAGGGGACATGACAAGTCCTCCCCTCCCAAATATTGTTTTTCCTCAAGCAATGAAGATTGGAATGTTCAAGAATATGTGCTCCTTCCCAAGTTGCATCCTCCAGTGGTAATCCTTTCCATTTGACCAAATTCTCTATGATGCTCTTGTTTCTCAATCTTTTCTCTCTTGTATCCAAAATCTCTTCTGGTATCAAAACTAATTTTCCTTCATCATCAAGAGGTGGTAATTCTATAGATACTATGGTCTGCTGGCCTAGAACCTTCTTCAGGCAAGATACATGGAAAACATTATGTATTTTGTTGTTTGGTGGGAGCTTCAATTCATAAGCTACCTCTCCTACCTTCTTGGTGATCTTATAAGGCCCATAGAACCTTGGCTTGAGTTTCTCTGCCCCACTCCTCTTCAAGGTGCTTTGCTTATATGGCTGCAACCTAGCAAATACCAAATCTCCCACCTCAAAAGATCTTTCAGTCCTTTTCCTATCAGCATACAATTTTTGTTGGTTCTGTGCATGTTGTAGATTATCCTTGAGGGACCTTATTATGTCTTGGCTTTGCTTGATGAAATCACTTGCTGCAGGTACTCTGCTATCTGAAAGTACTAAATCAACAAAGGAAAGGGCATCATAACCATAAAGCACACGAAAAGGAGGCATACCAATAGACATGTGATGAGATGTATTGTAACAATACTCCCCTAGGTGCAACCATTTCACCCAAGCATGTTGTTGATTTGAAACATAGTTCCTCAAATATCCCTCTATCCATTTATTAACTGTCTCTTTTTGTCCATCTGTTTGAGGGTGATAGCTAGTACTAGGAGTGAGTTCAGTTCCTGCCAAATGAAAGAGCTCCTTCCAAAAAGAGCTGAGGAATCTACTGTCCCGGTCACTGACAATGTTTCTAGGCAAGCCATGTAATCTAAAAATCTCCTTGAAGAACAATTCGGCCACTTGTGATGCCTTAAAATCAGATGTGATAGGAAAGAAATGTGCATACTTAGTTAGTCTATCTACCACCACATATATGCAATCCTTACCTTGAACCTTGGGCAACCCGGTGATGAAGTCCATGGAAATACTTTCCCATTTTTGTTTAGGAATAGGAAGTGGCTGCAACAACCCTGCAGGAACATTTTGTTCACTCTTGCTTTGTTGGCATACAATACATTCCTTAATGTGTTTAAGGACATCCTCCTTCATACCCTTCCATTAAAACTGCTCTCGAATTTTTCTATATGTCTTGAAGTATCCCTGGTGACCAGCCAAAGGTGTGTCATGAAAGGCCCTCAATATCCTCTCCTTAGTTTTTGATCCTGGCACTAAGAAGATCCCGTTCTTGTAATAAATCAATTCATCAACAACCTTGTACCTGTTATCATCCACTAACTTATCCAAAATCTTGGTGGCAAAAGAATCTTTAGCATACTCTAAAATTATGGAGACTTTCCAATCAGCAGAGATAGATGTTAAGGAACACGGAGTGGGCTTTCTTGAGAGAGCATCAACAACCACATTATTCTTTCCTTTCATGTATTCAATAGCAAAATCATAAGCTTGCAATTTTCTTACCCATTTTTGTTGACGATCATTCAAATCCCTTTGGTTCAAGAAGAACCTGAGGCTATTATGGTCTATCTTTATAATGAATCTCCCACATACCAAATATTGTCTAAACTTATGAAGTGCATGCATGATTGCCAATATTTTCTTATCATAGATGGAGTAACCTTTCTCTGATTGATTTAGTTTTCTACTCTCAAATGCTATTAGATGTCCCCTTTGAGTTAGGACAACCCCTATACCTTCTCCAGAAGCATCACATTCAACAACAAAAGGTAAAGAGAAATCTAGAATTGCAAGCACAAGGCATGAACTCATTACCTTCTTAAGCTTATCAAATGTTTTTTGTGCCTCTTCTGTCCAAATAAAAGCTACTTTCTTTGTCAAATCAGTCAAGGGGGTAGCAAGCTGAGAAAATCCCTTGGCAAATCTCCTATAGTAGCTACACAACCCAAAGAAACCTCTCAACTGTGTAAGATTAGTGGGTGGAGGCCAATCCAAAATTGCCTGAATTTTTTGTTGATCAACCTGTACTCCTTTAGAACTTATAATATGTCCCAAATATAGGATCTATGTCAAACCGAACTCACATTTAGATAGCTTAGCATAGAAAGATTGATGCTCCAAGATTCCCAAAATAGTGTCTATGTGCTTTAGATGCTCTTCCCATGTTTTACTGTAAATCAAGATATCATCAAAAAATACCAAAACAAATTTTTGAAGATGCTGGCTAAATACCTTATTCATACAAGATTGGAATGTTGCAGGTGCATTAGTGAGGCCAAATGGCATAACAAGAAATTCAAAGTGCCCATAGTGACATCTGAAAGCAGTTTTTTCCACATCTTCACCCCTCATTCAGATTTGATGGTACCCTGATCTTAAGTCAATTTATGAGAAGTATACAACACCATGTAACTCATCAATGAGTTCATCTATGCGTGGTATGGGATACCTATTTTTTATGGTCTTCTTGTTTAGAGCTCTGTAGTCTATACACATTCTCATTGTACCATCTTTTTTCTTGACAAGTACCACAGTTGATGCAAATGGACTGGAGCTAGGCCTTATGAATCCCATGTCCACGAGTTCCTTAATAGTTTTTTCAATTTCTTCCTTATAACCTCTTGGATGGCGGTATGGGGTTGTTATAATTGGTTTGGCACCTTGTTCTAACTCTATAACATGCTCAAAACCTCTATCTGGTGGTAATCCTAGAGGTAAGTCATTGAAAACTATACTATGCTTATCAAGAATATTTTGAATTTCAAAATGGAAATTACCTTGATTCTTTGGAGAGCTTGTTGGATGGATTATGACTCCTGCTGACCATGCTACTTGTCCTCTTCGAAAAGTCCTCTCCATCCTCTTTGCAGAGACCACCTTAGGTGCTCCATTTGATAAGCCTCTTAATAAGACTTCTTTCCCATTGGAATGAAATTTAAACTCCATAGTTTGATGGTTCATGTAATAGCCTCCAATAGAGTGCAACCATTGAACACCCAATACAAGATCTGTCTCCCCAATGCCAACAACATAGAAGTCATCACATAACTCATAATCTCCTAAGGTCATCTTGAGTTGTTTCACCACTCGTGTACAAGGCATAGTGAATCCATTAGCTACAATAACATTGAATCCTTCAAAATTTTCTACTTTAAGCCCTCTTTTCATGACAAATCCCTCATCAATAAAATTGTGAGTTGCCCCACTATCAAGAAGAACTGTCAACCTTTGCCCTGCTAGTACCCCTCGAATTCGAAACGGGACTCCTGATAATGCTGCTAAAGTGCCATCCTTGCTGATTTATTTTTCTTTCTCTTCTTCTACCTCCTCCTTAGTGTCATGAAATTCCTCATGCTCATCTAAATCAGATTCTGAAGCAACTTCAATATAGTGCACTTGACCTTTCCCCAAACATCTGTGTCCTGGAACCCATGGTTCTCTACAAGTAAAACAAATCTTTTTCCTTCGTAATTCACTCCTAGTCTCTTCATCTACCTTCTTTTTTGCCACATTTATTACATCTTTTGGTGGTAGTGTTGGGAAAGTCTTTTTCTGAAAATTCTTCTTATGTTGCCAAAGATTTGGGAGTTTTTGATTAGTGACTAGTTTCATAGGCATGCAAGTTTCAAGTTGCAAGCTTCTTTTGATAGCTTTCTGTAAGGTTGAGGGTGAGAAAGCCTTAACCAAACCCTTAACAGAATCTTCTAAACCATCAAGAAAAAGATAAACAATCCTCTTTTCACTCATATCAGGTACCATAACAACCACTTTTTGAAACTCTTCTATATACTCATTAACTAATTTGGTTTGCTTCAACTTTGACAATTCTTTAAAGTACTCTTCATCATTCTTGAGGTCAAATCTATCTATCACTCTTTGACTGAAATCATCAAATGTAGTTACCTGATCATGACCTTGAGTACTCATTCCATGATACCACCAATCATAGGTTGCATCTTCCAAATGTAGACTTGCAAATTGAACAACATCACTCTCCTTCATGGGGTTAAGGGTGAAGAAAGTTTGTAATTTTTGTAGCCATGCTCTAGCTGAAATTTTATTTGTTCCATCAAAAGTAGGTGTTGTAAACTTGCTTATTTTATTTTTGAGCTCTCTTCCACTTATGTCATGCTCCCTCCTGTTCTCTTTCTTGGGCATCAAAGTGTTCATCATATCCACATATTCTCTAAAAAGAATTGAACTGCGAAAGTCATCATCTAAGCCATTGTAAGTAGCTCTTAATGCAATCAAGTTACCTGTAACCTCTTCCACAGGATTAAGGGCTAGATTTGGTACTCGTGGTTCATCTGCAGGCAGAAAAATAGTTTTTGTTGATTTAGAGGGTGTGGGTTTCAGATTTCTTGGCTCCTCTGAAGTGCTCCCTTTCTCATTAATAGATGCAACTCCTTGTAGTTTTTCTGTCAATATCCACAAAACCTCTCTAGTTTCTGCCAAACTATCCACTGTTTGCTTCTGAGTATTTTGGATGTCTTGAAAAAAATTCTTTGCCATCTCATCTTGATCAGCCATGCTTTTTTTTCCTTGGATTTTGTACTTTTACTTTTAACTGGAGGTTTGATCAATTTTTTTTTATTCTTTTCTCACTGCATATATCTCTTTTCTCTTTCACTTGGTTGGATGCAAACTTCTACAAACCCTCAGGCTAGCAAGATCATAGCTCTGATACCACTGAAATGTCCCTTTTTCTGATTTTTTAATGATATTTCAAGCCTCTAAACAGATTTTCAAAATCAAACAACCAATATTACAAAGATCCACCAATTTCTCAATAAACTCCAAATCGGGTATGTCCGAAATAGTGCCAAAAACTTCACAACTTCACATATTATTAATAAATCTGAAAATGAAAATTTTTACAAAAATTTCAGCAGCATAACGGCCTACAAAATGACATTTCCAGATCTGTATAGCATTTACACAACATCTCACAAATGTAGGACAAAAACTATGCTCATCAAGCTCCCGAAATTAACACAAAAATGCTCGAAAACACCACAAAAACACTAATAATCTATTTCAGGAGTTTAACCATGTCCCAATACATATATTCAGCTCTATTTTAACATCTTAAAGTCTAAAATACAGCAGCAACCCAAACTGATATGAAATACTCAACCGAAAACACCAAACTTTTACAAAAAACACACCCGACAACTCACAAATTTGCACTGTTCAGCACAAGGGAAAACTCTGCATGAGCTTGCACATGAAATGGCTTCAAACTCCCATCTGTAGCCTTTCTAGAAACCTACAAACTCCCATCCTTGGGTCTCCTTCTCCACAGGTTTGGTAGCCTCTAAAGAACAACAAAGCAATAAGCAAAAATCAAGTTTTGGAATGAGCCCAAAATGCCTCCAAATCCCTTAAAAGAGGGCATAACCCTAACTCACGTCCAAGAGGGGTTAATAAAACATATTTTAATAATAACTTTTATTTATTAGTCCATTGGTTTCCAAAGATTAGCCCCTTTTGCCGAAACTTCACCTTTTTTGGGCCTGCCTACGTTAGCAAGATTATTATTTTTAAATATTTGAAAAGGGGATATGACAGCGTGTGCATTCTTAGATTTGAATAATTGGATGGCATGTTGACCTATGCCTAAGGGAACATATTCTTATGTGGTCTTTTGTGTTATTTATGCATTGTAAACTTGGGGCTTATCCTAAGTCTTTAATTATTTCTTATATTTAATTTTTGTAGTCAAGTTGACTTGTGGCTTGAGGGTGTATTTAATGTGAGTGTTTATTTAATGTCTATTATGCTAGGATGACTTGTGGCTTGGTTTAGTATAATTAGATGATCTTGTCTTGTCTAAAGTCATTTTCATTCATTCAACATGGAGAAGAAGAGCAACCGAGAGGAGGGAAGTTTAGTAGAGCTAGTAGTTAAGTGTGGGCTTTGGAAATAAAAAGGTTGTTAGGTGGCTTGCGAATGTAAGTTTAGACTCTTCTTGGAGTTTCTACTAGTGTGTGGATCTAGGCTAGCTAGAGTTTGGATCTTGCGAGGTCTTATTGAATTACTATTGTAATTGCTTCTATATTTGACTGTAGCCCAAAAGGCCTTACAATCGGGCATCTTGGATGTAAATCTTATGATTCTATTATGAGAATTTGCATTGTTGTGGATCTAAATCTTTGTGTTATTGTTTATATTTCATTATGTGGATAATTGATGGGGGCTAGGACATTTCTTTTCAAAAAAATTATTTCTTGAACTACATCAAGTTGGGTGATGCAGGAGCATCTTGGGTGCAAGGGAAATCTTGTATCACCCAAAAATATTTATGGTTTTTTATTTTCCATAAGGGTGTTTCACTGTAGAGTTTATTTGTGGAAGCTCACTATTTGTGGTAAATTGGTCATATGAACTCAAAATGTTCTAATTTCATAGGTAGAGGTTCATCTTTGATGTAGCAGCATTCCAATTGAGTTTCATTTCTATATCATATGTATAGGCTAAGTTATTAAGGTTTTTTGGTATAAAAATGTTGAGCTTAATTTTGAAGGCTTTAGATTCTTTGAAGAGGGGTCAAACCTTGACTAAATAGAGCATGGGTGAGGTAAGTACTATAGATCAAGAGATGTCATTTCTAAAAAGTGGTTATAATAGCCAATTGGATATATGCTAAAAAAATTATGGCCTCTAGAAGTTGGGCTACCTAAAAATATAATTTGTAATTGTCTTAAGTAATTTCTAAATAATAAAATGTGAAAAATAATATAATTTTAGAATTGGTCAGCCTTAAAGATTAGGGTTAAATGTCTAGAACCTTCCTAGGCGATAGAAAATTGCTTATAAAAAGAACCCTCGTAGGGTTGCCTAGGGCAGTTTTGGGTGGTTATTAGTGGCTTTGTCTCACAAAATATTGTAAGCAAAAGGCACATGTGGCTTCACATATTGAAATTTGTAATTCCACACTTTTGAAGATAATAGGAAGCCCATTTTCTTTTCTTTCAAATTGTTGTTGTTTTTTCTATTTTTTGTTATAGGGGAGCACCCTTCATTAAGTGGTATCAAAGCAAGAGTTTCTAAGTATGTAGATCATCGAGTGTGAGGCACTTTGCACCAGGACCTTAGGTTGGGTAAAGTTCATTTTATGAGGAATTGAGTATGGAAAAGAGAAAGAAGAAGATGACTTTTGTGATTGGATGGAGTCTTAGAATTTGTAGACTTGAGAAAATTAGAGAGAGATAGCAAGAAGCAATATGATTTGGTTTGTTGGATTTCTAGAGGCAAGTGAATGAAATAGAAACAAACTTGTGAAAGACAAGACCGCTTCATCAAAAACGAGATGTTGATAATTTTTTGGATGTAGGAAAGAATGAAGATGCAATGGAGTGTCATGTATGCAATACAAAAGAAGAGGAAGAGGATGGATATGAAGAGATTTTTGAACCTGAAGACAAAGAAGATGATTTTTAATGAATATTGCAGCAGTAGAGGTAGAGTGGAATAAGTTGGTGTGAAGGCTCTTCTTGTGTAATTTCTTTAGTTACAATCTTTAGAGCTAAAAGATCTTACTATGTAGGATTCTAGTTTGAAGCTCTTCAAGTATAAGCTCTTGGGATGAAATATCTTTGGTTGTAATCTCTCTTGGTGGAAGCTCTTAGTGTAGAAGCTCTTGGTGTGCAAGCTTGTTAGAATTTCTTAGTTTGGAAGCTCTCTCATATTGTAAGAAGTTGTTCTCATTTTGGAGAATTTGTAAGGAATTTCAAGTATTAATATATGCTTTGTAAAGCATTTTGTCTTCCCTTTATCTTCACGTTGTTAAGTATTTTTTTATGAGTTGGTAAGTATGGTGGGGCCCTTCATCAATAGTATCAAAGAAGCCACACTAACCTCCTTTAACATGTGTCAATTAAGTGAATCATTTCAAGTCTTAGAAGGACTCAATTAAGTCCCATATTTCTCAATTCAAAAGTGCTTGTGATTTGAAAAGGACTATAATGGCTCCATCTTGTTGCAAATAAATCAAATTTTGTCTCAAGTTGATCTTTAGTGAGAACAAATATTCAAATTAAAAGAGACATTATATTTTTCAGGGAGGAAATTAATCCAAACATGGTGACCCCGCCCAATATTTTGAAAGGTTCCAAACATGTTAAGAGTAAGGTGCAAAATAAAATGAATATCAAAATAAAAATTTGTGTTTAGATATTTGTTGATTGGAATCTACCTTTGCCTCATTGAAGATACAATTCTAGGACATGTTTCCTAAGATATTAACTTAATGCTTGTATATGGTAGCACATCATTTTGGTTTTCTTTTACTTTCAAGTTTGTTTTGGTACATTTCCCAAGGGGGAGTTAACATTGTTACAAATGTTTATATATGTTATTTTGAAGACACCATTTGTCCTTGATATCAAAGGGGGAAAAGATATGTGGAGAAGGTAAAATTATTGTCATTAATGAAAAAGGGGAAATATTGTTACACACATGTATGTAATATTGGCATCGATGTCAAACTTGTTATCCTTGATGTCGACTACGTTGGACTTACAAGTCTCATTGGCATGGAGTTTACAAATGTTGGCATTGATTAGTAACTAGTCAAGGAGAAAGGAGATGTTACAAGGTAAGACTACCACTAGTAGAAGAATGAATTGCTACACAAACAAATGTTAATGTTGTATGTGCTATTATTTGTAGATAGGAATGAAGGTTAGCTGATCACAATCATCTACGAGGTGAGTCAACATAGATGTGACAAGACACGAGGACTATCAGAGTTGACGTGACAAAATGTAATGCCTACGCGTACGTGACTTTTTTGTTGTATTGTCAGATTCTTTTAGGCCAATTTTTTGATTGTATTTTATGATTATCGGTACTTGATTATTGGAATTGATTAATGATATTTCATATTCTGTTAAAATATGTGTTGAGTTACTTTAGTACTAGTTATTTCCATTATTTTGTGATTGTTCAATGATGATATATATGTTCATGTAGTGACTTTTAGTTATTTGATGATGTTAGTTAGATGAATGATTTTTATGTAGTTTCTATGGTTACTTACCTCATACTTGCATATGTATGGTGTACATCTATGTTTTCTTTATGTTTGACATTTTTTATGTGGTTGAGTAAGGGAGTCGTAGTCTCCTTCTAGTTGGGATCTATACAATGCACCACTTCTTTCCATTGCTTGTTTAGTTTAGAATGTATGTGTTTGTACATGCGTAGATTTTATGCAGATTGTAGGTACCAGGTATCGACTTCCCTCAATTGCCAAGATGAGCGTACCCTATCGTAGTATTTCAATGATATAAGTGGGGAGATAACTCTTGAGTCTAAATCCTAAACCCTAAGCCAATTTTCTTAGAAAATAGGACAAGTATCTGAGTTAGTTTCACCTTTTTGAATTCGTCAAGTGACATGAACTCATGATTTTGACCTTGGAGTTTGTTTTGGTATTCTGTACTTTATGATGGCTTTTCGTATTTTGTCTTATGGGTCTGTGATGATTTTTTGTTATAATTAAATTAAATTAAAAGATGATTTAATAATTTAATTTAATGGAGATTTAATAAAGAAAATTTAGTATTTGATTAATTGAGAAAATTAATTAAATAAAGGAATTAAATTTAAAGATTATGTCAAAGTTTTATTTTTGACATATTTATTATTATTTAATTTGATGATAATTATTTAGGATTTTTATTTTAATAATAAACTCTACATAATGTTATTAATTAAGTTAATAAATATATTATTAAAAAATATCTCATGCATTAATTAAATAAAAGAATGAAATTTAAAGTTAAAGTTATGGTTATAATTGTGGCATAGTTATATTTATTTAATTTAATGATAATTATTTAGGAGTTTTATTTTAATAATAAACTCTAAATAATGTTATTAATTAAATTAATAAATATATTAAATTAAAAATGCTTTGAAAATTAATTAAAGAGAGAAAGCTAATTATATAAATTAAGATATTTTATAATTAAATATCTAAAAGAGTTGTGCATGAAAAGATAAAAGGTAATAAAGTAATAATCAATAATTGATCAACGAGTTCCCTCTTGTGATTGCACAATCAGAGCCCCAAATTAGAGAAGAACTCTTTATCAAAGATCTAGAGCTCATTTTGCAATTACACAGGTTTTGGAGGAGCAATTTTCAAAGAAGAAAGTTTTCAGAGAAAGGGGATTGTTTTGTGTGCTTCGTGCAATTGTCATTTTAGCATCAAATCTAGGTAGGATCTCATAGTTTATTTGTACAGTGGTTTTCTATCCTTCAAAGTCTTGTCTTCTTCATGTCTATTGTGTTTTTGTTTTCAGAATTATTTAGGGTTGAAACCCTTATTTGTATATTTATTGTTCTTCATTTTTGAAAACTTCTATAAGAAATTTGATGATTGAAAACCTTGTGTGTGGATTTGGTTGTTCATTGTTTCTAGGAAAAATCTGTATACAAATTGGAAATTAGAAAACTCTCATGTTAAAATTTATTTTTCTCTACTCTTGAATACATCTAAGAAAGAGTTAGATTGAAACCCTTGTTGTTAATTTGAAGTTTTCGTTTTTAGTAAGTTTCCACCTTCAAAAAGTTTCCATTTTTAGTAAGTTTCCATTTTTGGAAAAAAATTACTAAGTTTCCATTTCAAAAAAGTTTCCATTTTTAGTAGGTTTCCATTTTAGGAAAGTTTTGATTTTTAGGAGGTTTGTGTTTCAGGAAAGTCCCTATTTTTAGCATGTTTCTATTTTGGGAAAGTTTCTATTTTAGCAGATTTCTATTTTGGCAAAGTTTCTATTTTTAGCAAGTTTCCATTTCAAGAAAGTCTTTATTTTTAGTAGATTTCTATTTCGGGAAAGTTTCTATTTTTAGCAAGTTTCTATCTGGGAAAGTTTTTATTTTTAGTAGGTCTACATTCGAGAAAGTCTCTATTTTTAGCAGGTTTTTATTTCAGGAAAGTTTATATTTTTAGTGGGTTTCCTTTTTAGGAAAGTCTCTATTTTTAGTAGGGTTCCTTTTTGGGAAAGTTTTTCCAAAGTTTAATTAATTTTAAATTATTATGGTAATAATTGATAATAATAATAGTTATTAATTTTAATAAGTATTGTTAAAATTTAAAATTTAATTATTTGAAAATTTGATTTATTACTTTATTATTGAAATATAATTCTAAAGTAAATTGAAAATCAAAGAAATTAATTGGGAAAATTAATGGTTATCTTTAGTGAACTTGGGTTGTGCTTGATGATTTGATTTTATATGAAAATGATTTTTATTGCTAGGGAAATTTCTTATTCGAAAACCTTAGTAATTAACATACTTTAAAAAGACAAAAACTATGATGTGTATGCTTTTATGAACTCTTATGTTTTGATAATGAATTGAACTATGAAACAATTTTAAAACAAATTTATATGAATTGTTGAATCATATGGGGTTCTAGTGAACTTAGAAACCATAGTGAATCTGGCAACTAAAGAAATGGAAATTGAAACCCTAATTGAGATCGAAAATGTTATGAATTGTATAATTTGGAAATGAAAACTTGGAAACCTATAGTGAAAATTAAATATGTGTATTTTTGAAAATCTAATGTATAATGAAAAGTTACTATTGTATGCTTTGTATGAGACGTGTAATTTTACTAATGTTGGGTTTCGGGATTAACTTAGCTTTGACCAGTCATGATGTTACCAGAGGCTTGAGAGTTTTGTTTTATGATGTCATGATGATGTTTTGATTAGGATCTTTTATACCTGACCATGGTGATGTGTCATGTGTGTATTCCATGAGAAATTTGTATAGATGGTTGTTATTTCTTTCTAGTGTTCTTGTGTGAAATTGAGGTGGATGGAATGACTTTCTTGATTTAACCTTTGAATCTTCAATCAATTATCTTTGATTGCTTCCCAGTTGCTTGTATAGGACTGACATGATATTGTGATTTGTTTTTGTTGATGTCATGTTGTGACATGGATTTGGTTTATGCATACTTGATTTTTGGGATCAATCCTATTAGGATGATCGTATTGGTGGAATCGATGATTATGATCAGTAATTTCAAGTACTTGTCTATTGTTCATTTAAGAACTGATGTATGGTATGTGATCTTTTGTGATCTTCTACTTTTGTTGAGCTTAGGTAGGTTATATGTATGTCATGTTGGGAAGTGGCTTGCAATGAAGGATGGAGCCCTAAAGAGGTTTCTTGGGTAACCCATTGTAGGTTATTTTAATAAGTGATAACATTTCATTAAATGGGTTAAAAATGAATTAACAAGATATTGGTACTATAGAAAGTCACTAGGGGGACGGAGGATTAAAAGACTAGTCGGGTAACCTTAGAGCTGACTCATTAGTATGCCTTGTCAGTACAAAAGGATACTAGTGCCACATAAAGTCACTAGGGGGGCAGAGGATTAAAAGACTAGCCGAGTAACCTTAGAGTTGGCTTGTGCGATGACACTTGACCACATGCATAGTAGATTTCCTATGTGTCATTGTTGCCTCTGGGATTAGTTGATACTTGTGTCTTGGTACCCTTTGAGATAATGTGATCAGATTTCCATAATCCATGATAGTCATAATAATAAGTTTCTGGATTAGATTGTGTAAAGATTTTTTCATCAACATTTTGAATCACACTATGTGATCCATCATCAAGATGAGAGAGATTGCTTTACACCTCTTTCTCTCTCATCCTGATTATGGATCACGTAGTGTGATTTGAAACATTGATGAAAAAATATTTACACAATCTAATCCAAAAACTTAGTATTATGACCCTTTGAGATAGTTTTCTTTCAAGTGATTCCTTGAATCTAGATGTTGGTTTTGACTTTTGAGTTTGTTATCTTGTTTGGGACTTGAGACTATCTCCTCAACATGGTGGGAGTGGACCTTTTTGGGTTCCACAAGGTTGGGTGGTACTACTTTTTCTTATACCATTGATATCTGACTGTCGGATCCCATTGCTAGATGTGTCTTTGCAAATTTTCCTTTCGATCTGATCTTGTTTTGCTATGATGGATGGTTATTCTCTTGTGTATTATATTTGATTCCATAGATCAAGTAAGAGATGATGTAATCTATTTTATGATGTATATTATTTCAGCCTTTCATACCCTGTAACCTATACAGTGGATGATTGTGCATTCTGTTTATTGCCAAGTAGCACCTTATATAATTGTATATTATTTAAATGGATTTGTACTTTTAGTTATTCTTTAATATGGATGCGTTATATTTTTTAAACTTAAATGTGATTCAACATCATGGGAATCTTAAGAACTATAATTTGTTTTGTGTTATGTGTTTATGTGAATGTTAATTGCTTCTGCTATTCTATAATTGTTGTATTACTATTTATAAATTTTTTTTTGTCAAACTTAGTAAAACTTTAGGTTAACTTCTTTTGGGTCACATGGCAGGGTGTTACACAAAAGATAAGGTCAAAATGACAAAAGAAAGCAAGCACAGAGGATAACATAGGCTTATAGATAGACCAACAAGGCTACATGTCTAGACCCTAGGAGTAGGGGTTATGTTGACTATGTTTGACTTACAAGTCTCATTGGCATGGAGTTTATAAATGTTGGCATTGATTGGTAACCAGTCAAGGAGGAAGGAGATGTTAAAAGGTAATACTACCACTAGTAGAAGAATGAACCTCTACACAAACAAATTTTAATGTTGTATGTGCTACTATTGGTAGATAGGCATGAAGGTTAGCTGATTACAATAATCTATAAGGTGAGTCAACATAGATGTAACAAGACACGAGGTATGTCAAAATTGACGTGATAAAATATAAGGTCAAAATCGCAGAAGAAAGCAAGCACAAAGGATAACATAGGGTCATAGATAGACCAAAAAGGCTACATGTCTAGACCCTAGGAGTAGGGGTTACAAATTTTCTATGAACAACTCAAAAATGGATTTCAAATTTGAAATCAAGAGGGATTTTTGTAATAGGTAACTATGCCTTGATATTGAAAAGTGTAAAAAGGTGCTCAGACTTCATTTTGTAAAGTGAAAAAAGCAGTTAATTTAAGAGTTGGTTGAAATCTCAAGGAGTAAGAGTCAAGAGTTGTTCAAAGTGCTAGCTAAAAACACAATTGCAAAAGTAAGTTTGGCAACAAATAGGTTGTTCTAAATAACAAAAGACTAAGGTGAGACTAAAGGTCTCACTAAGTAAGCAGAGGAAAAAGGAAAATCATAAACTTCATCAAGGATAGAAGCAAAGATCTACAAGGGATAATGCTAAGTTTAGATCACACACTTATATTGGTTTCTCAGCATCACGTCTATTTATAGCTTTTAATAGGGAAAGATTCATTAGTAAGGTTTTTATAAATTTCCTCTAACAAGGTTTCTCTCAGAAAAAATTGTAAATCCTTTATTTAAGTAGCTTTTATAGGCTCTTGCAACCCTAGCATGTTATATACTTTCCTAACAAGATGTGTTCCCTGAAGGAAAAGTTGTAGCTCTTAACCGAGCAACCATTTACATGCATTATAAGGGCTAGTGTCTATATTACACCCATCATAGTCTTCATTCTATCATTGAGGGTTTCCATGTAGAATTTTCTGTGTCACTTGATGAATGCTTTAGTGGGTGGAATTACAAGCTTTTATTTTATTGCATATATCATTTTTTAGCACTTAAGTGGTTATTGTCTAGTTTTATTAAAAAAATAGTTCAATAAACTAGTTGGAGTGTTTGTACTAGTTCACTCCCTACCCTATCTCAATACCTATTGAGACCAATAGTTGGTATCAAAGCTTAGACCCTAGTTGCATCAAGCCTAGTAGCTTGAGGATAGATCGGATGGCAACATATAGATCACAAAAGCAGCTCAATGAAGCACTCAACGCCATCAAATACTTAAAGGAAAAACTGAAGAAGTCTTTGGCCAAGAGGAAAATATTGATGAAAAAGCTAAGTGAGATCCAAGAGGTCATTGAACAACTAGAGGATCATAGAAGATTTTGAAGAACTCACATATGATCTAATGGTTGAGAATGATAAGTTAAAGGAAACCATCATGTAGATGAGGAGGGAAAAAGAAGAGATTACAAGAGGTGAGAAAATCTCAAGATAAATGAGATAGTGTCATCTTTTCCAAGGATGAATTTGAAGCAACATTGAGAAGAAAGGATGCACAACTAGTGCAAAAGAGAAAGGAAAAGAACCATCCTCACATATAATAGTTCACACTATTGGATATAATTGATTAATTGTGTGTTGTCTTTGATGTTACACAAATTTCATAATCATTATTCAGTCAGTATATGTTGAGCTCACTTGGGCAATGAAAATAGATCTCAGTGTATACTGAGCATTCCTATGTTTGTCTAGTTTAGAAGGTAGTGTCTACCGAGTTCACTTGGGCATCGAAGGAAAAGTTGCAAAAAGCGAGTGTTAACTGAGCTCACTCGAGTAATGAAGGAAAGTTGGATGGAACCAATGCTAACTGAGCTCACTCGATTGCCAAATTTTTTTTGTAAGTTTGTAGTGTTAACCAAGCTTCTGTTGTTTAACAAAGGAAATCATTTTAGAGTTAGTTTCTACCAAGCGGGATTAGCTAACAAAGAATTTTCTTATTTTGTTGTATTAAGCCTAATTGACTGATCTATTGATTCTAACTGACTAAGGTGATGAATATTGATTATTGTAAATTGTATTTGAGCGGACTTGACAAAGTGGAAGGTATATGGTCAAGTTGTGATTTCAAGTGTGTGTGTGAAAGTGGAAGAGAATATGTGAATTATGATGATATAATTGAAGATCCATTGAAGAGTAGAGGAAGCAAATTTGAAGGATAAGCAGATTATCCTTGTGGTGCAGCAAAGCCATATTTGATCAGGAAGGATCAAGTACATACCAAAATAGAGATCTAAAATTACCAAATTAGTTGCAGTCAAATCAGGTCATCTCATTATTACTCTCTAATCATTGTAGCAGTGATCTAAATCTCCTAACAGAGTTGGCTTAAAAGCTATTTGCAAATCCTCTAACAAGGTGGCAATTCCATTAAATATTTCTCAAGACCCCTAACTAGGCCACTCCTAATAGGGTCAATAAATCCTTTAATAGGGTCACACCTAACAATGTGTTTTGTAACCTTTAACAGGGTTGGCTCCTAATAGGGCTCACTTCAGAAGAGTGAAAATCAGTAACTAGTTGCTATTGGTGGTTTTTTCCAAATTGGGTTTCCAAGTTAAATCCTAGTGTCAAATGTGTTTATGCTATTTTCTTTGTGTTTGCAACTAAGTTAAAGTAATGGAAATCATAGATAACATCTAATGGTTTATATATTAATTTTTACCAAGCTAATCTAGTTATTACCAAGTTACAACATTTTGTGTGTTTACCGAGCTTCAATAGTATTTAGTTATTTGTTTGCATTTTGTACTGACATCTAAGGGATCTAGAATTTATTTTTGTAGTAATTGATTCATCCCTCCCCTCTTAGTTACTCCTCTTATATTTCCAACAATTGGTATTAAAGCATTTGGTGCTTGTAGAAAACGTTTCAAGGACCTAAGCTAAAGATAAGGATGTCTTACAAAAGAGAGATTCCCAAGTTGAACAGAGACAATTTTGTAGCATGACAAGGACTTATGAGACTACATCTAGCTACCATCAATGATTCAAGTTGCAAGTATTTTGATGTTGAATATAAGACTCCCACTAGAACATTATTAGTTGAAGACATTTTTGAAAAGAAGAATCACAATATCATGATGATTGATATTGCATTTGCACTCAATTATGTTGAATTTGATGAGGTAAAAGACTGGAAAATTTCTTTTGCAATGTGGAACAAACTGAAAGATATCTATGGAGGAGATGGCAATGTAAGAAGAACCAAAGCAGAAAGCCTTAGAGGACAATTGGATCGAATGAGAATGAGAGAAGATGAAAATATTGAAAAATATGTGGAAAGAATCAAGGCTAGTGTAAGTGCAATCAAAGCATCTAGAGGAGACATCAAGGAGGAAACTATTGTAAGTAAAGTACTTAGAACTCTTCTTCCCATTTATGCAATCAGAGTATCTTCTATTTAAGAAATGAGATGTGATCCAACTAATAAGATATGGTTGGATGCTCTAGTTGGAAGGTTAAGAGCTTTGAGTTAGACAATTATGATTACTATGTTCCTGCTTCAAAGAATATTGAATCTTCATTTAAAGCTAAACTCTCACTCAAAGAAAAGGGTAAAAAGTCAAAATCCATTCAATCAGGAAGTGAAGAAGATGGCTCATCAGAAGAAAGTTCAGACAACGATCTTGAAGTTGTTGAGGCCTTGCTTGCAAGGAAGTATTCCAAAGGAATAGGAAAGTACAAAAGTAAAGTTCCTCTTATCTACTTTTCTTGTGAAGAAATTGGTCACATTGTTGCTAGGTGTCCAAATAAGGAAATTAAGGATGAGAAGAAAAGCAATAAGTATAAAGGCAAAAAGGACTCCAAGAACTACAAGAACTTCAAGGAAAAAGGTAAGAAATCTTGTTTCATAGCTAAATATTCTAATAATAGTGAAGATGAAATGGTATATATAGCTATGAAAGATGAATCTGATGATGAAGGAGATAAGATGGCACTTATCTCTCATGTTAGAAAAAATGATATATAGATTATTAATAGTGGCTTCTCACATCATATGACTAGCAACAAAACAAAATTTGAACATATGAAATATTATGATGGATGTAGTGTAAGATTTGGAAACAATGAACCTTGTAACATAAAAGGAAAAGGATGTATCTTGTTGACAAAAGAACTTGCATGTGATAATGATTACTGGGTTAAAGGACTAAATCATAATCTACTAAGTGTGGCACAACTAAATAACATTGGATTCAAGGTGGAATTCATGAATGGACAGGCCAAATTGCTAGATAGGAAAGGAAATTTGGTTGGTTCTGGCAAGCAAATGAAAGGTAATCTATTTTATCTTGATCTCGATGATTGTTCATGTTTTATTGCTCAAGTAGAGGAAAGTTGGTTATGGCACAAAAGGCTATGTCATGTGAACTTTGATAATATGGTTAAGAGAAGAAAACATAAAAGAGTAAGAGGTATTTCTAGTTTAAAGAAGCTTGACATGGGTCTATGCAAGAATTCCCAAATTGGTAAGATGGGAAAGACAAGTTTCAAAAGCAAAGACTATCAGTCATAAGAAGTCTTGGAAATTTTTCATACAAACTTATGTGGACCTATTGGAATAGAAATCTATAGTGGAGAAAAAAATTCATTCTCTTTGTTGATGACTACTCTAGAAAGGTGACAGTAATGTACCTAAAAAATAAAATAGAAGCCTTTCAAAAATTCAAGTGGTATCTAGCAAGAGTGGAAAAAGAAACTAGAAAGAAGTTGAAATTCCTAAGATCATATAGAGGTGGTGAATTCATCTCCCATGAATTCAACAATTTCTACATTGAAAGAGGAATCAAAAGACAAGTATTTGCCCCTGGTACACCACAACAGAATAATATAGTAGAAAGAAGAAATAGATCTATCATGGATTGTGCAAGGACCCTGGTGATTGAAAAGAATGTTGCTCTCAAATATTGGAAGGAAGCTATCAATACTATAGTTCATACCTTGAAAAAAGTTCAATTGAAGAAAGATTCAAACAAGACACCTTATCAACTATGGTATGGCGACAAACTTAATGTAAGTTACTTATTAGGCAAAAAATGTTACATATTGAAAGAATCTAGAAAAGGAAAATTTGATGTAAAAGGTGATGAAGGAATATTTCTAGGATACTCTTGCAGAGGTAAAGCATACAAATGTTTGAATTTATCTACTCACAAAATTATAGAAAGTGCACATGTCAGAATTGATGGATATACAAAAAAGAGTGAAGAAGAAAGTAATAAGTAACTTGAAGACTATAGAAGATTCATTTACTACAAACTTGATACTCTACCAAATCTATTTGAGAAGAAATAAGCTTCAACTCTTGAGTTCCTTAAAACTCCAATAGTTGCCGAGTTATAGACAGTGCAACCCGAGCTGCAAGGACCTGAGTCACAAATAGAGGCTACCATGCTAGTTCAAACCAAGCCCAATGGACCTAAGTCATAGATAGAAGGACCCAACCTTGAAACTAAAATTCAAGAATAAAATGATGGAACTCATTCAAAGACCAAGGAGCCTATATTAGCAAGATATGTTAGAAGACATCATGCACCTGATTGAATCATTAGAGACAAATTAGATGGAACAATGACAAGAAGAAAATTAAAAGGTACATGTTTACTTGCTAAATTTGAACCTAGAAGTGTTAAAGATCCTCTAGAAAATGAAAATTGGATTGACGCAATGAATGAAGAGATAAAACAGATAGAAAAGAACAAAACTTGGACTCTTGTTCCTAGACCCAAACATAAAAATGTAATTGGTACAAAATGGGTATTTAGAAATAAGTTGAATGAAGATGGAAAGGTATCAAGAAAAAAAGAAAGATTGGTATGCAAAGGTTATTCTCAAGAAGAAGGTATTGACTATGGTGAGACTTTTGCTCTTGTAGCAAGACTTGAAGGTGTAAGAACTTTACTAGCATATGCAGCACATAGAGGATTTAAAGTATACCAAATGGATGTTAAATATGCTTTCCTAAATGGAATTCTTGATGACGAAGTCCACATTGAACAACTAGAAGGTTTTGTAAATCCTAGCAAAGGAGACATGGTTTGCAAACTACAAAAACTAATGATAACAATAGTCTGTATATCAAGGAAGGACCAGATAAGAAGATTTTGTTAGCAAAAATATTTTATGATGATACTCTATTTACAGGAAATGATGATTTATGCAAAGCATTCTCTGAAGAAACGAGTAAACAATTCCAGATGTCCATGTTTAGTGAAATAAAATTCTTTGTTGGATTGCAAATACAACATAACAAGAATGGTATCTACATCACTCAGTCTAAGTATATCAAGGAGATACTAAAGAAATTTGGCATGGAAAATTCAAGACCAGTTGGAACACCTATGTCTACTGGACATAAGCTTTCCAAAAATGATGATTCCAAAGAAGTAGATAAGACCACTTACAGATCAATGATTGGAAAATTGTAGTATGTAGTTCACACAAGGCCTTATATTGCTCTAGCAGCTGGAATAGTGTCAAGGTTCTTAAAAAATCCCAAGGAAAATCACATGATGGCAATCAAGAGAATCATGAGGTATTTGAAAGGAATTCTTGATGACAAGAAAAGCATTGGTGGTGGAGCATTCTTTCTTGGTAAAAGACTAGTATCTTGGACAAGCAAGAAATAAAATTGTACTTCTTAATCCACAACAAAAGCAAAATATGTAGCAGTAGTAGTCAATTTCTCTAACATTATTTGGTTCAAACAACTATTAGAAGGAATGGAGGTAGAAATCAAAGATCTAGTTGTCATATATTTTGATAACACTAGTGCAATCAACATGTCAAAGAATCTAGTAATGCATTTTGAAATAGAGCATATTGCTATAAAAGATCACTTCTTAAGAGAGTTGGTGCAAGATAAAGAAGTTAGATTAGAATATGTGAATACAAAGGAATAGATTGTAGACATATTCACCAAGCCATTACCTAAGGATGCATTTCTATATCTAAGAGGCAAGCTAGGGGTCATTTCCCTATCTAAAATTCACTAAATGAAGTTTAGTGAATGCATCAACCAGAACCTATTGAAGATGAATCAGTTGGTGCAAAATTGGCAAGGGCATAATGTAGATGAATCAATACTTAAGTTACATTGGTCTTTATAGAGTTACTATCTTTGGCATGTGTTGTCAAAGAGGGAGAAGTTTATTGTCATATCTTTGAGAAATTTTTGGAACCAGAATAAAGTTAGAAACCAAAGAGGGAGAATTTTTTGAATGAACTTGGTAACAGTTGTTGTAGATAGAATTTAGTAAAAGGAAAAGCTCATACTGACAGAGGAAGTTCTCAAATCAAATATTTAAAATTTCATTGTGCTATGACATGTTGTTTTTCCATCAATGCCAAAGAGGGAGATTGTTGGATAGAATTGATTAATTATGTGTTGTCTTTGATGTTATAGAAATGTCATAATCATTATTAGTCAGTATATGCCAAGCTCACTCGGGTAGTGAAGACAGTTCTCAGTGTCTATCGATCATTCCTGTGTTTGCCTAGTTCAAAAGGTAGTGTCTATCGAGTTCACTCAGGCGTCAAAGGAAAAGTTGCAAAAAGTGAGTGTTAACCAAGCTCACTTGGGTAATGAAGAAAAGTTGGATAGAACCAGTGCTAACCAAGCTCACTCGGTTGCCAAAGGTTTTTTGTAAGTTTGCAATGTTAACCAAGCTTTTGTTGGTTAACAAAGGAAATCATTTCAGATTTAATTTCTACCGAGCAGGTTTGGCTAATGAAGGATTTTCTTATTTTGTTGCATTAAGCCTAATTGACTAATCTATTGATTCTAGCCAACTAAGGTGATGAATATTGATTATTTTAAATTATATTTGAGCTTACTTGACAAAGTGAAAGGTATAAGTATAAGGTCAAGTTGTGATTTCAAGTATGTGTGAAAGTGCAAGAGAATATATGAATTATGATGATATGATTGAAGATCTATTAAAGAGAAGAGGAATCAAATTTGAAGGATAAGAAAAATATCCTTGTGGTGTGGCAAAGCCATGTTCGATTAGGAAAAATCAAGTACATGCCAGAATAGAGAACTAAAATCAGAAAATTAGTTGTAGTTAAATCAGGTCATCTCATTGTTACTCTCTAACCATTGTAGTGATGATCAAAATCTCCTAATAGAGTTGGCATAATAGCTATTTTCAAATCCTCTAACAAGGTGGTAATTCCATTGAATTTTTCTCAAGACCTCTAACCAAGTCACTCCTAATAGGTTGATTAAATCTTTTAATAGGGTCACACCTAATAGTGTGTTTTGTAACCTTTAACAGGGTTGGCTCCTAACAGGGCTCACTTCAGAAGAGTGAAAATTAGTAACTAGTTGCTATTGGTGGTTTTTCCCAAATTGGGTTTCCACATTAAATCCTGGTATCAATGTGTTCATGCTATTTTTTTTACATGTTTGCAACTAAGTTAAAGTAATGGTAATCATAGATAACATCTAATGGTTTATGTGTTAATCTTTTACTCAGCTAATCTAGTTATTAATGAGTTATAGCATTCTATGTGTTTACCAAGTTTTAGTAGTATTCAGTTATCTATTTGCATTTTGTACTGACATCTAAGTGATTTGGGATTTATTTTTGTAGTAAGTGATTCACCCCTCTCCTCTTAGTTACTCCTCTTATATTTCCAACACACAACTGACTAAGAAAATACTAAAGCAAATTGAAGACTTGATGAGTACAAATGAAAAAAATGAGGAGTTAAGAAAGATCTACTTGGACAAAATAGATGAACAATTGAGAGCCCAAAGAAGAAACAAAAGTACAACCAATCTTGGTTGCGTAGGTGACATAAAGATTGAAGAAGGTGAAACCTTAGGAGGACATAACCTAGATAATAAAAGGATTGGAAGCATGTCTCCAAAAGGTAAGAAATCTATCAAACCCACCTATTAATACCATGTTAAGAAAAGACATACATCTAACATGTTTTTATTTATAGAGATAAGACATGTTAAGTAGTGTATCTTTGATGGGTACTACAATAATTTCCATCTATATGGTTATACAACACAAAAGTCCATATCTCATTTTAATAAGAAGAGAATAGATAGGCATTGATATTATTGCAACAAATATGAGCATAAAGTAGGGGGCTATAGATCAAGAGAAAGATCTAGCCAGTCATCTCCAAAGGTAGTGAGTCCCACTGGGAGGGACATGCTCCCTACATTGGTCAACATGACTTGTTAGAATGGTGGTCATCTAGCAGCACATTGTTCTAAAATATTGGTCATATCGCAAGAGATTGCAAAATCAGTAGAAGACCAAACAACAAGTTTCATGTTGACAAGGAAAAGAACAAAACTATAGACCAAGATGAGGAGTTCACCAAGATGTGGACAAAGAAGAAAAAATTAGTAGAGGAAGTCAAGCTTAATAAGTCTATAAAATCATTAGAAATTTTTGAGACCTCACAAATAAATTAGGCTTACCAAAGCTCAAAGGGGTTAAAAATTAAAATAATAGACTTTAAACCAATCCCTTATTCTAAACCAATAAGTCATGTAGTGAGGAGAAATGATAATGAAGTGATCATTCTACCAGAAGGAAAGCACAATTTCTTGATTAAAGAATAAAGGATGAAAAGTGAATGTTGCATAACGAGTTAAAAATAATTAATGAGTCATGTCTAGTGGTAGGTGAAGTTTTTGCTAACTATTTTAACCCTAATGTTACAATTCCATGACATAAATAGACACACTGTGAGTAACTTGTCACTTTGAAATATTTTAATCATTGTGCTTTCCAAATAGTGGAACCCTATCTCTCTAAGAAATTTTGTGAAAAAATTGTGAGTAAGCCTATAGTCAATTGCAAGAGAAAATCTACACAACCTAGTCTAGTTAGAAAATTGAGAAGAATGTAAGAACATTGTGGCCAATGAATTGAAGAAGGTTAATCTAGTCAATAGTAGAGAACATGATTATCTTCAATATGAGGAAATACTATTGAAAGGAAAGGATGTGGAAGAAGTGCATGATTTTCATCCATTCATGATAATGTACCACTTACATAGGATGTAAGTGAATACATACATGTTAAGGTGCAAGGACTAGGTGATAAGGTAATACATGAGTTGTATAACTCATTTTGTTTAGAATTAGTTCTCAAAGAAGAATGCAAGAAGCTAGAGAAGTCTACCCTAAGTAGAAGGGTAGATGTATTTGATTTTTTCCATGAAGAATGGGTGAGATATGCTTTGATCTGATTCCATGAGAAATACATCTAGCTTAATAAGCCCCATAAAATTATAAATTCTTTAATACAAAGGGTAACTAGATTGAATACAAATGGAGTTGATTTATGCATGAATCTCATATCATTAAAGCAAGCAGAAATAATCATAAAAGGGTGACTGACCCAAGATGCAATGGGATGTATAGTGAATGAGTGGCCAAATCTTAAGATAATATTTGTAACAATTTTAATGATGGAGAACCTAGGTAGGATAGTGAAAGATCATAAAGGGTAAAATCTATGATTTGGTTGAATGTAGTAGTTTTCATACGCTTTTACCTCAAAGGAGAGTTCCCAATGTTTCCACTCTATAAGTAGAGAGAAGACCAACCTTATTTTTAGGAAGCTAGAATGGAAAGGTAATGCTATTCTATGGGAATATTTCAAGGATTTTCAAAATGAAATGCATCATTGACAAAGGACCCCACTAGTTTGGTTGAGAAATGAAAAGATGAGATATGTTTTGTAGCAAGCAAATACAAGTACATTATTTGTATAGTCCATCTAGGGACCCACTGGTTAACACCTTTCACTTATAAACTAAGTGAAGATGAAGCTAATCCCAACATAGAAAGGATACTAGCTATGGGAAAAAGGTAAAATTTTCCAAGGTTTGACACCTACTTAGAGAAAAGAAGAAAATATAGGAGCCTACACCACAATGGGTAATTAGAAGACAAGTCACAAATCCATCTAATGATGCACCAGATAAAGTAATTAGCACCAAGGAAATGGATGCAAAAATTGCCAAGAGTTACCTACACAAGTTTCAAACCCAAGTGAAGGAGAGAGCATCAACACCAACACAACCCAAGAAAGAATCATCAAAAACTAACAGTGACACAAAGGTAGCTAAAATGGCTAAAAAAGGTAAGAAGAAATCTACCCAACTTTCAATAAATCATATTGTAGATATAATTGTCAACATGCATAATTATTCTCTATTAAAGATTTTTTTTTTAAAAATTCTCTAAGGACAATAAAAAGAAAACCATAAGCTCATTTCTTACAAGTATGAAAGAAATTGGTGAGAAACTAGAAGACATTGGAGTATAGTTACCAAAGGAGTTAAGAAAAATACTAAATAAAAAGTGGAGCATATGTACACATAATTTTAGGAAAATGTTATATGAATCCTTGTCTAAAATGAGGACAAATGTGTTAGAAACAAACAAAAGGATGTAACGAAGTAAGGAAGTAAGGAAGAGGGGAAAAAATTAAGAAAGGATAGAAGAACAAAGCCCGAGACCAAATGTAGGCACTGGTAAAATAGGAGAAAGGGAAGAAACTCCTAGTCCTCAAAGGGAGACAAAGCCACAAATGAAATGAAAGAAAAGGGCCACTGAAATAGATCAAGAGAAATAAACATGACCTCAATTGAAAGAAATAATTCCTCAAACTATCAATATTGAACAACTAAATGATGTGCTAGTGGCCACACATGACAATGTACAGTTTGCTGGAGATAGAGTCAAGTCACCAAAGGACATGCCTCAACAAAAAATTGATGAGACAATCATGGTCACAACTATTGAAGTTGAATATTAACTAGAAAAGGATAAAGTAGAAAAAGAGAAAACATCCAAGTTTATATAGGTATAGGACAAGTAACCCCCAATTAAAAATTTTCCAGAAAGGGAGCAAGTACAATAGAGGTCATTGGAGGAAGACAAGTCTAATTCTACAATAGAAGAAGTGCAGGATGAAGAGGATGATAAAGTGGCATTAGGGCCAATATCCTCAATTTCCAAAGTGTCAAAAAGTAAGACACTTGGAAAAAAGAGCAAGAGAAGTGCAAGAAGCATCTCTAGAACTATAGGAGGATAGAAAGAAAAGAAGAGAAGACAAAAAAGTGGGTATATAACAAAATCTTCATCATCAATCTCATCATCTTTAGGTTCCAAAGTTGAAGGAGAATTTTTCAAAAAGGATATAGATATAGAGGAAGAAAATAAAATTCTATATACCATCTTTGCTAAGAAGAAACCAATGATAAAATATATGGAACTAGATGAACTCAATGAATATCAACAACTTCTGAGGAGGCATGAGAAGCTCAATTTAGTAAACAAAGAGCAAAAAAGGGAAAGAATTATTAGCATGAATGCTAATGGTATTCCTTTGGGGGAGTATCCCAAGAATTGGAGAGCATGTACTAGTATTGAAATATTGTATTCATGATTGTATTTGTCATTGATATCAACATAGAAATAATTATGTGAAGACTAGGAGAGTAGTAGAAATAGATCAAGGTCATAGAGACATAGGTTTGATGTTCGAGTAATGCATGGGTAAAGACATGTTCCACATTGTGTCTTGATGATGAGATTAAATGTGTGTAACATAATTCAAAGATGTACAGAAGTTATAAGTGATTTATGAGAGCAATATAGAGATAGAGTAAATGTTAAGTAGTTTTTTATGATTTCATTATATCTTCTAATAGAGATATAATCTAGAGATGGGTAGTTAGGCAATCATAGAAGACATTCTAATGGCAATATCAACGAGTGCGTAAGCCCTGGTATCACATGTATGGTAAGTTGTATAGACTATGATTCGATAGTGTTATCATAATTCTAAAATAATTAATTATCTTATTATAATTAATTGGGAAAGCCTCAAGGCTGACTTAAGGAATTATTTTGAAGATAGGGTATAAAGGAAACTTATTTTCCTCAATTGAGAAGTGTGTGATTAATAAGTATCAAGTGAAAAGTGTTCAAGGAAGTGCAAACAAGAGAAGAGTGTTTGTTGAATGTGAGTAAGCAATCCAAGGGATTATTGAATGCAAAGTTTGTGATTTGGTATCAATATCATAAGGAGCAAAAGTCTAGTTGACAGGATAGAGAAAGAGGAAGGAGAAATATAGTTCAATTCTATTATTCTACAAGGAATACTACAGAGATCATTTAGACACTTGGGTCATTGGTCTTTCTCCTAAAGCTATTTGGACAGTGGGTCCATCTACCTTCTACAACTCCTAACAGGGTTGGCACAACTTTTAATAGGGTTGGGACCTCCTTACAGGGATTCAAAGTTTCCTAACAGGCACTAATATGTATTGAACATTTTTATAGACTCCTAATAGGGTCCATCCTCTAACAAGGAACTTATATATTAGTACATCATCTTGTGGGTACCATCTGCATTGGGGTTTTTCCTCTGATCAAGGGTTTCCCCAGTTAACATATCAAGTGGTGTTTTTGTGCATGAGTATCTTGTTGTTGTTTTTTATTATATTTCTCATATGGTTTTGGTTTAATAAGGTAATAAGGTTGATAATTGTGATAATAGTTGGATAACTAATTCACCCCCGCCCCCCCCCCCCCCCCCCCCCCAATCTCAATTATTGTGGTAGACTATATATTGTAACAATTGGTATCATAGCATTAGGTCCTTGAAAAGAAAGCTTAACAACTTTGAGAGATCATGGCGAGTCATATTCCTAAGTTAGATAGATGAAATTTTGACACCCAAAAAATAGAGATTCTTGGTGAGTTATCAGATATGGGTTAAGATCTGAGTATTAAATTTCCAGATCCAGAATCCTTTTGTTGTATACAAAAGAATAGAAGCATAAGTAAAGACAAATTCAAATCCAAAGAAGACATGAAGATCAAAGAAGGTATTGATATACATATGAAAAGGGATCTAGGAGGTATAAAAAAATTCATTTGCTAGACATATAAAGAGCTTGGTCATTTTATATCCATATGTCTTATGAGAATAAGAAAATCTAGAAAGAATTCACTGTTAGATGAAGATGAAGAATTTAAAGAAAGTATGGAAAGATTCATGAATGATAATGATAATAAAAATTATGAGCTTGAATTGGTTAAGAAAGAGGAAATAATTGAAGAGATGGTTTTAGTAACTCTTGTTGATGATGATGAAGAAGATAATACTAGAATTGTTAGACAAAATATAGAAGTTTTCTTTGAAACTAACAATGATCTAAGGAATAATGCAAAAATTATTGAGCAAAGAGGAGAAAGAGATATGAACCAAGAGAATAGGAAAGGGTTGAGTTAGTAACTCCTACATCTAATAGGAATCTAACAAAGAATGACCCTCCAAAGAAGATAATTGAAATCAAAGACAAAGGAGTGATGACAAGGAATAGAGTTAATGAGGAAATATGTTTGATTTCTCAAGTTCAACCTAAGAGTACAATTGAATCATGTAAAGATGATCATTGGATTCAAGAAATGAAGGAAGAATTAGATTAGATTATGAAGAATAACACATGGAAATTAGCTCCTAAACCTAATGACAAGAATTTTATTGGAACCAAATGGGTATTTAGAAACAAGATGAATGAACAAGGCAAAGTTATAAGAAACAAGGCTAGACTTGTATGCAAATGATATTCATAGAAAGAAGGAATATATTATGAGGAGACATATGCCCTTGTAGCCAAAAAGGAAGTAGTGAGAATGTTCCTAGATTATGTAGAAAATAAGAAATTCAAAGTATATTAGATGGATGTCAAATCAGCCTTCCTAAATGGAGAACTCGAAGAAGAAGTATATGTTGAAAAGCCTAAAGGTTTTCCTTTGATAGAAGGGAAAGATATGGTATGCAAATTAAAGAGAGCTCTATATGGCCTAAAGCAAATACCTAGAACTTGGTATGTAAGGTTGGACAAGTATTTGACAAAGCTTGGATTTGATAAAGGTACGACAAATAGTAACTTATATTTGAAAGAAATTGAGAATGGTTTTCTAATAATAGTAATATTTTTTGATGACATAATATTTGGAGGTAATGATGAAGCAAGTGATAAGTTTGTTGAAGAAATGAAGAATGAAATTTAAATGAGTATAACAGGAGAAATAAAGTTCTTCCTAGGTTTGTAGATTGTGCAAAATAGTGATGGCATTTTCATTTCACAAGCTAAGTATTTGAAGGATTTGTTGAAGAGATTTGGCTTGGAAAGTTGTAAGCCCATTGGTACACCAATGATAATTGGTCACAAGTTATCTAGCAAAGATGAGACACCTATAATTGAGCAGAAGAAGTATAGATCCATGATTGGAAGTTTGCAATATCTAACTCACACAAAACCAAATATAGAAAATGTAGTTGGGAGTATAGCTAGATTTCAAGCTAATCCTAAGGAATATCATTATGCAATAGTAAAGAGGATATTTTGATATTTGAATAGAATATCTGATTATGGAATATGGTGTAATAGATCAAGTGATTTCATCTATGTGTTTATACTAATGCAGATTAGGCAGACAGTATGGATGATAGAAAGAGAATTGGTGGTGGAGCGTTCTTTCTAGGAGGAAGATTGGTTTCTTGGCTAAAAAAGAAACAAGATTATATTTCACATAGTACAACTACAAAAAAGTATATAGCAACAACAAATAAATGTAATCAAGTCATATGGATGAAGCAAATGTTGAAGGATATTGGGATAGAATTTTTAGATCCTATTATCATATACTATGATAACACAAGTATGGTATGTCTAAGAATCATGTATTGCATTCTAAGACTAAGCATATATCTAATAAGTATCATGTTTGGAGAGAGAAGTCAGTAGAAAAAGAGGTCAGATAGGAGTATGTCAATACTAATTATCAGATTGTAGATATCTTTACAAAGCCCTTACCAAAAGATACTTTTGAGTACTTGACAGGTATGCTTGGGGTTATACTCCTACCTACTTTAGAATAAATAATGTAGAGATTGCATTAGTGCAATGGTACAAAGCACTATTATTTGACTAGACTAAATGTGGATGCTTCCTGTATGGGGGAGTATTTGTGATGAGTAGAGTCATTGAGGACTCTTGGTATTTGGTATTGAATAGTATCTTTGGAAACTTGAGTTGGTTGAAGACTTGAAGCAATAAATTGACATAATGAGGCCTTTTTCATTGATGGCAATGGGTGAGAAAAGTTCATGAAAAAAATCTCCTAAGTATGTATAGGGAGAGATGAGCATGAAAAAATCCTCTAAGTGAATGGGAGAGATATGCAACATGATGAGTATTGATATATGGGGGAGAAGCTGAGAGTTTTTTAGTGTGAACAAGTGTTGCTGATCCTAAAGAAGATGTTGAATAGAATAGTGTTCTAGGAGATTGTAGATATGATTGATGAAGAGGATTTAAAAGGATGAGAAAAATAGAAATAGTAGAGTATCATTTGGTATTCTTGGAACCTTGATTTTTTTCATCTATGTTGCCATCAATTCCAAAGGGGGAGATTTTTAGCATGAATGTTGATGGTATTCCTTTGGGGGAGTATCCTAATAATTGGAGAACATGTTGTAGTATTGACATGTTCCATTCATGACTATGTTTATCATTGATCTCAACATAGTAGTAATTATGTGAAGATAGGTAGAGTAGTAGGTAGAAATTGAGTTCATATGGAGAGAGGTTTGATGTTTGAGTGATGCATGGGTAAGGAAATGTTCCATATTTTGTCTTGATGAAAAGGTTAAATGTATGTAACATAATTTAAAGATGTAAAAAAGTTATAAGTGATTTATAGAGAGCAGTATAGAGACAAAGTAATTGTTAAGCAATTTTTGATGATTGTATTATATCTTCTAACAGATATATAATCGAGAGATGTGCAGTTAGGCAGTGATAGAAGACAATCTAATGGTGACATCAACAAGTGTGCAAGCCTTAGTGTCACATCAATGATAAGTTATATAGATTGTGAGCCGACAATTTTATTGTTATTGTGAAATAATTTATTATCTTATTATAATTAATTGGGAAAGCCTCAAGGCTAACTTAAGGAATTATTTTGAAGATACGATATAAAGGAAAAGTATTTTCCTTGATTGAAAAGTGTGTGATTAATAGGTATCAAGTGCAAAGTGTTCAAGGAAGTGTAAACAAGAGAAGAGTGTTTGGTGAATGCGAGTAAGCAATCCAAGGGATTATTGGATGTGAATTTTGTGATATAATATCAAGATCTAAATGAGAAAAAGTCTAGTTGATAGGAAAGAAAAAGAGGAAGGAGTAGTACAATTCAATTCTATTATTTTGCACAGAATAATACAAAGATCATTTGGACAGTGGATTCATTGCTCTTGCCTCTGAAGTTGTTTGGACAGTGGGTCCATTTTCCTTCTACAACTCCCAACAAAGTTGGCACAACTCCTAACATAGTTGGAATCTACTTATAGGGATTCAAAGTCTCCTAACAGGGACTAATATGTACTCAATGTTTTTATAGACTCCTAATAGGGTCCATTCTCTAACAAGGAATTTATATATTAGTACATCATCTTGTGGGTACCCTCCCCATTGAGGTTTTCCCTTTGATCAAGGGTTTCCCTAGTTAACATATCTGGTGTTATTGTGTATGAGTATCTTGTTGTGGTTTTTGATTATATTGCTCATATGGTTAAGGCTTAATAAGATTGATAATTGTGATAATAGTTAGATAAATGATTCACCTCTCCCCCTCCCCTTCTCAGTTATATTGGTGGAATATATATTCTAACAAGAACACCAATAGTCACTAGAGTTATTAACACAAAACTATCCTCTAATAAAACATATGATGTAGCTATGATCTAATTAGTCAACTTAGTACTTTAGTTGATAGTATCAAGGAGGGACTAGGAAGTATTGAGGATCTTATTGAGAAGAAATTAGAAGCAAGATGAATAGAGAATCCTTGTAGAACTCAAGAAGGTAGGATCACAACAAGTGAGGGATAACATAATTAAGACATTAAAATCTGCTATACTAGTCCTACAAAAGGCATCTAATCCAAGTTCACTAACATTGGACCTAGAAAAAACTATACAAAAATTTCAATAAGAGCTTTAGTAAATGAAGAGTACATATAGTACAGTCACTTATTCAATAGCTAGATATATATCCAAGACCCAAGGAACACCTCATCTAATCCAACAAATAAGGGTGAAACAAGTGATGAGAATTGTATGAGTCATGGAAATGCAATGCATATTGTAAGCCTAGACAATGGCATATTAAGGATACAATTGTTGGATACAATTGAATAATTGTGTGTTTTTTTTGATGTTACACAAATGTCATAATCATTTCCAATCAGTTTATGCCAAGCTCACTCAAGTAGTGGAGACAATTCTCAGTGTCTACCGAGCGTTCCTATGTTTGCCTAGTTTAGAAGGCAGTGTCTATTGAGTTCACTCAGGCATCAAAAGAAAAGTTGCAGAAAGAGAGAGTTAAGCAAGCTCACTTGAGTAACAAAGGAAAGTTGGATGGAACCAATGTTAACTGAGCTCACGCGATTGCCAAAAGGATTTTTGTAATTTTACAGTGTTAACTGAGCTTCTATTGGTTAACGAAGGAAACTACTTTAGAGTTAATTTCTATTAAGTAGGGTTGGCAAACAAAGGATTTTCCTATTTTATTATCTACTGATTGTAGCCGATTGAGGTGATGAATATTGATTATTGTAAGTTGTATTTGAGCAGACTTGACAAAGTAAAAGGTATAAGTATAAGGTCAAGTTGTGATTTCAAAGCATGGTAGAGTGTGTGCAAGTGAGTGTAAGATAATGTGTGAATTATGATGATGTGATTGAAGATCTATTAGTAAGCAGAAGAAGTGAATTTGAAGGATAAGAAGAATATCCTTGTGGTGCAACAAAGTCATATTCAATCAAGAAGGATTAAGTACAAGCCTGAATAGAGATTTGAAATCAGTAATCAAGTTTCATTCAAATTAGGTCAACTCATTGTTATTCTCTAAAAATTGTAATAGTGATCTAAATCTCTTAATAGAGTTAGCTTAATAGTTATTTGCAAATCCTCTAACAAGGTGACAATTCCATTGAATTTTTCTCAAGACCTCTGACTAGGCCACTCCTAACAAGGTGATTAATTCTTTTAATAGGGTCACACCTAACAATGTATTTTGTAACCTTTAATAGGGTTTTCTCCCAACAAGGCTCACTTCAGAAGAGTGAAAATCAGTAACTAGCTACTATTGGTGGTTTTTCCCAAATTGGGTTTCCACATTAAATTCTGGTGTCAAATGTGTTCATGCTATTTTCTTTATGTGTTTGCAACTAAGTTAAAGTAATGATAATCACAAATAACATCTAATGGTTTATAAGTTAATCTTTCATTGAACTAATCGTGTTACTATTGAGTTACAACATTCTGTGTGTTTATCGAGCTATAGTAGTATTTAGTTATTTGTTTGCATTTTGTATTGACATCAAAAGGGATCTAGAATTTTTTTAGTAATTGATTCACCCCTCCCCTCTTAGTTACTCCTCTTATATTTCCAACATCAATATCAGTTGTCATTGGAGCAACAATTAGTACATTGGATGCAACTAAAGAGCTCTTGGTAGATATTTGAAGTGAGACCATCACTCTTACTAATCTCAAGGGATCATGGGAAGTCCATCTTACCAAAACATGTAGTCAATACAAGGATGTATTTGACAACCTCTAAAACACTTTATCATTGATGACAAAATGGAGGAGAGAATATTAAAAGGCCACATGATGAATGAAAGGGGGAGAATATAAAAAGAATATAAATGAAAGAGGGATAATATTAAAAGTATATACTCAGCAAGAACATAAGGGGAAAATATTGAGGAGTAAAGGGAAAAGCAAAAAGAGTGACAAAAATATAGTGGAAAAACAAAACACAAGGTAAGATGTCCTACAAGAAGATAACAAGGAAGATGCAGAGAAAACATAACAACAATGGAGAGAATATAGCAAGGAAAGAGGGAGGACATTGAAGAAGCAAAAAATGATAGTTATGAAAAATTAAGGCAAGGTTAAGACAACACCAGGGAAGGGAGAATAGTGCTATAACAAAGAAAAAAAAAAGTACAACAAAAACACCAAAATATGACTCAAAGAAGCTATGTTGAATGATCAAGGCAAAACACCCATAGGGGGAGATCTTAAAGAAGATAATTATGTGATATAACACAAGTAGAGAATAGTTTGATTGACTAAGCCCACACAATAGTGTAAATCTAACTATTGTTATAGACAAGTGAATGCAGATATAGTGGAAATCAAATAAAGAGAGATAAGTATGATTTATAAAATGGTATGAAAAGTTTTTTCCATCAATTCCAAAGAGGGAGATTATTGGACTTACAAGTCTCTTTGGCATGGAGTTTTCAAATGGAGTTGTTACTAAATGGAAACTAGTCAAGGGGGAAGGAGATGTTAGAAGGTAACACTACCACTAATAGAAGAATGAACTAGTATAGACACAAATGTTAATATCATTTGTTCTACCATGAAAAAATAGGCATGAAGGTTAGTTGATCATTGATCATCTTTGAGGCAAGTCACCATAGATGTGACAAGACATGAGGTTATTCATAGTTGACATGACAAAAACTAAGGTCAAAATAATGGAAAAAACAAGGATAGAGCCTACACATTGGCTCATAGATAGGCTAGCATGGGTACTAGTCTAAACACTAGGAGTAGGGTTTCTAGATTTTTTGTGAACATCTTAGACATGGATTTCAAATTTAAAATCGAGCAAGATTTTTTTTTATTGGTGACTACACCCTGACATTAGAGAGTGCAAAAAGGCACTTAGACTTAATTTTGTAAAGTGGAAAAATGAGTTGAGTTAAGAGTTGGTTGATTGTGTTGGAAATGTAAGAGTGTAACTAATAGGGGAGGGGTGAATCAGTTACCACCAAAATAATTCCCTATCCCTAGATGTCAATTCAAACTTTCCACTGATCAGGCAATATTTTCCAACTTGGTTAACACTAGAATATTAGTGTCACTCAGTTAACAAAGAAATCTTATGATTATTAATCTTTTATAACCTTTAGTAACTTAATTGCAGACATAAAAACCCCATTTTGGTAAAACACTATGAAACTAATTACAATATTTTTCACTCTTCTTACAAAACACATTGTTAAGTATGACGTTGTTAGATGATTTAGATCACCATGTTAGGAGTGGCTTAGTTAGAGGTCTTCAAAAAAATCAATATTGAAATGTCACCTTGTCAGAGGATCTATAGTATGACTATTAGGTCTAATAGCCCTCATTTTCACTATGCTAAAATTTTGAATATTCATTGCAAAAATGCTCTAAATTGTGTTGTATTTTTAGAGTTTCTTGTTTCATTTATTTTCAGTTTTCAAAAGAACCCTAACCTGGTTATTTTTCCCTAGCTCAACATTGAAAATCCTTCCCTAGGGGAATAATTTGATATCCTAAGGTGTTTTTTGTCTTTCCATTAAAAGATTTCATTAAAACTACATCCTTTTACCCTTACCCTAGGTTTTATTCTAAGAGAGAGATTGTTTTCTACTCAAATTATCTATTATGATCTCATGATAGGGTTTTAGGTATCTAGTCGTAGGTCTCGAGTGTGAATCTCTCAATCTTAAGATATGTTATGCAGTCATCACAATTCTATTTGTATTGTATCATATTATGTGTTTGATGGAAGGATTTAAAGTCAAAGTCATGATGCTATGATAAGTTGGAAATTGGGTGATCATAAGAGAAGAAATAAGGACTCCCGACCATATGATGAGGTATGTGTCATAAGATCATAGAAGTATAAAGTGCAAAGGGTATGTGGGGTTATGACCAAACAAAAATGGGGAAATCAAGGCATCATAGAGCATTTCAAAGGGGCTTACAAAGATACAAAATTCTTATAATCATAGAATTGTGGGAGCATATATTAGGGTGTCCAATGGCATGATAAAGACATAATTGTAAGATCATATGTTGAAGATGTCAAAGCACAATGGGGCCAAGTGCAGCTACCTAAAGTTTTGGGATGCATGGTATGTTATGTTCTTCAATGCTATAAGAACCTATAGAGAGTAAGATCTCAAGGGAAAGTTCAAAGGTTTGCAAAGCTATGAAGAAATGTCAAATCATGAGATTATAAAGGTAAAAAGGAAATCTTCCAAGGCTATAATAAAGGAGGGATAACTGCCAGCATCAATAATACCAATAAAAGGGTAACCTCTAATGCTACGAGATTAGTTTCTAATTGCAATCATAGGATCATAAATAATATAATGCTAAGACATGATGTTACAATATCTTTTATGACTGTAACATCATAGAATTTTAAAAGGTAACTAACAATGTTACGAGACCTAGCATCAAATTGTTATCGTAGCATCATAAGATAGCTAAAGTAAGGATAATATGCTATGAAAAGGTATGTATGTTATTTCATAAGATTGCAAAAGCCTTTTCCTAGGTTTACGATGGTAAGATAAGATTTTTTAGTTTTGAACGATTGCAAGATCATAGAGCCAAGTTTTCCTAGACTTTTCTTTCAGGGTGTTTTAAGATCTCAAAGCTCTAATTTGACATGAAAAGACACTTTTTTATTTTCTTCTAAGTTGGAATAATGACCATAAACCTTGACCAATAAAAATTGAGTAAAGTATAAAGATTTCCTAGCTAGACAGTTATATGGATGCTCAATTTGAGGTGATAGACAACACTAAATTTAAGACTCAAGCATGCAAATTATCAATACACAGAACAGGTTGATGAAGGTTTGCTCAACATAAAACATTACATGATCTAGTGTTCAGTTACCATTTGTAGAGATTAGAGTTCTTAGAACAATCACATAGCTTCCAGTATCAGTGAATTATTATCTTCAGAGTTATTTGCAAAATTTTTCTAATATTTATAGTTTTATAAGATATTTGACAAGGGCGTGGGAGAGATACAAGCATCATAAATAGAATTTGTTAAAACTTCACCCTCAAAAGGAGGAAAAAATAGATAAAAGAAACTAAATAGATTTGTCAAAGAGTGGATAAAATTATTTCTAAGATCCTCTAATGTCATTTCTATAGATGACCACAAATTCAAGGATGCCTATGTACTCTTTATAGATGCTACATGTCCTGGAGTCACTAGTTATGAACATTTTAGGTATTTCAACAAAAATAGAGAGAAGAAGATCCTTGTTTGTAATCCATGGAAAAAAGAACCTAGCAAAGTTAATATTTCCATTAGTTTTTGTGGATTTTGATTTGGTAAAGGCCTTGATCAAATCTTATAATCCAACCACCAAATTATTCCACAGGAAGGATGGAACTATTCTATGTACACTAGACAAAGCTTCTTTCATTGAAGCTTTTGGACTAGATGGTGCCATGGGTGAGCTAGTAGACCTAGTTGACCTTTAGGGAAAATTTGAAAGAAACACCAAGGCATATATAGGGAGGTCAATGCTACAACATATTCCCATGGACCCAAAGTAGGTGGGAGACTATCCAAAGCAAGTAGACAAGAAGATGCCACTAGATAAATTTAAGAATTATTTTGTGAAAATTGTATAAGGTGTCCACAAGGTAATTGGGAAAGATGGAATAGACATGGTGTATGGGGTAGAATTCATCATAGCTAGAGTTGTGCAAGATTCCTACCATAGAGGAGAATATGATTATGTTGAGTATATTTTGCTAAAGATGAAGGAAAATATTGGACTGGCTTAGAATGGAGAAATGGAGAAATTTAGTTTCCATCATTACTCATTGTTGATGCACCTAATCCTGTATAAGAATGTGGGTTATATAAGCCCATAATTTATTGATCATACAACCGATGCTAATGGATACCTACCATTCCAATTGTGGATACAGGTATGGGACACTTCTTATCATTATTCTAACTCTGTCTCATTTTTTAATAACTTTAGTACTATTATAATGAAGACATTAGACCCAGGTTACTTTAGGACACCTAAGGTATTAAAAAATTTATTGAGACTAGCCCTCCTCCTAGAAAATAAAAGACTAGACCATAATTGGGGAGATATTTTCATATTTCCTACTTTTTGCTTGATGAGGGTTTATGGTTGCCCCCAACCCCCACATATTTTTCCAAAATTCATTTCCCCTAGACTAGCCATCATTGAATTCATGTGGTAGTTATTTATGGTTAATAGGGAATATCTAGGGCCTAAGGTGTATAAGGGCACTTTCCTATGTAGGGGTTTTTTAAGTAGGGGACTTTTCAATTGGAAAAGAATCCCTTGGTTAGGTCCATTATTTTCTTCATCATTATAACTTATCTAATAGCCCATATAGAATATATGATCCTAAAAACAGAATGAGGAACACCCTAAAAGAAATAAGGAATTATGTGTTTCCTACCACCAAAGAGTTTCCCCATGAGGATCTCATTCCCAATATTGTTGTTGGGGGGGAGGCAGCTAAAAAACTATCAATGTTTGATGATGTATTGAGGGTAGAGAGAGAACTAAAGAGAGTTGATCCAAACTTCAAAGGTTTTTACCTTGATGTCCCCTACCCTTAGTGGAACAAAAAGATGGTGGTTGACCATGTACAAATCATGGCACAGATGTCAAAGAAGCCACTCAGAGATGAAGAAAGGGTGAATTCTTATAGCCTTGAGACTGATGTGTCCTTGGAATTAAAAGAAGATGAGCCACCTAATGCTTCATGGGTTAAAAATAGAAACAAGAGACAAAGGGTTGTCCACATCCTAGAGAAGGTTAAACAAAGAACATTGTAGATTCTACCTAGTAAAATTCAATACTTTGCTAAATTAAGGCAAAACTATATACAAGATATGCTCATTACAGCTGAGAGCACAGTCATTGACCTAGAACTAGCGACAACAAGGTTGGATGATAGGATCATCCAAGCCAAACAGTTTATAGAAGAGGATGAATTCATCAAATCAGTAGAGTTCAAGAGCTTCTTGTATAAGGTAAAAAAGAGGGAACTAGTGTTAAAGATGAAACTAGGAGAATCAGATGAGAAAAAGAAAGAACTAATTGAAAAATTGCATGCTTATGATCCTAAGAGTGAAGTCATGACTCGAGAGGAGGAAAGAGACCCGGTATAGAGGAGTGCTATGTTGTTGGTGCCTGGGTGGGATTTCGAACAAGCATTCATGCTTGACCAGATTAGGAAACAAGAGAATGCCATTTCCTATGAGGCATATGGTACCAGAGGACTACAGAGAGGATCTAGTTTTAATATATACACCAAGTCTCTAGCAATATGGAGCATGGCTCCTTCAACAAAAAATCCTACATTAATGGATGTACAAAGCACTGATCAAGGCAACATGTTAGTGTGAACACTGCAAGGTACCTCAAGTATAGAATTCAACAAGGCTGTAAATTATTTTTCATTAATGAATGAGGCCAAGGTAGAGGAGATAGATACAAGGCTCACCAAATCCTTTCATGATTATATTGATGTTAGGAAGCTCTATGAAGAGGAATTAAGAAAGAGCCAAATTTACAAGGAAAGGATCGAGGAGCTTGAAGTTAAGGTCTAGGGTTTGGAAGCTAAAGTTGCATCTCTCAGAGAGAAACTAGCAAATGTAGAGCAAGTAGCTACTGTAGAACAAAATAGACAATAGGATAGTCAAGAGAAGCCATCTAAGGTCACAATAGAGACCATAACACAAACAAATGAGCTAGAGGTAGCCGATACAATAGAGCCCAGAAGGATGAGCATTGATGCTCCACCAATGTAGCAAGGCAATGAGGTAAGGACATCTATCCTTAGTTTTATGATTGGCCATAGAGTTGTGATTTTGAAGAGCATATCACAATAGGCCCATACCTTGTATGTTTCTTTACAAGATGTTGAGCAATTTTGCAATGAAGCACTTTCATGACTATCACCCACATTTAATCTTTGGGGGCCATATACTCAATTCTTAGAGAGGCTTACTATATTGATGGGTAAAAATATAGATTTTCCTGATAAGATAATCATAGCAAAGGAGAGCCTAGAGATAGTTAAGGAATTAATTAGCTTCTTCACTAGGAAATTAAAAATTATACAAGGAAAGCTAAAAGTTTTATCTCAGGGAATTGAGCCCTGCATACCAACAATTTTGGATAATAACAACAAGTTGAGAGAATGGCATGAATGGTCTAATGCATTGAATGTAGTATTGAATCAAGAGGCCACAATAACAATGTTTGAAGACAAAAATGATACCCCTTTCAATAATTTAAATGATTCCTTGTCCAAAGCAAAAATAGATTTGAATAAATTCTCAATGGAGTCTAAAGCCATAACAAATGCTAGGTGGACTAAAGCCACAAAGGATCTAGAAGAGGTTAAAACCATAGAGTGGCCCACCAAGTAAGAGATTTATGTCTGGGAGGTAGTGGGAGAAATAAAGGCTCTTCTAGCAAGGGGTATTTAAGAATTTACCAAATTCAAGGCAATGAGAGATTAAGGATAAGATCAAATACACTAAGAAGTTCATCAATAGAATAAATCTCTGTAGATACATATAATAAATTTTGTAACTTTTGAGGAAACTAAGCACAAAAGAGGACAAAATAGATTAAATTTAAAGTTGTAGCAGTAAAGTACCACCTGCAAATTTTTCAACTACCTTTCTAATTTTGGATCAAGTGCAGAGTAATTTTTTGTATATCCTTTTGTGTATGTCTTTCCTTTTTCTCTTGCATTAAAGTTTTAAAATGCGTCCTCCTCCCATCTGAATCTTGTTGCAATCCTTTATAAGGATTTCCAAGATGTGGAGTAGAGGTCGAAAGTCTGTATATTTTTTAGTTTTATGTCATCTTACAGTCTATCTAGTTTTGTTATTGTATGAATGTGTTCAAACTTTTGAATTTGAAGAAAAAGTGAATGTGAATGATCAAGTTTCCAAGTTTTGAGTTATATTTAGAATCTATACTAGTATTGTATTCATTTACAAAGGAAGTTAATACAAAAATAAATTCTACATACCTATGTATCTGAGTTTTGTCTCCTTCCTTGCATATTTGTCATCTTGGGATTGAATTGAGCAATGTTCTTTACAATTTAATGAAATTTAGATAAATTGTATGTCTTTTTTTTTATTGCTTTTGGTTCAAAAAATTAACTAATTGCTTTCAATAAGTGATAGGGTTTTGGGTATATAAGGAGGATATGATAAGAATGAGATTCAGAGTTCATTGTTAACAAATTTAATTGCAAGTCAATTAAATAGGTCTAAGATTGCTAGTTTTGACTCTATATAACAATGGGTAAGGCACTAATCAATTAATTTCAGTTGCAAGTGGATGGTTTATATAGTTGAAAAATGTACATATCAATCAAAAATCAACTTTCCATTTTATGTATCGAAGAACTAAAATAGTTGGTTACCACTTATTTGTAATAGCTTTCCTTTTGGTTATAACTAGCCATTGTAACTAGAGAGTTTGTTGCAAATCTAAGAAGAAATTATGACCATTATCTACTATAAGGGATAGGTTTGAAGAAATAAATATAAGTGAGCAAGTGTCTAAAGAGAGAGAATTAGAACAACTAGTCACATTCATATCCTTGAGGTCTATAGGAGTTGATAAAATCTAACTCCATAGTGTGCCAAGATCAACTGCATGCAAATAGCTTGCCGAAGAGAAACTGAAGGAACAAGAACTTGAAGCAAACAACATCAGAGAAAATATTTCACAATAGGAAAATGAAATTTCTATGTGAATGAATTCACAATGAGTTGAGAAAATACAATGAGAGAGCCCAAATATAAAGGCCTCATGGAAGCTTGTAGAATAAGCTGGAAAGTGGTAGAAGATAAGGTTGACAACTAAGCACACTTCCACAAAAAGGTGGAACATGCTAGAAGGGAAAAAACTCCTGTGTTGTCAACAACTCATCACTACAACTATTAACTACATGCATTAACCTAAGTAAGCTTAAGTAAAAGAATTAATAATTAATAATTAATAAATTATTTACTCTAAAACCCCACCTTAAGTGCAACTTAGGGGAATGCCTTAAGCTCACAAAACTAAGAGAAAATGCAGAATGGGTTCTGAAAACAAGGCCATGTTAGGCACCCATGCACAATGCAAATAAATACTACCTCTAAAAATAGAGAAAGAGGGAAAACCACATGGAAAAACCCTCCCCCAAAAAGAGGTAACCTAGTGAAGGACTGAAGAAGCCTCCAACTAGAGGAATGTCCCATAAAACAAGAACAAGAAGAGATCATGAAGAGCATCATTGAAGCATGAAGAAACCACAAATTCTATCATCAGAAAGAAACTACTAATCTTAAGAACCTCCATGGAAGAAGAAGGCATGAACCGAGCATATATATATGGTAGATGATCCATCTCACTGAAATGCATAGGTAGCCAGCCACTACAATCACCTAGTATATAGGATCAACCACTGAATACATAGCTCACACTATTGAACCATCAAAGCACAGAAGCATTAGAACAAAAAAATAACCCCCCCTTAATGCAGATGGGGTGAGATGATAGGCAACTAAAAAGGTGGGTCAAAATCTTACTGTAGAAAGAACCAAGAATGATGAGAGAGTAGAAGAGGTACAAACACCTATAAAGACACAGTCACACCAACTTTGCATGGGGTAAAAAAGGAAGAGGGTACAAAAATGGCAAAAAACTATCCACCCCATGGTACTTTATAAAATAGTGCTAGTACAATTGTCTCAAAATAATGTTCATGAACTCGAAATACAAGAGTGGCACTTTATCTTAGTGTTTTTACATAAAGATGCTCAAAAATGATAGCTACAATGATCAGAAAAAGAAAAAAGCTGATACAAAAGTTAGTACAACCCAAAACAAAAGATCTCATGCCATAAAAATGATCCTCGAACTTGGAACACCCAAGATATCCACCATAGAGTAAAAATGCCAAAAACATGATAGAAAGAGAATGGGGTAGAATCTAAAGGAAATGATAGTATTTCTGAAAAGATGACAAAACTAGCTTTTTAAAAATATAACATTTTCAAAAAATGGACATGGGATGTAAAAGATATGCTTATCGGAGTTAAAAATAGAACTTTAGACTTTGACTACAAAAATGAGCAAAAAAACTACAACAAAACTTGAGAATACCTACACCAATGTCTTTGCCTTAGAATCAACTTTCCAGCACTTCTTTTAGATCATAAAAATACCTTCGTATGCTCAAGTTATGGCCAAAAAATTGCAAGTAGGTCAAAAAGGGACCTTGGAGAGCCTACAGGGGTGCTAATGTAGGGTGACATCATGCTAATGTCAGCAAACCCCTAGCTTAAATTTGATGGCCTCCAAGCCATCGCAGCAAAAAGAGAAGCCATGTGGCATGACATGTGGTAGCTACATGGTAGAAAGCTAAGGTGGTGGGCTAATGTGGAACCTATGCCATGTGTCACCTGTGGAGTGATCCAACTATGTTGTAGAAATCCCACATAGTAGATGAGTTGGTAGGGCCATAAGAGGGCAATGGTCACCGGCAGTAATGGTCACAAGGGCTGCTCCGCTGGTGGCACTGCTAATAGAGGAGGAGGATGGGCAATGCCAGGGAGGCCATAGGGTAGCGGCGCAAGCTGTCTATGCCACATTGTTTGGAGGGAGACATGGCTAGCTGTAGTGACATGGTTGTAGTGCGACAATGGTGCCACAGTGGTTGTTGGCCAGTGCACCAAATTTTTTTTTTTTTGAAATCATGTGTCCGTACAGTCTGTACAATAGCCTGCAACCAAAATTTGTTTGTCTCTTGGAGCTCCTTTCACCAAAATGGACAACTTTATATGAATTCTAACTGTAATGGGCCTTCTAAACTCAATGGCAGTGACCATTTAGGCCCATAGTGCTCCAAAAAATTGTTCTACCCTTGGATTGAAGAAAAATGCGCAAACAAACTAAGGTTTGTGTGTCCAAATTGTGGCTTCAAAAATCCTTTGAACAAGAAGTAGCGGGGAGGCTCTGATACCATGTAGGAGTTGATAAAATCTAGCTCCACAGTGTGCCAAGATCACTTGCATGCAAATAACTTGCTAAAGAGAAACCAAAGGAGCAAGAGCTCAAAGCAAATAATGCAACACAAAATATTTCACAATAGGAAAATGAAATTGCTATGTGAATGAATTCACAATGAGTTGAGAAAATACAATGAGAGAGCTTGAATATAAAGGCCTCATGGAAGCTTGTAGAATAAGCTAAAAAGTGGTAGAAGATAAGGTTGACAACTAAGCATACTTCCACAAAATAGTGGAACATGCTAGAATTGAACAAACTTCCATGTTGTCAACAAATCATCATTACAACTATTAACTACATGCATCAACTTAAGTAAGCTTAAGTAAAATAATAAATAATAAATAATTATTTATTTATTTACTCTAACAAGGTCCACCCACCTTGGCCTTGTAGAGCCTAAAGAGTAGAGAGTACTTTGTACTCTATTGAAGTTGGTCTAGAGCTAAGACTAATCATACTAGATATAGGATTTAGTTAATCCTTAGGTTTGTTTTCATCTTTTGCATCCTAGTATTGAGTTTAGAGTACCTAATAGTCCAAAAAACACCAACAAGGTCAACTCTAGGAAGAGATTTCTTTACTGCTACAATGGTTAGAAGGTAATAACATTTTGACCTAATTTATGAAGAAACTATCTTTTCATATTCAGATTGCTATTTTGGCTTGACTTATGGATCCTTCCTGATCAAATTTTCTTTGTAGCTTATCTTTTAGACTTTCTTGCTTTGCCTTTGGCTCACTCACATATCTATCTTATTTCATATTCCACTTCTTCATCTTATCCTCACAACTTGACCTTTCTTATATATCATAAGCTAGGATAAGTCAACTTGAATACCCTTCCAAATAATCAAGAAACATCCAAATAGTCAGCCCCAAACAATTAAATATTAGACAAATTCATTATGTTGTCACTTATTCAATACTAGGATTGAACACTCAGTTAAAACTTAGAGTCCTTCAATACTTGACCACTTGGTTAATACTACAAAAAGGATGCCCTTCATTAACAAACTACATGGTTAATACTAGAAATGTCTTATTTACCCAACTTCTTGGTCAATACTAAGATATACAATGTTAATACTGATATTTTTGTAACATTAATGATAACATACAATTGAAGAATTATTTCCAACAAACTCCCTCTTTATCATTTATGGCAACAAAACATGTCAACATAAACTGATAAAAGATGAGCAATTGAATAATATCCTTAGTTTCATTCTGATTCTCATCCATACCAACTCCCTTTGAGATTCTTCTTGGAATTGTCTTTATTGCTTCCCTTGTCAACACTCTGTAGAGGATTACTTTCATTTTATCCCTCTTTGATGTACATTCCATCATCTAAATAACTTCCTTCTAAGATATAAAACTCTCCCTCTTACTCTTTGACACTAAACTCTTTCTTACTCATCCATGTTGACATTGAATTCTCCCTCTTTGAAATCAAATTCCAAGGGAAACAAACTTTGAATTTACTCTGTACCTTTTGTACTGATTCATATGCAATATGCTCTATATTTCACACTTGAAGTGTGAAAAACTACATCAGCTTATTAGATCTTCAATGGAACTTGGTTGATGCCTCGCTATCTTTTTTTTTAGTGAGCATCAGATAGGGAAATAACCCCTAGTTTACCTCCTAGATACATAAATACATCATTAGGTAAAGCCTTAGTAAATATAGCTTCTATATTCTCCTTGGTGTTCACATATTCCAATCCCACCTGTTTGTCTTGAACCAATTCCCTTAGGAAATGATATTTTATTGCAATTGTTTTGTCTTTGTGTGCATCACATGATTTTTGGATATATTGATTGCACTTGTGTTATCATAATAAATAATCATTGGTTCCTTGATTTCTTCCTTAATTCTTGATAGTGATTGTTTGATCCATATTATGTTAGAACAAATTACTATTGTCAAAACATACTCTGCCTCTATTGTAGATTGAGAAATACAATTTTGCTTCCTACTTGTCCAAGATACTAACCTCTTTAAGAAAGGATGCTCCTCCACTAGTGATTTTACTATCATCAATGCTTCCTATACAATCTACATTAGTAAAGGCTCTCAACTCAAGATTTCTTATACCATAAACCATATTCTCTAGTTCCTTTTAGATAGCTCATAATTATTTTTATTACTATCATGTGATTTTCTTTTGGATTAGCAGAAAACCTTGCAACTATGCTAATTGCCAATGCAATATTTGTTAGAAATAATACTCCACCAAGATAACTAGTAGGGGGAGAGTGAATCAGTTATCCAACAATTAAAACATTTATCTTCTTTAAATAAACTTTACCATTCAACCAAAGTAAACAACCATAACAATATGCACATAGACAATTACACTAGATATGTTAACCAAGGAAACCCTTGATCAAAGGGAAAACCCTAATGGGAATGATGCCCACAAGATGATTATAGGGTGGACCTTGTTAGGAGTCTATTACAAAATTTAGTACATATAAGTCTCTATTAGGAGACTTTGAATCCCTATTACGAGATTCCAACCCTATTAGGAGTTGTAGTACATTGTATGCAAGAAAAGTTCGCTACCCAAACAAGTAATTTATTGTTAAGTTCCTCTTTCCTTTGTTCTGTCAACTAAACCAATCACTATCAGACTTTTTAGGATAGGTCACAAACCTCATATCCAAATATCAAACCTTGGATCACACAATAAAATCTTGGCAATGAAGTTTCCTTCACTTTCACTCTACTCTGCTCAACTTTGCATTCCAATCTTATGCTGCTTAAAAATTACTTCACCATGTCATGCTATATAAATGAAAATGTCCTTCCTTTATACCAAGTCCATAAAAAAATTCCTTGAGTTGGCTGTTAGACCTTCTCAATTAACTATTATAGGACCACATTTAGAACATGTTACACTTAGCAATAACATTAATCTTCCACCTTGAAACTTGAATATCTTTTTGTGCATGTAACATATGACAAGAAAACTTAGCCACATTATCACCAACATTTCTTCTTCACATCCTCCACCTTGATTCTTAGAATAACAATTCTACTAAGAGATATAACAAGTTCACCAAAACATGCCTTTGTAAACTCTATCTCAGAATAGACATCACCAAAACTTACATAACTTCTTCTAGACTTAAAATTTCTTCACCTGATGTTAACTGCATATACTAGATACTCAAAAGTATCTCTCATGACATCAAATAGTGATAATACTTAACTAGCCATCCGTATCAACTTGATCTTTCTACTACTCTTTTGTCAAATACCAAAAAAGACTACTATGTAGACATCAATGACAGACTCTGTCATGATTAATGTAACATATCATCATAGTAACATATCCACAATACTCCCCCATAGGAATATCATCAGCATTCATACTTCCAACAATCTCCCCTTTGGCATTGATGGCAACATAGATGAAAAACATCTAGCTCCAAGAATACCAACTCCAAAAGACTGCTAACCTTTATTTTCAAATCCTCTTTCTCAATCATTCTCCCCCATTGATATATCTCAATGTGATTTCTATCAAACTAACATTCCATGTTGTACTTCTTTCAAACATGATGTACTTGTTCTTCATGCTGATTTCTCCCCCATGATGTTTTTCCTCATGATGTTGTTGGAATACTTTAAAATAATTGGGCAGGGGTGAATCAATTATCCAAGGTCCAAATTTATAAATAAAACATTTCACAACTTAGTGAACCCATAAACACTCATACCCATGCATGCATCCATAAGATTATGCAATCACTAAATCTTGTATGTTACTATCAAATCAACTTGTAGAAATGTAAAGCATGTAACGTAAAAAATTCATCAACACACTTGACACAATAATTTATGTGAAAACTCAATTTGGGAAAAACCACTAGTAGCATGCTACTCCTTTTTACTCTTTGAAGTGATGCCCTGTGAAGACCAACTTTGTTAAAGGTTACATTGCACACTATTAAATGTGACCTAGTTAAGGGATTTTAATCACCCTATTAGAAGTGAGTCTTGTTAGAGGACTTTAGACCATTCATTTGGAATGCCACCTAGATAAAAAATTTAGAAATGACTATTAGGGCAACCTTAATCCAAAGGATTTACCCTAGACTAATACAATTATTAGAGAGTAATAGTAGAGCTTTGATCTGATACAACTTACAACTTCTCTTATAGATTATAGATCTCTATTCAATCCTCAATTATGCTTCACCTTCATACTTAGTAGCTTTGAAATCTTGTTCACCCTTTAAGCATTCATCTCTTTAAGCCTTCTTGCTTAACATGCCTTTTTAGATTCTCCTCTTGGGTCACTTGATGAAGAAAAAACCTTAACTCTTTCTCTTTCTTAGATTCTCACACATCAAAACTTTTTCTTCATGACTAGATATTCCTATAAATAGGGAATTAGCATATTTTCCTGCACATTTTACATTGTCAAAATTAGGGTTTGGATGGATTAGGTAGGATACAATGTATCTACCCCATATGTTGTATCTCTTATAGAAACTTCTCCTAGAATGCATTTGACTTTAACTCAAAATAGTTTGCATCAAATTATGTTCCTTTAGCTCATCAACCTTATCTTTCTCCTAGTTCACAAGTTTCAAGAAAACAAACTTGTCAACTTAGATTCGGCAAGTCTTTGATCTTTAACATAATGCAATAACTTGGCATTATCAACCTTCTGATGCTCAACACATACTACATTGCTCAACATCAACTATAAAATCACTCAACATTAACTAAGGTTTATTGATGCTTGGCATCAACTAAACTTTACTTGTTATCAACTATCTTGCTTAGCATCCACTAGAATTTTCTTTTACTCAGCTCTAACTAACCTTCTACTTAGCTTGCACTAGCTTTGCTTGACACCTAATTTCCACTTAGTCAATCATGGTAGAAAAACTTTGTGTAACTTGTTCTTCTAAACTTTCCTAGTGTAGCCAACAATTATAACCTTAAGTACATTATGAATACATCATGCCATTATTGTCTTAATTGATCCTTGTACTTCATTACATAATCATAACTCAACCTTTCCTCTAGGTGCTATTGTTACCTCTTATTGATCAAATCCTCTTCATCAAGCAACTAATTGATAGTACTTGAATCTTATAAGAAGTTGTCTTACCAAAAAATAGTAGGTTTGACATCAGTGACAAAAAATTTATTGAAACACATAGTCTTCTTCAACAATCTCCTTTCAATAACCTCTCTCAACAATTATCATTTCAATTAGATTTCAACAATCTCCCTCTTTGGCATTGATGGCAAACCAAACTGATCAACCAAGTCAATCAAATGATGAACATCTTGTTCAACCAATCTGATTGCGTTGAAATAGTAAGATAATACCAAAAAGAAAACTTGTATCAAAATTTCTCCCTCTATCAGCAACTTCCATCTTCAGATTAGGTTACAAAACTCTTTCTTATAACTCTCTCTGAGTTTCTTCGTGTATCTCCCTCTTACTAGGTAGATTAGGATTTCTCCCTCTTTCTTAAATTCTTCTCTATCTCCATCATCATACATTTTTCCTCTTCTAATCAATAACATTAGCAATTATCTGATCTCCCTCTAAGATTAGTAGCTTCTCTAGCTCTTTAAAAACAATCTCTTAATATCCTTCTCTAAATATACTTTATCCCTCTAATGTAATGTACTTTATTCTTTTCTAATCAGTGGATCTCTCCTTCTAATGATGATCAATTTAATATACTCTCTCACTCTTTGACAACAATGCCAAAGACATATACCAAAAACTTGTCATCTTAAAATATGCAAATATAAGCTTTTGTAGTTTCTTTAGCTTCTCCCTCTATCACCTTGTTTGTGATTGATTTTGAGTTTTAGCTTTGTGATTACATTAGGAAACTTCTAAATTAAGATCCTCTGCATCAATTTGTATTACATGAACATCAACTTGTTTGATGTAGGGCACTCCTCTTGTTAATTAGATAGCCTTTGATAGGGGTATCACCCCTATTTTACCTCTTAGATACTCATGAGCATCCTTAGGTAATGGTTTTGTGAAGATATCAACAATTTGTTCCTTTGAGTTAACATATTCCATCTTCACCTCTTTATCTTGAACTAACTCTCTCAAGTAATGATACTTGATTGTAGTGTGCTTTATATTTGTGTGCATCACTAGATTATTTGATATATTGATGACACTTGTATTATCACAATAAAGTATCACTAGTTCTATGATCTCTTCCCTCATTCCTTTGAGTAGTTGTTTGATCCATACAATGTTTGTGTAGTTTACAGTAGTGGCAACATATTGAGCTTCAGTAGTAGATTATGAAGTACAACTTTGTTTATTTCTAGTCCATGTAACTAGTCTCTTGCCTAAGAAAAATGCTCCTCCACTAGTGCTCTTTTAGTCATCAATATTTCTAGCCTAATCAACATTAGTATAGGCTCTCAATTCAAACTTTTCATTCTTCTTGTAGTATAGACCAAACTCTTATGTTCCTTTCAGATATCTCATTATTCTCTTCACAACCATTAAATGATTCTTCCTAGGATTAGTAGATAATCTTGTAACTATACCTACTAATAATTCAATCTCAAGTCTACTATGTACTACATATTGCAATTTGCCAATAATAGACTTATATAATATTTGATTCACCTCAGTAGAATCATCATTCTTTGACTTGTTTCCTATCACCATAGGTGTACTTACTAGTTTGGAATCCTCTAATTCAAAAGTCTTCAATATTTCTTTGACATATTTTGACTAAGTGATGTATATACCATACTTCATCTGATATACTTGCAATCCCACAAAAAAATTGATGTCTCCAAACATAGACATTTGAATTTCTTGGTTCATCTAATTTGCAAAATCCTTACATAAAGCATCTTTTCCTCTAAATATGATATCATCAACAAATATTTCAGATAGCAAAATACCTTTTCCTTTCTCTATCTTTATGTACAAATTGTTGTTATCATCAGTCCTTTCAAATACAATCTTCACAAGATAAGTGTGAAGTCCCTCATACCATGCTCTTGGTCCCTGTTTCAAACCATATAGATCTTTGTGCAGTCTACATACCATGTTCTTATTTTTATCATCAACAAAACCTTCTAGCTATTCTATGTAAACTTCTTCCACTAGTATGCCATTCAGAAATGTAGATTTGACATCCATCTGACAAAATTTGAAATCATTGTATGCAACATAAGCAAGTAGAGTTCTTACTCCTTCCATTCCAACAACATGGGCAAATGTCTCCCATAGTCAATTCATTCTTCTTATGCATAACCCTTACAAACTAATCTTTCTTTGTTTATTGTGACTTCACCATTCTCATCTAGCTTGTTTCTGAATACCCACTTGGTACCAATCACATTCTTGTCTTTTAGTCTAGGAACTAGACTTAATGTTTTATTCTTTTCTATTTGTTTAATCTCTTCTTCCATGAATTTATACCAGAAAACATCTTCTAATGCATTTTTCACTATTTTGGGTTTCTTCATGCTTAGCAAACATGATTCACTTCTCAATCTATTTCTTGTCATTGGCCTAGAATCTTTATTTCCAATGATTTGATCAGTAGGATGATGTCTTTTGACATATTTGGACAATCTTGGCTCAATTCTTATTTCTTCATTTTGTCTTCTAGCTTTAGAATCACTGTGTACATCTCTGTCAGGTATCTCAACATCTTTTTCATGTGTACTAATCTCAAAATCAGAATGTGCACCCACTTCATTCTGTAACTTGGCATCTGAATGCAGCTCGATTCCTAAATACAACTTGACATTCAAAGGATGTGACTCGACGATTACAGAAACTTGTTGTTGGTTTATAACTTTATTTGCAACGTCTTCTTCAGTAGGCATTCCTTCATAAAAGTATACAAAAAAGAGGAGTAACTATGATGGAACTAGAAAGGGCACTTGATCATTTAGTATTTTACAAGGTAATATGGTGTTTCATCATTATACTAAGTGAAGAAGAAAGATGAGTTTAACTTTAGAAGATATGATTGATGAAGTCAATAGGTTAAGTAAAATAGTAGTTTGACCGAGCAAACAGGTTACTAGGTCAATGAAGAAGTTAAGCATTACGGTGCAGAAGATTATGGAACTTAAGTATTAGTCAAGTAATGATAATGACTGAGCAAGATGAAGGAAAGTAATGAATGAGCATAATGATGGTCGAGCAATCCTATACAATCCTAGTGAAATAGATTAGTAGTGAACAAGCTACCTAGTGATGACCAAGTGTCAACATAATTAATAGTTTCAAAAAGAATCAAGATAGAGATAAGGATTGATGAGCTAGAATATTTAATGTATGAATTAGGTTTGATGAAAAATCTAAGGTGAAGATTCAATAAGAAGTTTCTATAAGTTTCAAGGAAAGAAGAAGGAAGACAAAATGATGAACATATTCAATGAATCTGATCAAACCCTAAGATCTATGGTTATGTTTAAGTGGAAAATGATTAAACATGTCTATTTAAGAAGGTGTATGAGATGTCTTACAAGTTGGCTAGTGAATTTGTGAATAATAAGTGGATGAACAAGAGTTGTAGAGGAAAAGTGAGATGTTGGTGAAAGTGAGATTGCTTGAGGTATTTCCAAGAAGATTAAAGATGTAGAATGTCTTGAAGACTAGTCAATGAACTAGAAATGATTTGAATGGAGATCTAGACAAAGAAAGTGAATTGTATTTTATTAGATCAACCTAGTTGTTAGTTTCTAACCATTGCGGCAATAAAAATCCTTTAATCAAGTTTGACCTAATAGTCATTTTGTAAACCCTTTAGTCAAGGTGACACTCTAATGGAATATTTTTGAAAGCCTCTAACACAGCCACTCCTAATAGGGTGATTAAATCCTTTAATAGGTCACACATAATAGTGTTTTTTGTAACCTTTAACAAGGTTGGCTCTTAATTGAGGTTACTTCAAAATAGTGGAAAAGTGGTAGCATGTTACTTGGTGGTTTTTCCCAAATTGGGTTTCCACATTAAATTTTGGTACCATACTTGTGTGGGTATTATTTTCATGTGTCATGTTATTTACTATTATATAAGTCTACAATTTGGCTAACACTAAAATATAGAGCTAAGTGTTGATATGAATAAGTTCAATAATTGATGATTTTCTATATTGACCGAGTGGGTTAATGAGTATGATTAAGTTGTTTGAAGTTGTTAAAAGTTGAACTAGTATACTAGGCCCTAAGGATAACTGATTCATCCTAATCATTCTAATAATTGGTATCAGATTTATGGTGCTTGCAAGGAAAGTTTGAAGGGAATTAAGCTCAAAGATCAAGATGTAAAAAAGAGGTACCCAAGCTGAATAAAGAGAACTTCCAACATGACAACATTTAATGAGATTGTATCTATTCAGAGTAGGAGATTCTGCACTATACTACTTGGACAATGAATACACAGAAGATTCTAGACATGTGACAATTGAGAAAATAAAAGAAAAGTAGGATCACAATTAAATGATGATAGATCTAGCATCTTCCCTAATTTTTGTTGAGTTTGATGATGTGAAGGATTGCACTACTACAAAGAAAATGTGGGATAAGTTAGCACAAATTCATGGAGGGGACAAAATGTGTTAAGAGCTATAGTTGAAAGTTTGAGAGGCAAGTTTGATGACATGAGAATGAAAGAAGGAGAAATTATTGCCCAATATTGTGGCCGAATCAAAGAAGTGATGAATTAAATTAGAGGTGTTAGATGTGTTAGTGAGATTTTGATTTGCAAAGTATTAAGAACTTTACTTCATGTTTATGCCATTAGAGTATCTTCAATACAAGAACTAAGATGTACACCTGGAAATGATTGTTAGGATTAACCATAGATAGAAATAATGATTACATAAAAATATAGTCAATATCAAAAAGTAATAGATCGCACAGAAGAGAACAAAAGATACAAGGATTTAACATAGTTCACCCAATCCCTGGGCTACATCAACCAACAGAAAGTCCAATATTATTATTATCTAGTGATCACATTTTTTGCAATCCCTTATAGCTCAATACTACTGCAAGAAGCTACAATCCCATCATACATTATAAAATCCCTAATATTAAGGTTTTTTATACAAGCTTTTGTCACTTACAAAATTAGGGCTAAAATAAGTCACCCAATAGAAAAAAATAATAGTCAATGCATTTTACAGTAGTGAGTCATTTTTGGCTTTGGGGGCACTACCCCCCAAAACCCCCATAGGGATGTTGCCCCTCGACCCCACCCTATACTATGACATGGAGCTCACCTAGGGTGATACCCCTTGACCCCATCTCTAGGGTGTTGCCCTTAAACCCCTATAGAAATAATCTAAGAGGAAATCATGCAGAATAAACCTCTAAGTTTGATTATGTTCCACCTCACAACAATCTCCCACTTGGAAACTAATCTCCATAACAATAACCTCCCACTTGAAGATCGGTATGTAGAACTACTAAACTTGTAGGTCCCACTATAATATCAAGACCACCTTGGACTATGTTGTTCTTTTATTCTTTTTAGTCTACAAGACCAACTAAAGCTCAAGAGGAGTTCAACTTCTCCCTTGTTACTGCCTTGGTAAACATATATGTTGGATTATCATCTATATCTATCTTCTCCAATTGTAGCTATCTGCCATCCAAACTAACTAAATGAAATGGTACCATAACTATATGTGTTTTGTCTATGAATCTAGAGTAGAATTCTTGGCAAGATGAATGACACTATGGCTATCTATAAGAAAATAATCATCCCTTTATGGTTGTCCCAATTATTCCATGAACAACTGGAGTCATATCATCTCCTTGGTTGCCTTTGTAGAAGCAACATACTCTTCCTCTATAGTGGATAAAGCATTAGCCTTTTGCAACTAAAAAATAAAACTCATTATTGTCCCACCAATAGCAAATACATAACCTGTAGTACTCCATCTAGAATCAATATCCCCTGCCAAATCTAAGTCAACATAACCCTATAAATTAGTAGTAGAGCCTCCAAAATATAAACACTTACTAGATGTTCCTCTCAAATATCTGAGAATCCATTTAACTACATTCTAATACTCAATCCCTAAATGACTCATATACCTGCTAACAACTCCCACTGCATGTGCAATATCTGGTCTAATATATACCATGGCATACATTAAACTTCCTATAGCTAAAGCATAGGATACCTTAGACATTTATCCTCATCTTCCTGTATCTTGGGACACATCTCCTCAATCAATTTTAAATCACAAAGTAAAGGTGTGTTGACAACTTTAGCATTTTCCATAAAGAATCATTGCAACACCTTCACAGCATAATTAGCCTAAGATAACGTCAATTATCTATTTTTCCTATCTCTACAAATCTTTATACCAAGGATTTGTTTTGCTACCACCAAATCCTTCATAGCAAATGAATGTGCTAACTATCATTTCAACCCCGTAGTGTGATCCATCTTAGACCTAGCTATAAGCATATTATCAACATATAAACATAAAATAGTGTAGTTTTCATCATCTAACCTCTTAGAATAAACATAATAGTCAGAATGGTATCGAGTGTAACCATGCTAATGCATAAAATTGTCAAATTTAAGATATCATTTCTGAGGTGCTTGCTTTAAGCCATATAAGCTTTTCTTCAATCTGCACATTAAATTATACTTACCTTTGACCTCAAATCCATCTGCTATGGCATATGTATCTCTTCATCCAAATCTCCATGAAGAAAGGTTTTTTTAACATCAAGTTGCTCCAAATATTAATCTTCATTAGCCACAATAATTAAAACAATACAAATAGAATTCATTTTAACAATACGAGAAAATATCTCATCAAAATCAATGTCCTTTTTCTATTCAAATCCTTTTACAACTAACATAGCTTTAAATCTTTTCTTGCCTCCATAATCTTCTTTCAACCTATAAACCAATTAATTATGTAAAGCCCATTTACCTACATGCAACTTGCATAAGTCTCATGTATGATTTTTTAGCAAAGAGTCCATTTCTTTTTTTATTGTAGACTCCCACTAAATCTTTGTATCCACCTGCACAGCTTCTTTTGGAAATTTGGTTAGTGCTCCCCTTGGGATTTTTGGCAAGTGATTAACCACCTCCTATGTACTATAAGTTGAATTATTGTATCAAGAATTGACAGATTGGTCTTTTGGTGGAATAGTAACCCCACTCTAACAAGTGGTATTAGAGCTTGGTCACAGGTTCAAATCCTCAAACCCTTGGGTAACACTAAGGGGGAGATTGTTGTAAATTTTTCTAGCACTCCCCTTGAGATTAGTGACAAGGGCTTAATTGCATCCTATGTACTATAAGTTGAATTTTTTTATTAGGAATTAACAGATTGATATTTTGGTGCAACGGCAACCCCACTCTAACAACTTCATCATAATATTCAGGTTCACCAACATCTGTTAATAAAATAGACTACAAAGAGGGAGAAAATATTTTTGGAGGCCTACTTATCTTTGTTGACCATCTAAGATTCATTGGTGTATGTGGTATTTGGTGTTGTGGTTATTGTAGAGCATGATGAACTATTGGAACATCATCTTTTGGGGTATCATCCAACACTACATAATCATTTTCTTTCTTCTTGTGTCGCTACAACATATCTTTGTACAAAACTTTCTCATTGAATATGACATCCCTACTTCTTAAAATTTTACAATTATCAAAATCCCAAAGCCTATAACCAAATTCAACAATGCCATATTTAAAAAATACACATTTCTTTGACTTAGCTTCCAGCTTGGTTCTATTTTCAGAGTCAATATGTGTAAATGCTTCACAACTAAAGGTTCTAAGAAAAGATTAGCTCACCTTCTTACTAGTCCATGCTTCCTCTCAACTACCACAACACAAAGGAATAGAGGGACCTCTATTGATCAAATATACAATGGTATTGACACCCTTGGTCCACATGTTTAAGGGTAGCCCAACATGCAACCTCATACTCCGTGTACACTCCATTATTATCTTGTTCATGTGTTTAGCCACTCCATTTTCTAGTGGAGTCCTTGGAACAATTTTCTATCTATGAATACCATTAGTAGAGCAATAATCTTCAAATTTATAACTACAATAATCACCACCATTATCAGATTTGAGATATTTTAATTTCTTACCACTCTCATTTTCAACTAGGCATTTCTATTTCTTAAAAGTTAGAAATAAATCATATTTCTATCTAAATAAATAAACTCATACTTTTCTAGTTGCATCATCAATAAATGTAACATAATAATCAGAGCCATCAAGGGAAGATACTTGATTTGGTCCCCATACATTTGTATGCACAAGCTCTAATTTCTTATTTTTATTTTCGCTCCCACTCTTCACAAAACTCACTCTCTTTTTTTTTCCATACACACAACTTTCACAGAAATCCATATTAACACATTTCAAACTTGGTAGAACTTTCTTTGAATGAATTAATTCCATATCTTTCTCACTCATGTGCCCAAGTCTTTTGTACTATAGTATTGTATCAAACTCTACAACAATTATTTGTTCTCCCTACTCAACTGCAACAATTGTTCCTGAACATTTATTTTTCTTCTAAATAATTAAAATAGAAGGAATAGTATGACATATACAAAGATATAAGGTGCCTAATTTCACACCTTTTACTAGTACAAGAGAACCTTTTGAAACCTTTCAATTTTTATAATTAAAAGTAATTGTGCAACCTTCATCACCTAGTTTCCCTACTAAAATTTAATTCCTACTTAGCCTTGGAACATGTCTTACCTCTTGCAATAGCCAATGATTCCCATTCTGCAACTTAATCTTAACTTTTCCCTTTCCAACAATCTAACATGATTCATTATTCCCTAAATAAACAAGCCCAAAATCCCCATGGACATAATCTAGGAAATAACCTCTATGGGGAGTAGCATGAAATGAAGCCCCTAAATCTAAAACCCAGGAATCATCAACACTTTCTAAGGAATGAAGAAAATAATCCTCTTCAAATTTATTACTTGCAACATTTGCCTCCTTGTTTCCATCTTGTTTATCTCCTTCATTATTCTTTCAAGTCCAAAAATCTTTCTTCTTATGCCCTAGTTTCCCACAATACCAACAATCTATTGGTCCTCTAGATTGAGACCTTTTCCCCTTTGATTTTCCTTTTGCTTTCCCATAATTTCCAGAATTACTTCCTCTCTCAATCATTCTACCTCCACTTTGTGCATTCAAAGCACTTCCTGGTGTAGATACACTTGAGGTTTTCCTATGAGTTTTTTGACTCAGAATAACAATAATCACATAATCAAAATTTAGGGTATTAGATTCAAAAATAGAAATGCCCATAGTCATTACCAATTCATTCCATCTTTTAGGTAAAGAACACAATATTAAGAGATCCCTGATTTCTTCATCAAAATTAACATTCATGAAAGATAATAGACTAGTAACTATATTAAACTCATTTGAATGATCTGTAATAGATTCACCTTCTTCCATCTTCATATTCAATAAATGGTTCATGAGAAATACCTTATTTGAAGTGGAGGGTGATTCATATAGTTTTCTAGGGTTTCCATCAACTCTTCCATAATATTCACTTTTGCAATGTTAAAGTCACTGATGGTGCCAAGTATAATCAAAAAATTCCAAGTGTCTTTATGTATAAAATCTCCCAACCATCAACTGTCAAAGTTCCTTGTTTCTTGGTTTTTCCTTCTAATGGTTGCCATAAATCCTTTTGATAAAGATAGTCCTCCATTTGCATTTTACATAGCTAAAAATTATGCCCATTAAACTTCTCAACTTTCATCTTACCCTCATCCACCATTGCTCCCACTCAACCATGAAACTTCCACTCAACTGTGTGACCTTCTTGTAGAGGATAGCTAAAAAAATGATGAAAGCCTAGGCTAAAAGAAAATGATGACAATTTGGCCTAAAAAAAATGATGACAATCTGGCTCTGATAACACTTGTTAGGATTAACCATGGATAGAAATAACAGTTACATGCAAATATAAACAATATTAGAAATAATATGAGGAAAACCATGTTGAATAAACCTTTGAGTTTGATTAGGCTCTACATCACAACAATGGCTTGACCCTTGATAGTCTAGTTGCTAGACTCATTGCATTTGAATTGTCAAATTTTGATAAGTATACACCTTCTAGTGTTGAATTTTCTTTCAAGTCTCAACTATGATGGATCTAAAACAAGAAAAAGTTCAAAAAAATAAGGTTGTGGATAGTAATAGTGAATTAGATGATGAGCTTGAGGATCTAGAAGCATTATTGGCAAGAAGGATACCAAGAGGAAAGGGAAAATACAAAGTAAACTTCCTATAATTTTTTTTAAATGTAATAAATTTGGTCTTATTATTTCAAGGTGTCTTGACCAAGATGAAAAGGATCTAAGGAAAGACAATAAATACCAAGGAAGGAGAGACGAAAAAGACAATTGAGGTAACAAAGAATACAAAGGAAAGTTAAGAAATTTTGTTACATTTTTGAAGAGATGGTTGTGAAAGTGATTATAATGAACATGATGAAGAATTTTTTTATGTTGCAATAAAAGATAAATCTAATGAAAATGAATTTTTTTGGATAACTACTCTTATTTTACTTGTTAGTAAGAATGATAGATGGATAATTGATAGTGATTGCTCACATCATATGATTGGTGATACAAGTAAGTGTTAAAATCTAGAACACTATAATGGAAGTTGAAATAAGTTTGGAAATTATTTTCCATATTATATGAAAGGTAAAGGATATATTATATTAAATGACAAGATCAGATGTGACAATGCATAGTGGGTTCATGAAATGAAATATAATATGTTGAGTGTGGCACAGTTGAATAGTTTAGGCTATTGAGTTGAATTTCAAAACAAGAAGGCAAAAATATATGATGCTACTGGTGAAGTCATTTGAAGTGGAGAGAGAAATAAGAGGTAACTTTTTGTATCTAGACCAATTTGAAAATACATGTTTATTTGCACAATTTTGAGACTTTTGGTTATGGCATAAGAGGTTGTGTCATGTGAAATTTGATAATTTGGTAAACATTAGTAAGATGAAAATAGTAAGAGGACTACCAAGATGGAGAAAACCTAATAACGTGATGCGCAAACAATGTCAAATGGGAAAAATGACAAAGTCTAGTTTCAAGAGTGAGACCTATTCTTTTGATGATATTTTGGAATTAGTTCATACTGATTTATGTGGTCCTATTAGAGTGAAGATTTATTATGGTGACAAGTATTTTATCCTATTAGTTAATAATTTCTCTAGAGTGGTGATTGTGATGCTTCTCAAGGAAAAATTTGATGCTTTTCAAATGTTTAAGTGGTATTTGGATAGAATTGAAAAGGAAATAGGTAAAAATCTGAAATGCTTGAGATCAGATAGAGGAGGTGAATTCATATTAGAGGAATTCAATACATTCTTCAATGAAAAAGGAATCAAAAGAAAATGTTATTACCAAGGACTCCACCACAAAATGGGATAGCTAAAAGAAGAAACAAATCAATCATGGATTGTGCAAGAACAGTGATGATGGAAAAAAAATGTTTCACAAAAGTATTTGAGAGAAGCCATAGGTACTATTGTTTATACACTTAACTAAGTTCAAGTAAAGAAAGGTATAAAAAAAATTGCTTTTGAGCTATGGTATGGCTATGCACCCAATGTCAAATATTTTTAAAGTATTTGAAAGCAAGTGTTATATATTGAAAGATTCAAGGAATGGAAAACTTGATGCAAAGAGTGATGAAGGTATATTCTTAAGATATTCCATTAAAAATAAAGCATACAAGTATTTGAATGCTAATACTAACAAAATTTTGGAAAGTGCAAATGTTAGAGTTGATGAATTTGTAGAAAAGAATGAAAAATAATACAAGAATGAACCTAAAGATTACATAAACTTTTTATACATCTATGAAAGAGAACTAAGAACTTTACTTGAACAAGAGAAAGATGTTGTCAAGCATTAGAAAACAAATATTACAAAGTTATAGTAGATAATCTCTCCCAAGCATTAGGCTATAGAGGTTGAGTCATAGACAATGGACCAAATATTAAATGAAGGAAGCTAAGTTACAGCAAGAAATTCTTGGAGAAGATGAGAAAGATAGATCAAGTGAACTACAAAAAGGAGAAACAATATATGAGTCTGTTTAATCAAAATACGTAAGAAGAGACCATACATCTGATCAAACCATTGGAGATAAATATTTAGTATTCATGACAAGAAACAAGTTGAAGAATGATACATGTCTACTATGTGAGTTTGAGCCAAAACAAATTAAAGATGTATTGGAGAATGAAGATGGTGTAGGGACACCTAGGTAGGCTCATGGAAGACCTAGGAATTATATTTTATTTTGGCTTGTAGTGGTTATAGCCATACCACTATATGAATAATAGTGTTAACCTAATCCTAGGTTGAAGTGAGTTAAGGTGTGAAAGCCTAATGAGGCCTAAACTGCTCATAGTTGCTTAATTAGGTCAAATTGAGCATCTTTATGTCTAGAAGGGTAGAATAGTTGGATAAGTGTTTTAAGATCCTTCTTATATTATTTTCATACATTTAATTTTTTTGTCAATTTTTGGGAACCTTTGGACTAGGTTTGATGGCCAAACACTTAAAAGATGTAAAAATTGCTTGAAAATTGTCAATGTTGTCATTGATAACATTGATAATTTTCTATTGCATTCAAGCAACTTTGTAGTTTGGAATTAATAACTATCTAAAATAGTTAGGATAGGAGTTGGGATTTTTTTATAAGGCCATCCTTGAACTTTTGACAGGTTTGGAAATTTGAGCAATTCTAGTGTGTATGGACTGTCAACAAGCTAATTAGTTACTATTTTATGTTTTTGAGCACCTTGGCAATTTATTGGATTGAATTTGAATCCGTAGTGTTTGGAAGTAGTAGAAGAGTTTTATTTGTGGTTCTATATAGTTTCATTTTGTTTTTTTTTTAAGGTTTTAGTAGCTTGAATAAATTGTTTTGCACTTTTTTTACTTGTTGTCATCACTAGTACATTTGACCCCATTTTTAGACCAAAATTTTTTACCATCTAATAAAATGGGGTCAAATTGGTCATTTTATGCAAGGAAATGTATATAATTTTGTTAACTAGAAGCTTGTGTTGGTTTAAATTTTGAAAAACACGAACTTACACTATGTCAAAATCAAAAAGAAGCTCTTTGTCGCACCCTAATTTTAATCTTGCGCGACCGAAAGAAAGGCTATGGCTATGCAGTTAAGGTTTATCATATACTAAATTTTGTGGCACCAAGATTACGTGTAGAGGAAGGGTTTGAAGATTATGTGCCAATAGCATTTTACTGCTTCAGTGCCAACAGTGTTTGACAGCTTCAGTGAAACCTCCGCCAGAATAGTAAGGTTATATCTCTATTATATCTCCTTCTTTTCATTGTTTAGCACATCATCTTCAATGTATTCAGCCTCATGCATCACCTTTGTCATAATATCTTAAATTTCTAAATTACTAACCTCATTGGCCATGAAGTTGTCTCAATTGTGCTCTTTATCCTCAGAAGTAGTGTCAAGTGTGATTGGAATTCATATCACAAAAAAGTTTTGATTTCTAATAGTGTTATAGAACTAATTAGCATCATTAGTTACATCTTGGGGTTTGATCCAGTTTTCATTCATTCTTAATCCTTGTAATGATCTTTTTCAAATCTAGTTTCCATTTCTTTTTTTAATCTTCAATGTTAGTTTGTGTGAGTTTTGATGTGTTTTCTTCTTCCTCATTTTCATATTTTAACTTAATAATTTCCTACCTTTATCTATCTTCTTCTATTCTATGACCTTAGCTTTCTTGGGTCTTGGGCCTTATGTGATGCAGAGAATCTACTCAGTGATTCAAATTTGAATGTTTTATTATTCTTCCTTGCAAAAATCAATTAGAGATTCACAAGGACTTTTAATTTTCTGATGACAATAATGTCTCCAATACAATACAATAGCTTAATTGTCTCACTCCTTTTCCAAATGTTGAACTAAGACTTAAAATATTTCAAACTTCAAGTAGTCAAATTTTAAATGGACTGAATGATAGTAAACAGATTGTAATGCAACTAACTACTTAGAACATCTTTCTATAATTGTTTCCCATCAAACAATAAACTCTTTCAGCAAAGTCCATTTCAAATTCATTATGTCCTATAATTCTATCAGTATAATATAGCCATTAAGATTTTCAATGGCATGGCTTCTTCAATGACATACCTCTGCAAAACAGATTGCTCTAGGGTCCCTCTAAATGGTGTCACTGTCATTACAAACACACATTCAATTTACGTATTGTGACCAATCTAAAAATTCCTTCAATACAGTCTAACATCCATACGAATTACAAATGATATTCGTTCCCTTTTTAATTGTGACTGTGGCAACAAGTCTCTCAGCAACATTCAACACAAATTGTTTAACCATCTTCCATTATCTGGCTACACTCAATCCAATATGCACAGACCAGTTTGTCTAGAACTATTTCGGGTTTCAATGCATCAGAATGTTTAAGACTTAATCATTGCTTAATCAATTTTAAAGAGATACCTAATGTATCACACTAGACTACTATTGTTCCCAAATTGGGACTGTTTAAATCTGATGTAGAACTAAAACCAAATCTTGAAATAGAAACCGGTATCATAAAGCATACCCCAATTTCATATTCAAACATTTAACTTCTTGAAACCAATAACCGATACCAAGAATTGACTTGGAGAAAAACAAGATTGAGATCTTTGAAATTGTATTGTAATTGGTAATGACTTCAATCACAACTCTCTTTTAAACTATGGTTAAACCATTTCATACTTATTGTGACTAGCCACCAAGGTAAGAACAGAGAAATTATAAATAGATTTAGTATCTTCAAACCAAATAGCAATTAGCGTAGGTTTTGAATACAATATAGTTCCATAACATTTGTTTACTCCATCTATGATGATTCAAAAATTTAAGAACATAGAAATGTGCATAAGAATAATGAAGTGATAAAAGATCTGAAGATAATTAAATTCTACCATTATTCCATTCCTAATTACATTGTTTCTCCACTTTCCTTGATTCTGAAATCTTCTCATACTACTACTATTCAAAAAAATTATATATATTCCTCTCAGGTTTCTTTAATTACATATATCTAAAGATATTCAAAAGAAGGTAACCTAATAACTAATTCTTAAAACTAACTTTTAACTTCCCACACTTGACTCATTATAATTCTAAATATATTAAAGATACTAGTAAAGTATCTTGGAGTTTATTCAAAACCCTTAACTTCTAACCCCCAATTACATCATTAAAATAACCATATAAAACTAAGACTCATCCCAACATTATTAAAATAATCATTTAAAGTGCATTAGAATTCCAGATCTTGAAAATAATTGGAATCTCTGAATGCCCCTGCATCATTATGCCTTTGCCTTCTTCCTTGTAGCTCTTGTAGGTCCCTATTTAGCTAGTTTTTCTAACTTAGCAGTAGGAGGAGTCCTTGCAGATCTCCTTGTAACCTTGTGAGGTTGAGGAGTAACCTCAACTTTTATTGCCAAAATATCAGGTGTGTCTACCACCTCTACACTCTTTGTAATGTTGTCCTTGATTGGTTTTATGCTTGTGCTTCCCAATTGAACCTTTATTGAAACTTTTCTTCCCTTCTTCATCACTTCTCATTATTCTTTGATAATGCCCTCCTTTTTTCCAATATTTTCCACAAATTTCTCTACCTTCATTTTTCTAGATCATTTGTATAATTATTCCCTTACTTGTCTAAATTTATTGTTATAAGTCCCCCATATTTATGCTTCCTTATCTCTAGGTGAGACCAACATAACGTCAACATGTTTTTCAAGAAATTCTTGGCTAACCTCATAACCAAGAAGGTGAATAAATATCTCTCTAGGATCAATAATCTCCATGTATGCCAAATTAGTTTCAATAATAAAGCAAATTATATCTGTATACTTCTCCACAACTAACCTAGGTATTGTATGCATATATTTCATCTCTATTTGAAATCCCTTGAAAAAACTAATCAGATCACAAATAATGTCACCTTTGTATTACATGTGGTAGTGTGCAGTTACCAAAGCATTTGTTGGTACATAGTTAGTCCAAGCATGTGGGTGCATGTTTCTTTTCTTCATTACAAACACAAACATTTTAGTTTAATCTAATGGCTTTGCTCAATCGTTTATTGCTTAATCATTTAATGTTTAATGCTGATCATATGAGCCCTGTAATATCTAATCCCATAGAATTTTATGGCCGCCATCCAGCATCCCCACATTCCATATGAAATCATTTGAACATAGGGAGATCTCCATAAAATAAATGATTTTAGAGATAACTAAAATAAATGTGAGTACTTCAAACTTATCATAAGAAGGAAATCACTTATTATTTTCTTTTTTATGTTATGGATGATTTCAACTTTCAACTTCACCAGAAGACCAAGGATGCGTTGAAACATTTCACTATTTTGAATGCAATTGTAGTCAGTATATTCTAGGTTTAAATGTGTCAGATTATAGCAATAAGATTTTTGTAGATACACTGCTGGATATTTTTTGTGTGGATATTTTCTATTCAACATTTTGATTTTGTTGATAAGTAATCCTTCTCTAATTTATTTGGGCAGAATTATATGTTTTTCATTCAATTTGCATTTGCATTGTAGGTATATTAGAATTATAGAGGACATTCTAAATATCTAATCTACTATTCTGTAGACTTCAAACCCCTATATTTTATAGTTGTATGTCCCTAAACTTTTGTAGCACATTGTGTTCTATCTCAAAACTTCAATATTGCTACATCTTTAGGAAATAGTGAAGTCCAATCTTGAAAATAAAACTTCAATTGAAGTCCAAAATATAAAGGTAATGCCAAATTTGGCTATACAACTAGTTATTAGAATCATCATTATTTAGCACAAATTTGAGATCTAGATATTTGGATTCTAGTGTGTCTTTGTGTATCGGGTAATATTAGTGGCTGAGGAATCGTATCAAATCAATTGCTTAGTAATTAACATACATCTTTACATGGAAGTTGAGAAGGATTTATGCTTAGGTCAAACAAATTTTAGTAATTTGAATTTCATCCATTATATAGATTCCTTATCAAATATTTGGAAATCACAGAGCACATCTTCTTAAAATGGCATTTGATAAATCCAAACAAAAAATTCCCTTCAAAATCTACACTCTCTATTTTATTTTGAGATGAGGAATGTTGATCATTTCCTTAACATAGGTTAATTGGCTATGCCAATCTCTCCCATTCTTAGTTACAAATGTTTGCAATATTTTCTCAATGGTCTTTTGAGAGGCTTCGCCTAACTATTGGATTGAAAATAATAAGGTATAGAGAAGTGATCTAGGACACAAAATATTTCTGTAACTAGTTTACCTTATTTTAAAAATATGTCCCATTATTTGAGACAATAGTGGAAGATAAACCAAAATGAGATTAGATATTTTCTAGTAGGAATTGATAGATAATTTTAGTGATGGTAGACCTTAATGGGCCCCCTTCCATCCACTTACTAAAATACTATGAGGTCATGATGATAAAAATATGGCCTTTAAATAGTGGCAGAGATATTTTTCCAATTATATCTAAACCCCATGTCTAGAAGGGCCATGGAGAGTTTTGAGCTTAGTGAGCCTGCCCAAGAGCTTAAATCAAATTTCTATGTTGTTGGCATTGTGAGTACTCTTGATAAATGAAAATGAGTCTTTCTCCATCATTTTCTGATAGTATTGCACGTGAATTACCTTTTGAACTATGGCCTTACCACCTATATGTCCTCTAGTGGGGCCTGAATGAGCCTCTCAAAAAATGAGTGGTATCTCACCCTTGGTTAAGTATCATTGGAGGAGACCATTATAGGATCTTCGATACAAGATAATTGACAAGACAAGATAGAAACCAAAGAGTTTTGTTATCCTAATATAAGCATTTTCATCAACTCTGTCAGGGAATTTTTTTCTCTTCAGATACCCATAGATACCAAAAACCCATTCTTCTGAGTCTGCATGTACACAAATGGGATCACCAAGGCTTGGTAATTCTGATACTACATGAGATCTCAACACTTGTAGCACAAATTTATATGCATTGGTGATGTTTTCAGGTCAGACCGAAGAGGGTACACTAGCCTTTGCATCCGCATACCAATTTTCTATCTTTGAAATACTATCTACGGTGTAGTAATAAAATTGATTAAGATCAATGCTAATTCTATATATTGAGACAACCTAGATTGGTTCCCCTTAAGTTGTTATTGGATTTACTATCAACATACAATTTCTATGTATATGAAGGCTTCTAATCTCTATAGGAATCACAAAATGTACCCACACGATTAGGGCTTTGTACTCAATGATATGATTTGTCTAGTGGAATTCTAGGTAAAATGAACAAGGAATTAATTTTCCTTCAAGGGATATCAAAATCTCAAAATAACTTGAGCTTGCACCCCTTTGACACTTATATATGTCATGTACTTTCATCCCAAAGATATCATTGTAATGATGGCATTGTGGTAATTGTTGTCTTGCATTTTGGTGCCATATGTTTTAAACACTTGATAGAATTAATAAAGAAGCATTTGTGAGTTCTCTAACATTACTATCTATTACATTTCCTATATATTCTCATGTACATTAAACTACACCCTACGGAGCAAACATGGGTTGTCTAAAAACCTAATTTCATCTTGGGATGGATTGATTCAAGATTCACGATGTGCTTCATTCCTCGGTTTATGGAATTTTCAAACATGTGAGGTCTCAATCTGAAACAAATTTGTAGAGAGGTCTTGGTAATATTTTGGCATTCTATGTGTAATATATTAATTGTTAAAACAACCCAATAAGGGTCAAAGGAGAAGCCAAAATTTGAAGGAAGATACATCTAAGCCTCTTAGATCAGTTAAAACCTAAAAGTATTACTAAAATATCTTATGTAGATTGCCTTCTTTTATGACCTAACTTTTGATAAAATTCATATATAATAATGACTATTGCATGCCTTAAGTATTCAATCAATGCAATTGGACTAGATTTATCTTCATAAAATCACATCAATTTATTTTCTAAGCATCATGCTACATGGAAACTGGATAATTGAACCTTGATGAGTAAAATGCGTGACCTATGATCCTTTTAAGTGATGAAACTTGAGAAAATAAATTTCTTTGCCATTTGGTAAAAAAAAAAACAAGTTTATTCATTAAACAATCATATGATTTTTCTATTAGATCATATTTTTGTTCTGGATTGGGCTATTCTCTCTATAAAAAGAATCTCAAACCTATTTGAAATTGACAAGCAATTTTTGCTACATTTTGAATGATCAAATATCAATAGTGTAAAACTTCTAAGATTTTGTTTTTAGTTCATCTACCACACACAAGAAATGGTTGATGTCAATCAATGAATAATATTGAAGCAGCTTTAGATTTGATGTAAAATAACTAGCCAACAAGTGGCTTCTTATGCACATTAGCATAGCACAACATATGTGAAGTAATATGTCCTGCAGTAATAGAGTAGGCAATGCCCAGTCACCAGATTGCCTAAAATTTTATGCAAAAATGTGATACACCTTAGAAGCATCGACTCAAGATCTCTAATATGCTAGTATCTTTTATTTCATTGTCAAGAAAATTAATAGAGCACATATTATATTTATTTAGTATTTTGGGTATTTGACAGCTTATAGCTTTTGTAAAAATCTAATTGAAACTTTGTGTAAATGATTAATAAAAGATTCTCTTTTTCAGATGGAAGATAGAAACATACCATAGGCCCATAAGGATTTCTTAGAAGTGAGTACCAAATCCTTAGAACATTAGGGAATCTAAACTCTTGTGTGAAAAGCAAAGTAATCCACATGAATGCATAAAATTGAGGGTTAACCTACACAATACAAGCAAGAAGAAGCACTAATATGTTTCGATCTTTTAGTCATCTTTATTAGTTGATGCATTAATCACATTACTCATTGCTATTAGGATTATTCAAGGCATGCTACTATTAGCACCTAAGTAACTTTCACCTTGTGACATCTCTTTGAGGCATTTTGCAAATAATTAACATACATTGTCTATAAATCCACATTTTGCAAACATCTAGGCCTTCTAGAAATTATAGGATTATTTTAGTTACATTTGAAAACATTAATCAACAAAAACCATATGTGCAGATATAAACATTAAACACAACATGTCCAATTTATTTGCAGATATATTTTCCTGTGAAGAAATACCACGCTTGACAATATGAATGCTAAAAAAAATAATGAGACAATGGCTATATTGTGGGCTCAATTCTAAAGAAAACTTGATAAATTTTATTGTCCTTGCAAAAAGTGTAAAGGCTTAAAGACTCAAAGAATTCTAATTACAACAGCCCAGAGTCATTGTAGGTAACATGGTCATGTTGAAGGGGGCCACGATTTTTGTCCACTACTGAATGTGGATTTCCTACTGGAGGAATATGGAGGTGTGAATATCCAAGCTGAGGATAACACTCCCATGGAAGAAGATGATAATGTGCCGGAGGACATGATTGAAGAAGATGGTATTAGGGCAGGTGATGAAGAGGCTCATAATGATGGTACTAGCAAATGTGATAATGATGATGAAGATGGTCTTGATATACCTTTACTTGAGAAGGTACACAAGCCCTTATATGAAGGCTCCCAAACAACTCTACTCTCGGCTATAGTGTTGTTGGTGAACTTAAAAGTTATGAATGGTATATCCAATGTAGCAATGTCACGTATGCTAAGGCATGTCATTTTTGTCATCTTCAATGTTAGCATACAATTAATATTCATTATATTAACAATGCATATTTTTTATTGTAGGTTGATTAGTGAGTTTTTGTTACCACCATCAAACATTTTGCCTCGTTCGTACCGAGAATTATCTAATATTATGGATCAGATTGGAATGAAGTATCAAACAATACATGCATGTCCCAATGATCACATTCTATATCATAAACAACATGAATTTGCAACAAAATTCCCTGATTGTCATAGTAGTAGATATCGGTCAAATCAAATAACAAAAAAAGTCCCTTACAAAGTTCTTCAGTACATTCTCATTATTCCATGTCTTCAACGGTTATTCAGGTGTGCTAGCTTGGCACAATTTATGGATTACCATGCATGCAATAGAAGTTAGGATGACATTGTGTGAATGCTTGTCTATGGTTCTACATTTAAAGAGATAGAAGAAACATGGTCACACTTTAAAGAAGAACCTTGTAATCTGAAGCTTTCATTGCTAGTAGACGGTGTCAATCCATATGGAGATATGAGATCTGTTTACTCAGTGTGGCCTATTTTTGTTATTAACAATAACATTCCTCCTTGGATGTCCATAAAGAGGGAGCACATAATGTTGTGAATGATTGTGCCAAGTATTTTTTTCATTTTAAATTTATAAATAGTGCATGAAAATGGTCATAATAATAATGCAATGTTTATGTTCATTCAATTGCTAGGTAAATACCAAGTTAAAGATATGAACATGTATATTGAGCCTCTAATTGATGAGTTTTTTAAGTTATGGAATGGCATTACTATGTATGACATCGACAATTTCAATTCCATGCAATGCTTGTATGAACAATACATGATGCCCCTGGGCTAACTCATTTTTGTGGTATGTTATATTGTTAATATCACATATTTTTGGTCTATTATAGTTCTTACACATTACTATCAAATGTTTTAGTTGCACATGATAATTGTACATGATCCACTTCTACATGATCTTTTAGGTATTTAGACAAAGGGAAAATTTGCATGTCCAGTTTGTGGTCCGAAGATGAAATCTCATCATTTGAGAACTTTAAGAAAGCAGGTGTTTGATGAGTTTAGACACTTTCTCCATAATAATCATAGGTATCAAATTGCCAAAAAACATCTTTTCAATGGAAAAGAAGAGACATCATCAAGGCCACAAAGAATGACACCTCATTTATGGAAATTGGAATATGATCAACTAAATCGTCGAGGTAATATCCAATTTGTCATCTGAAGTTTAAAATTTGTATTTTGATATTGTCTTATATTTACTAATGTTGTAATTGATGCTTTTGAAGGTCGTCAAGGCATCAATGACCAACTTCCTAGAGGAATGAAAAGTTATCCTAATCAATTTAGTAGGTTACCCTACTACAAGGATCTCCAAATTGTGCATTTGTTTGATGCTATGCATATTGGAAAGAATGTAATAGAGACACTATGGAAAATGTTGGATGGAAGGCATGATAGAGAACAAATTGTCAAAATATATACTGACATTCATGAATCCAATCATGCACTAAAAGTTTCCATTGAATCAAATATTAATGGAGACTGCATAAATACAAGTGCCCTTCCTTGGTTATTAACGGAGCAACAAAGTGATGCATTAAAAGAATTCATAAAAAAAACAAAATATTCAACAGGATTTGTTGCAAATATAAGCACTCTTCTATCAAAGAAAGGTGATTTTGGGCCAAGGTTGAAAACACATGATTGGCATACCTTCGTCAAGGTAAGTAATGTTCTCTATTTACAGTATATTTGTAAGATTGAAAGTACTACCTATTGCATTATTTAATAATATATTGAAATGATCATTTTTAATGGTTGTAATTTTTCCTACCTCTATCCCTTCCACAATAGTTTGACAATAGTATTAAACAAGTTATATATAATCTTGGAAAATACACGAGGTTAGAAGTGTTTTTTCTTAGATTTGTAGCTTTTTATTTGAAATCTATTGTATAATTTTATTTGAAATCTTGTTTATGTGGTTTTGCGTGTTGAATCTCTTTTAGGTGGTTATCATCTAAAGAAATTGACAAAAAAGATATAAAATATTGGAAGAGAAAAATTCCACAGCTTATGTGTGAAATGAAAAAGTGTTTACCTCCAACCTTTTTCAATGCTCAAAAATACTACCGCATACATCAAGTTGAGGAGATTGAATTGTGTGGACCTATACAAGCTAGATCAATGTGGATGGTTGAGAGACACTTGAAATTTATGAAGGGCTTAGTTTGACAAAGAGCACGTCCTGAGGGTTCTATGATAGAGGGATATATGATATACCAGACCATGGTGTACATTACTGAATACCTTCCAAATTTTGCAGCAGATATCCATGTAGATCGCATTTGGGATCCCAACTCTAATGACAAATTCGAAGGGGAGTACCTAACAGGGAAAGGTAGATTGAGGAGGGTGAGAGGTAATTATAAGTTTTTTTTTTTTGTAATTTAATAATTATTATCCATTATCAATATATATAAGTTGTTTCTAACTGGTGTAATTGTCTTCTTTATAGTTGGTCGTGAGTGGGATGCACTACACTTGTATATTGCAAACAATCTTGATTGGATGATGGTATGGATTGAACAGTCTCAAGAAAATGGTCGCTTATTAACATGGGATGTTGTTGTATTATTGGTTAAAGAAGCTCATCGTAATGGAGATCCCAATGTTACACAAATGGTACTTGATCTAATATATGACTTAAGAGATACAAAGGTACACATAAGATTACTAATCATCACACATAAGTTTAATATCAACTCACAAATAAATGCAAATAATCTTGACATGTTTGAATAATTGCAGGTCAAACACCACAAAGCTATGTACTACCATGGCTATAAATTCTGCACAAAAAAGTTAGACGAAATGAAGAAAACGTGTGATTTCAAGATAAGTGTTGTCTTCATGGTCACCAATATTTTGTCTAGAACTGACATACATCCTCAACAATCTAAAAATTGATACTATGGCATTTCGGATGATATACTTGAGTGTGACTTTAATTCATTCAAAATAGTTCTATTTTTCATCAAATGGTTTAGGTTACGACTGAATCAAAAATGATCCTAATAGGACTATTATTGAACATGATAGTGGATTTACTATGATTAATACAAGGTCATTTGAGCCAGTCGGAGATGAGCCCTATCTTCTTCCAAGCCAATGTGAGCAACTATTTAATTTTGGTGTTCCACACAAACCAGGTTGGTCATTTGTTGTTAGACATGAACCAAGAGGAAGGCTAGTAAAGTATAATGTGATTGAAGAAGCAGAAGAGGAAGTAAATGATTATCAGGAACAATAGTTACCCAGTTATGAAGATGAAGAAGATGGTGATGATTTTGGTCATGTTGATGATAATGGTGATAATGATGATGATGATGCTGATGGAAATCATGATCATGGTGATGATCATGGCGATGATGGTCATGATGATGATGGTGATGAAGATGATGATGATGGTGATGAAGATTGTGGTGGTGATGATGACAATCAAAGTGACAAGTACGATGATGGTGATGATGATTATGATGATGACATGGATGATGTTCATGATGATCAATGAAATGTCCAAGTAGGATCAATGTCAACTATGATGGGGTCTTGTATGACCAAACTTTTCTTTCTAAACCATATGTGCACATATAAACATTAAGTAGAACATGTCAAATATTTTTTTAGATATACACATTAGTTACACTAAATTTTTAACCTAAGACAAATGATTTAGATATACAATCTACTTATTTATTAATATTTCTTTTTGGTAATTCTATTACTTTAATTTCGTTGCTGATTTCTAAGACTTACTAATTTTTTTCATAGGGCAATATGGATACACCATCTCAAACACCTTCAATAGAGGTAAACAGAAATTATTGTAAATTTTAATGTTAATATAGAAAAAAATTTCATATTATTATATTCTTTTCTTTATGAATTTGGAATTATTTTGATGAAATTTTACTGATATTTGATGTCACAAATGATAGGAAAAAGCTACAATGATTTCTGATCAAATGCAATCTGAAATACGAGTGTCATATCTACATGACATTGGCCTTAGCACTAAACCTATATTCATCACCCAACAAATTATGCAAAGATACACTGATGAACTTGTTAACATTATCATCAAGGGTGACAAAAGTGAGGAGAAAGAGGCACTGAGAATAGAATTGGACCATGGAATCCAATCTTTGAAGGTAAGCAATAATTTGACTAAAGTAGTAATAGAAGTTCAATAGATATTAATATTTTATAGTATTTTTTGGATCATGATCTCTAATTTTATGTGTTCTTGTATAGACATATGTGTTAGTTGTGACATCACATGGTGAACATGGTCAGGTTTGTTATGCAGTACCTTTGTGTAAGTAACACTTTGTTTGTTTTGATCAACATTATAACACTTACCTTTTTTTTGTGGACGTTTCTCGCTAGTATCCCATTTGATCTTTATCCATTGCAAATGTCTTTGCTAACAATATTCTATTCTTCAGCTCATGGTGAAGTGTGAACTCCTCCTTCGGTTGGTGGTCCACTATTGTCTGTTGCATTGTCAGCAACAAGGACCATGCAAACATCATCATCTATGCCCACTAGAACTGGTAAAACCTTGTTTTGCTATATTTTTTAATGTATTTGTACAAGTTGATGAACAAAAAACTAGCATATCAGTGCTTAAATGATGTCTACAGAAGCCTACATACACACAAACACATGCATACACACACCACACATACATACATACATATATATACACCCACACATAGAGAGACATGGAGATAGGTAGGGAGGTAGCCTTTTAGTTTTGTCATGTATACCTTTTCCTCGTTACTTCTCATTTGCACTTCTGACATTTTTGGGCTCTTGACCCTTGACTGTTTCTCCCTATAATATGTCGGTACCATTTGTTCCTATCTCTAGTTGTTAGTTTCACATGCAACATTTAATCTCTACATGACTTCTCATTTTATAATTTAGCTGCTAACTTTGTGTTAAAATTACCAGTAAGAATAAAGCCTTGTGGTGTGTCATCCACACCACATTTAGTGTAGTTATAGACATTTATGAAAATTTGTTTTTATCACCTTTTTCTAGCTGCTTGAAGAGTGTTGAATAAGTAAAATTAATAGCTTGAGGTCTATAAAGGTACCAAACTATTGGTTGCAAGTTGTGTTTGGTCTCCACTTATTTAAACTTGAAGCTGGTACACAACATTTGTTAACAATGGTAATGGCATATATAATTGATAAAATAATGACAGTTGTTGATGGAATTATTTATAAGTTAATGTAGGTCATATGCCTTGAATTCTTTGGCCTATCAAATACTCTTGCTTCAAATATACTCCAAACTTATGGGTCATCTAGACACTTTTATGATGCATTTACTTTTTAGAATTGCCTTGAATAGCACAATCACTCATCTACATTTTATTGAAAGCAAGAATCTCAAGCACCTAAGGCATTCTGCTTCATACAACATCCTTATGCACAGGATCTTTAAGCTTTGAAGTATGTTTACCATCGTGCTATAGATGATTATGTGTTTAAAGCTTGCAAGTAAAATACACTGTCAATTCTATAAGATTACAGTTGCCAATTTGAACTACTTTACTAATGTTCTAGATTTTGTAGCCCATTGGTTATGCTTCTCTTTCATGCTAGGCTAGAAGTTATCTCCATTTATGATAACAAATATTCATCTTATATACTTTTAGTTCCTTTATATTGTGAAGCTCTTAAAACTCTTAGCACTGTGAAAGCAAGACATAAAAGTTATAGATTCCTAGTTTTAGAAGCATCATGTTACTGCCAGAGAAGCAGAAAAACTATTCAAATAAGAATGTTATTTGTGTATGCTTATGAGAATTCAAATTGAAATTATGAACTTCTATGTTTACTTCTTACTTTGAAATAGCAACCTGATGTAGATTCTATAGCAACTACTTTCCACTAGACTTCTAATGGCTTTCACAATCCAACATAGGATACTAGGACTTAGCACAAGTCCGTTTACCCACACCGGGTATACACAACTACTGAGCCCAAATGGGAAATCCACTTCAAAAACTTCACCCACTAACACAAACAATGGTGACAACAAATAGGACATGCAGTCCAACCACAATCCACTGTTAGTTTGGAATGCACCAAACCCACAGCACACCTTTTCACTTCTAGGCCTACAATCCTTGTAGCCTTTCCAATCTGATTTCTTGTATTTTCACCAACTATTAATAAATGGAATAGGGACTTCTCCACCACTCCAAGCACCTCTTTAGGCACTTACTAAGGATCCAAAATTTTCTTAGGCAAATCTTGCTCCAGCACCCCCAAACTGCTTCTTGGTGCCTAGGCCTAGTTGATCAAGTTAGGGTAGGGCTTCAAGGAAGAATGGACAAGGTGGGTTCCCAAGACCCCAATTACTTATGGTAATCCTTAACACATAAATTTGCAACTAGATTAAGCACTTACACTGGTCAACAGTGCTTCCCAATATGATTGTCACCGTTCTACTTGCAAAAACCAGTCAAGCACATGGTCTTGCTTGACCTAGGGCCAGCTAGGAAAAATACTTGCCCTTCTCACCACACCTACAACTCTTAGAATCATGTTCCTAGGTCCCTTAAATTTCATATCCCTTAGTTTCAAAGGTTTCCACCAGTGCATTTGCAAGTTAGGGCTACATTTGTACAAGGCCCTAGAAAACAGGGTTGTTCAGACCCCTTGTTACTAAAATGATGATAACTTGCAAACCCCAACTCCAATTTATGTCAAATCAAAGCCAAAAAACTTATGAACACACCCTTGCAACTAATCCACACACTTAGTAGTCATAATAGTACCATACAGAATAATACAATCCACTATAACAACAAAATTACCAGTAAATTAGAGTTTTTTATTCATTTTCTCCAAGCATCGACTACAAGCTGATCTCCCTCGCCTTCTGAGATCACACATGATATATATAGAGGCCTATAGGACCATTAGAACAACTAAGTAGCCATTCCCCAACTTAAAAGAAATAATAACAACTTTTAAACAATACCAAGCAACATTTATAAAAGTTGTCTGCAACTTTTTTATGCAACTTTTTGCATTTTTGTAAATCCGACTACCTAATGAACTCAAAAAGTTCAAAAACATTCCACTAGGCCTATATTGACTCAAACACCCTATTCTAAGGCCTCTTGGCCCCATTGAGCCACTTGGTTTATAAACACACCAAAGTGCTAATGGACCTTACATACATGAGCCTTTATTACAAAACATGGGTGCCCCTAGTAAAGTATGGACCAAACCTTTATTCCAACACCCTAACTACTTGAATTCTCACTTTCATGGAGTGGCAAGGTGTCCTGCATCATAGGTACTTGTTCTATTACCTCATAGATACTTGTTCCCTTGCCTCATTGGTTAGGTGCCCTGCACCACAACCTCGAAAATAGATCTTACACTATCTAGTCCAATATCAGACATCATGTTTTGGACAATGTACCAACTATTGCCCACACGATGTTTTGAAGTACCAGCTATCGCATCATGGTGTTGTGCAACTACCATTGCTTCTTCCAAAGAATAGGTGTTAGGCTATCTCTTATTTCTACCCACTAGAAACTCTAACTGCTTTGCTACCTACAGAGATTACTTTACAAATATATTCACAAAATGAAGATACATTGTCTAGAATGAATGATTTCCCAAAAATGTGATCTTATTAATAAGATAAATGGAAAGAAAATCCTAAATTAAATCCTTAATGGAATGTGAGGAAAAAACATTTTTGCTAGTTAATTTCTTCAATTTGATTACATCCATAAGTATGCATATGTATTTGCATCTGAAATCTGTTCCAGGCAAATATACAAGAGTTTCTAAGCTTCATTATTCAAGAATGAGTTGTATCTTTAATCCAATAATTTTTTGGATATCATTGACTGCACCTTTCATAGTCTCTAGTATTGTCTTCTTCTCTATTTTTATAATTTACATTTTTTCTAGGTAGAAAATTAATTGGTCATATTAACAAAGTGTGACTGGTGGTGTCTCTCTATCATTCAATTCATTTGGTGTCTGCTTTAATTGTCATGATGTTTCAGTTGATAGACCAACAGAGAGCAGTACTGCTGAAGCTGATACATTTCCTGGAGAAGTTCTCATGATTAGTACTGGTTCATATGAAGGGACATTATTGCTGAATAAGAAAACTATGTTTCCATTAAAAGAACGAAAGGTTCCAGGTGCTTTAAAATTATTTTTATTTAAAGTGTAAATTTAACTTATTTTTACATTACTCATTTTGGACTGATAAATCCTTTATGTTTTTTTAGGTAATAATGTTTTCTTTGAACATCATTTTCATATGACATTGAGACTATTCGGACCCACCATACGTAAAAGGTACGTAGTTTCATATCATTGCTACATAATTTTTATTTTCTTCCATTTATTGTAATTTATTAAATTTATTGATCTAACAATCTATTTGTTTTTAAAAAGGTGGAATTTACAAGCTATGGAATTAAAAAATCAGCTCATTGCATCTTTTGATGAGAAATTTGGAAAAAACATTTTTGACAATGGCCTACTTCTCAAAAGAGCAGCAAAGCATATAAAGACTATGAGGGATCAATATAGAAGGGCTCTTAAGGATAACCCAAAATACAACCGTCCTCCTATGATTCCACCAATGGAGTAGAATGAAATAATAGAAGATGCAAAGGAGAAAAGGCTATGTGAAGATAGAGATAATGAAGCAGCATAGAGCAAAAAGAGGTATGTCATGATAGTATTAAGTACATTGTAATCATACACTAATTATTGATATTTGTAAATATATAGTCTAAGATGTTTGAAATTGTTCATAGATTGTAGGACACATCTGTGGCTACAAAAGCAAGACTAGAAAAGTTTGGCCAACACAAACTTGGCTCTAGTGGCTATATGAATCCCTAGTCTAAACTTGTAAGTAGTAGCAATGAAATTTCATAATTTTTTTTAATATAATGTTGCAAAAAATTGTTTTTAGTGAAACCATACATACAAAACTGATGATATTAAGAAAAAAATTACAGGACATAGAATTCAATGCAGAGGTCACAGATGAAGATAGAAAACTTGCCTTGAAGGAATGATGGGGACACCACCCAAGCACAGAATGGACACAACAGGAAAGGGAAAATTGTATTAACTATGTAAATATGCTATTACATTCAGTATAGAGAAAATAGACTTCAAAACATGCCCTAAGGGCTTACAACAGTATAAGTCTAGAGATAATTTCTCCTTTTAGTACCTCCTCTCAAACTCCACTCTGAATTGCCTTTTACAATGCCAGAAATGTTCTTAAATAGACCCCAAAGGGTTAAGGATTAGGAATATATTCTAGAAAGTGCTAGTAGGCATCCACCAACCAAATAGAAGGCTCTCAAAGTTGTATTAGAAGTCGACACAAAATTAGAAGAATCCATAAATGGTAACTGAACTTTTGGGAGGCATAACTTTTGAACCATAGCTCCGATTGATGAACCGTTTACATTTTTGGAAAGATTTCGAAGCACTCTATAGCCCTATGGTTAGGGTTTACTCATCCCCCATTTTTCAGCCCTATTCAAGGTCATTTAATGCCCCTAACCTAACTTCAAAGCTTTCTTAGGAGATCTCCAAAAACTAAAAAATTGCAATAACTTTCAAACTGTGGACCCTTTCGACTTGATTCTTTTTTTGGAATTCTCTAAATTACAATTAAAATCTTCTGACCAATTTACACCTTCTAGTTCACCAAAATGATGGCTCAATTAGATACTCCTATTTTTTTGGCATTTACACGTATTCCAAGGTGTAAATCCTAAATCAGATAGTCTAACCACTCAGTTCTATCTATAGCAACAGGCTCCTTACAAGCTTTCCACACTTCAGCAAAATCAGGATCCTCAGGGTACAGATTCTTGAGTTCATCAAACCCAACTACTTCAACCTGCATTACTGTAAGCAACAATTGTCTCCTACTTAGTACATCTGCAACCCTATAGATTTTCCACTTCTATGCTTTAACACAAATGTATAGCTCTGCAAGAACTCTACCCACTTCATATGCCTCTGATTCAATTTACCTTGGCTATTTAAGTACTATAATGCATGATGATCAGTATACAAAAAAAATTCCTTTAGCAATAAATAATGCTTCCATTTCTTTAAGGCTTGAACTATTGCATAGAACTCTTGATCATAAATAGAATACTTTCTTTTCGCATCATTCAATTTTTCACTAAAATATGCAATAGGCTTACCCTCTTGGCTTAATACAGCCCCAATAGCATTGCCACTAGCATTACACTACAGCTAGAACACCTTTCTAAAATCTAGAAGTGCCAACAAAGGTTGTTCTATCACCTTCTTCCTCAGCACTTTAAAACTTCTCACAGCTGTTGCAGTCCATTTGAACTCTTTTCTATCCCCTCTTATTGTGTCAGTCAGGGGTGCACATATGCCACTGAAATTCTTAATGAACTTCCTATAAAAATTAACCAGACCATGAAATGATCTTACCTCAGTAGTAGACCTTGGAGTAGGCCATTCCAAGATGGCTTTTACCTTCTCTGGATCCATTTTGAGACCTTCAGGTGATATAACAAACCCCAAGTAGACTAATTCCCTTTTTGCAAAGATACACTTCTTCAGATTAATTAACAGTTTCTCTTCCCTTAACCTTTCAAGGACACTACAAATATGCAATAAATGTTCTTCCAAAATCTTGCTGAAAATTAAAATATCATCCAAATAGACAATAACAAATTTTCCCAAGAACTTCTTAAGTACCTCATTCATAAGCCGCATGAAGGTGCTTGGGGCATTCATCAATCCAAAGGGCATGACTAACCACTCATAAAGACCCTCCTTGGTCTTGAAGGCTATTTTCCACTCATCTCCTTCTCATAATCATATTTGATGATAGCCACTCTTGAGATCTATCATTGTGAAGTACTGAGCTCCACTCAAGCAGTCCATAAGATCATCCATTCTTGGCAAAGGAAACCAATACTTGATGGTTATCCTATTTATAGCTTGAGAGTCTGTACACATCCTCCACTCTCCATCCTTCTTTGGTGCCAGTACTGCAGGTAATGCACATGGACTCAGGCTCTCCCAAATCAAGCCCTCCCTCAATAGCTCCTAAACTTGTCTATTTAGCTCCTCAATTTCAGTAGGAGTCATCCTGTAAGCAGCCTTGTTAAGCAAACTAGCTCCTAGGATTAAATCTATCTGATGACTGATTTTCCTTACTAGTGGCAATCCTTCTGGAACATTATCAGAGAATATCTCCAAATTCACCTAGTAAATCTGAAACTTCAAGTGGTATTTCACTACTACCTTATTTATCTTTCCTAGGAATCAAAGCATAGCACATATGCTGATGTTTCATGCCATCTAAAAACTTCCTTCCATCAACAAGACAAATACTAGCACTGCTACATACCTTTTCACCTTCCTTTTTCATGGGCTTCAGTTTGTGGCAAACTACATCCTTTGTTAGAGAGTATGTGTTTGCATGACCATCATGTACTGCATGCCTATCAAATGGCCACGGTCTTCCCAACAATAGATGGAAAACATCCATTAGAATAACATCATAGAGAACTTCATCATGGTAACTCCCAATTTTGAATTTCACTAAACATTTTTCACTTACCAAGACCTTATGATCATCTTTCACCCAAGCAATCTGATAGGGCTAGGGGTGTTTCTCCCTCTTGAGCTTCAGCATAGAGACCATCTCCTCTGATATCAAGTTATCAGTGCTACCACCATCAATGATCACATCACAACATTTATCCTCACACTTGCACCTGGTACAAAATAAACTCCTCCTTTGTCCAGGTTCAATCTCACCACTTAGTAGGACCCTTTCATTTACTAAAGTCTCTCCTCTTTTTGCATCCTCTGAATGTGATGATTGTGCATCTTCATCCACATGAGCAACCCTAGCTTGACCCTCAGCTCTCCTATCTATCCTTCCTTGTCATTGAGGGCATTCAAAGGCATGATGAGCTTCTTCATTGCAATGGAAATAGGTACCACAGAAGCCTCCTCTTCCTTGTCCATGTCCTCTACCTCTTCGTCTCTGATTTCCAAAGTCTTGATCATGGGAGCGGTTGAAACCCTCATTCCTCTGGTTCCTGCTAGTACCCACATCTTCATTTTTCTTTTGGGTTTCATTTCAGCCTCTAGATGATCTACCACTACCCCTTCCTCCTTGACCACACCCTCTTTGTCTCCCTTCAAACCTCTTATTTAGCTTCTCTTCAACTCGTAGGGAAAACTAGTATGCTTCTTCAACGTTGGTCATTCTTACCAGACTTAATTCCTCCTGGATGCTAGGTCGCAACCCACTGATATAACGAGCAACCTTATCCTTATTTGCTTCTGCATGCCCTGCTCTAATTAGAAGTCAGTAAACTCCTTTGTATATTCCTGGACTAATTTTCTAGCTTGCTTTAACCCATGCATCTTCTTAAACAAATCAAGCTCATCGTCAACAGGAATCAATTGCTTCTTCAATTTTTCCACCATATGATTCCACCTTGTGATCTTCTCCTTTCCTCTTCTGTTTCCTTCCAATTGAACCTCTTGCCACCAAATTTTGGCATGGCCTTTTAGTTTGTCCTTTGCAAACTTAACCCTATCTAGATCCCTCATATCCTCATACTCAAAGTACTCTTCCAGTTCATTGATCCAGTCGATCAACTCATCCGGTTTCAGATTTCCTAAAAATACACCCACATCAATTGTAGGTCTTTTCCCAAACTTAGTCATGGCCCTAAAAAGAATTTCCTTTGCCTGATTCAGAACTTCCCCGTCAAATTCCCCTTCTGGTCCTATTTCTTCTTCTTCATTGTCATCCTCACTTTCATCTCCTGCAACAACATTTGTTCCTCTATGGAGCTCCTCCTGCAATGCTTGTACCTACCTTTGGAGGGCTCTAACCTCCTCAAGATTAATAGCTCTGGCCCTTCCACCATACTCTCTTAGTGGAGGCATCATCTTAACTCAAACCCACAACCACACATCCCTAGTGCAAATTGCCTCACAATCAGTGCTCTGTCTACACACTCAAGAAAACCAGCTTTGATACCACTTGATGGGGACACCACCCAAACACAAAATGGACACATAAGGAAAGGGAAAATTGTATTAACTATGTAAATATTCTATTACATTCAGTATAGAGAAAATAGACTTCAAAACATGTCCTAAGGGCTTACAACAGTATAAGTCTGGAGATAATTTCTCCTTTTAGTACCTCCTCTCAAACTCCACTCTGAACTGCCTTTTACAATGACAAAAATGTTCTTAAATAGACCTAGAAGGGTTATAGATTAGGAATAGATTCTAGAAAGTGCTAGTAGGCATCCACCAACCAAACAGAAGGCTCTAGAAGTTGCATTAGAAGTCAGCACAAAATTAGAAGAATCCAGAAACGGTAACCGAACTGTCGAGAGGCATAACTTTTGAATCGTAGCTCTGATTGACGAACCGTTTACATTTTTGGAAAGCTCTCGAAGTTATCTATAGACCTATGGATAGGCTTCACTCATTTCTCATTTTTGACCCTATTCAAGGCCATTTAATGCCCCTAACTTGACTTTGAAGCATTCTTAGGAGGTCTCCAAAAATTGAAAAATTGCAATAACTTTCAAACCGTGGGGCCTTGCAACCTAATTCTTTTTCTAGAATGCTCTAAATTACAATTACAATATTTTGACCAATTTAGACCTTCTAGTTCACCAAAATGATGGCTCAATTACATACTCCTATTTTTTTGGCATTTACACATATCCCAAGGTGTTCAAATACTCTATCCTAGAACACTGATAGTGGAACTGTGAGAGTTGGAACATTTATTTGACCCAAATGGGTATCTAGAAATGCAAACACATGAAATAGAAATTAAGTCTAAGTACATTTTTTTTTGGTTGACACAGGATTTCCCTTATACCTCTGGATGCTCCTGCATCAAGGAAGGCTATAAAGTCATGGTTGCACGCCTACATGAAGAATTTGTAAGCCTTTCCCAAGAATCCAGTGCACCAAATGATATCTCACAGGTAAATTGGTTAAATGAAAATTAAATGAAATTGAATAGTTGAGATGATTCTTTTTTGGTATTAGTTTTGAACGTAAATTGCTTAATAACAATGTGCATAACATTTTATTGCAGCCTACATATCCTACCACAGAACTTGCTCGTGACGAAGGCCATAATGTGCATTATAGTGGTGGAGGTATTAATTTTATATTGGAAATTAATTATGCAATTATGAATACAATTTAACATCTTCAATTTCAATTTGACATGTATCCTTTTTTTGAATATTTCAGAGCATGTTGAACATCATGTCGAAGGAGTGGAGCATGTTCCAAGTGTTCAACATGTTGACGTGGCTACGGATCAAAATGTTAATATACATGATGTGGCATTGTCAAGTAAGAAAAATACATGTTATGCTGTACTAGTACTTAATTATAGACTTGTACCAGTTAAAAAAGGAAAAAGAGTATGCCAATTTATCCCATTCACTTGTTCTTGCAACAGAGCCCCCTTTAGTGTAGCAACCTCTTGCTCCTCCAAAGAGAAGGAGCCATCATAATTTGACATTACACATGCCAAAAGAGGAGGAGAATGATGCAGATATGGAGGCTCCTATGAGTGCTTTTCTTAAGAGAGCTCAGAAAAACAAAAAGAAGAAATGATGTTTCAAAAATCTTCTTTGATAAACCTTGTTAGATAATGAAAGAACTTTGCTTTAAGTAATTATGTATGAATGATGCATATTAATACTAATTTTTATTGCATATTAATGAATATTGTTATGTATTAATGAATTCTTGATTAGTATTGTGTATTAATGAATTTTATACCATATTAATGAATGTTATGTGATTGTATTGATTGAATGTTATAGTTCATAAATGGATGAATGAATGAATGAAGTATGTAATTAGATGATAATGGGTACTTTAGATTGATGTTAGGGGGAGCGGGGTGAGGCTAGATGAGCTTCCACCTTCACGTGGTTGGCCTTGTTAACTAGAGAATATTATAGTATTCTTGAAACCAAGTGAAGCTCAAACTAACATGAATTTGTGAAATACATTCTGATATCACCAATTTCAACACTCTATTCGAAGCATAGGAGTGGCCTATAGTATTAGCATGAATTTTGAGTAATGCCTCAATCCAGATTTCCTCAAAAGTGGCTGGAAGAAGCTTGCACGAGTCTGAGACTATGAACTCTCCTTTCCTTGGCCAAGAAGAACTTGCCAACTCTCTAGTATTTGGGAAAACTACAGACTGGTGTGGCTGGTATGCAACCAACCAATAAGTTCACAATTAAAGGAATCAACCTTCCTTCACCAAGGATTTCCAAGCAACAATCTGAAGTGCACCAATTTGATCAATGCTCCAATCCTTTTTGAGAATCTTGTCCCAATCAATCTCTAGATGAAACAGGGACACAAAGTGACTAGTAAAATGGTTAATAACACCTAAACATCTAAAAATTTCATCCTTATATCTTCTAAGGTCACTCCAATGAATCCCAACTAGTTCCATTACTTGTTGAGAAATCCCAACATTGACACCCAAACGAGATTGTTCCCCAGACCATTGCATCACATGAAGAAACTACATTCCCAAGCGCCATAACAAGTGCAATGCACTCTTAGTCTATGATGTGGAGGTGGTGTGTGGTATCCATCTTCTTCATATCAGATAGCAAATCCATTCATTTAGCAACAACTCTTTACTCCAATGTCGCCTCAAGGACTTACCTTCCAAGCTACCCCAAGTGCACTTAGAGTTTCTCAAACACCATAACTTCTTCCAAGGCTTCAACCTTCATTCTTCCTTTGTGAATCATCTCCTCATGGTCTTTCCACTATGTTCCATCCATCCATTCAATTTGGACAGCTAATCTCTTACCCAACATTCATATCTAGCCTTAAAGCTAGTAGCCCTCACCAGTCACTAATTTGGATTTCTCTCCAATAGTTCCCAAACAACTAAGGAAACTAAAACCTAATTAAGATACCCTTTTGGGATCTATACATCCTCCATAAGTTTCACTATCAAGTCTTTTGGACCATACCCAAGATCTGATACCCCTAGCCTATCCACACTAGGCCTAATTCTCCAATTTTACACAGCAACCCACAACTCCACTCAACCCTACGATTCCAAAGGGTGAAACAGTCCTTCTAGGGGTTGAGAAACAATAGATTTTCAAGATTTTAAGGTTCTACCCTTTACACAACACATTTCCTACCAAACCTTTGGTTTTGGGGTCACTAATCTAGGGCCTATTCAATAGGACCTCTAACCATATCACCAGAACAAAATAATTGCATAAACACTTCATAACTGATCCCCCCATACGCATTTGACCACCAAACATATTCAATCCCTAATTAAATTACTTTTAAATCCAGGGCTTGTTCTCAGTCAGAAACCAACTATCATTGTAGTTCTTCAAGAATATTCCTTCAATAAAATTTTATCATCATTGAGAGAGACAGTTGGGTCTACTAAATGTTTATAGATTTCAAGGGCTTGCTAAAGGAGTTCTAAAGTATGAAGGAAGGAAAATTAATTAAGATTAGTTTAAAACACTTCCCCACCTCACCCCCAAACTTGCCGTGTTGACTGGAAGTATTATTTAGTATTATGATAATCAAGTGAACCTTGAATTTTAATCTCTTAATCATTTATCATGGTAGTTTTCTATCCAATGTTAACTATGTTGGTCAGTTTGTCATAGGCCATAATAAAGTAGCATTTTTAATATTTTTAACATGAGTTTAAAATGTTTAAGCAGAGTGACCATTAATGTTGGCTCTAGTTTTTGCATAGTAATATGGTGATGCTCCTCCTCTTTTTTGTCCTATGTCTCAGAGACAGGGATGTACTAGGGACTTGGGGACTCTGTCCCTCGTCCTCAGCTATGCCACCTCCGCCAAGGATGGGGGGATGTCTTGGTGTTAATTATTTTCTAATTTGACTATTTATGTTCAGTGTTTGATGTTTCAATTCAATGCAATATTCAAGTATTTACTCTTTTACATCTCTATATCTTATGCTGCAATACATCATTTCATAACTAGCATTTTAAGTGCCATATGTATAGTATAGACAACCTTGTCCCCACCACCACCCCCTATCATCCCCAAATGAATACCCCTCAGTCCTCTTGTCCTAGAAACTTGTCCCCCATTTTTTTGTCACATGTCTCTCAAGGCAGTGTTAGAGAGACCAGCTTTATTGCTCCTATTTCTCTGACTATTCAAATCAATCAATTCAAGGTCTTCAAGCAAAAGGTTCTTGACATCATCAACGCACATGGTATGGATAGATACAAGCTCTAATAAAGTTATCATTCTTTTTAGAATTAAGCCGGTTTACTCCCTTTACATGTATTATTATATCTCCATTTGTATAAAACATGTTTAAAATTAATTTGCATCCAACATGATTTTTATTGTTTGGGTATCTTACTGTTGCGGTCTAAGTTAAGGTTCGGAGGGGACTAAACAATCTTTTTGTTTGAGGTTTCTTTATTTTTTACATTCTATTTTGTCCAAGTTGTTTTGGGTATGATCTTAGTTTATTTTTTATTATTGTAGTTTGAATGAAGACAAAAAAATTTATAGATGTTAGAATCATTGACAATAATATATTCTAAGTTTTGATTTGTTTAGATGGCTTATATATGTGTGTGTGGATATTTATTTATTTTTCTTATAGAATTTATCTATTACTATGTTTTCAAATGAACCGTCTAAATATGAGGATGACTTCATGTAACAAGTCCTCTTGACTATCTTCCTATCAAAGAGAAATTCAAATTTGGTGTTTATGTTCTAGAAATAGGCGGCAACAATTTTAGCTATGGATACATGAACCTCAACCTCACCCCTACCCAAGTGAAACAAACCATTCTTCCCAAAGTAGCTAGGGCAGTTGGAGGAGCAGTGCAGGTTAGTAAAACCTATAATACCCACGTGCAAACTTAATTTGATAGATAGATGAATAGTTATTGAAATAAATTGTACAGGCATTATATGATGAGGGAGCAAGGACAGCTGTAGTAAAGGACATGGCATCACAAGGTTGTGGCTCATTCTAGCTCATTTACTTTTCCCCCACTGATTTTGACCAATGCAGATGCTCCACCTCATTATAGATGAAGTGGGGCTGGCCCTTGACACTGTTGGGAATGAGGTTCTGGGAACTATTGCCAAGATAATGCTAATGAAAGATTCAACAACAATAGTTAGTGATGGAATGACTCAGGAGGCTGTTGAGAGAAGAGTTAATTAAATTAGGAGCATGATTGAGGTATGCCTTCTTGTCTCTATGTGTGTGTTCTTCACACCTTAACATGGACTATTAGTCTTATGCTTTGTAATTAGAGCACTTTAGTTTTATTCTTTATGTTATTTCTTCTTTGTCTGCACCTAGTATCTCATCGTGGTTAACACTATGTCTTTTTTTTAGCATATCAATATATTGGCAAAGAATAACTCAATAGAGAATTGTGCTATTGTCAACCTAGCTTGTAGAATGTATTTAACAATTGAATATTTTCTTTATTTCCAGGTTTTTGAACAAGATTATGAGAAAGAAAAATTGAATGAAAGAATTGCTAAACTATTCGGGGGAGTTGCAGCTATACAGGTGAAGTTATTAAAATGTGTATAGTCTTCTGTAGTGTTTCATTGTTAAATACTTCTCTGAGTAATAGATAAATTTTGTTAATGTAAAATCTTGACTAGTAATCCTTATAAATTGTAATGTCTCTCTCCTATTTCCAAAATTATTTCTAATCGATTCTCCAAACAATTTATTTGTGATATAAATACTTAATTTTTTGATTTACTTATGGTTTTCTAGTGTACTTTGATTGTTGTGGTTCTCTCAGTATAGGCAATGCCACACAATATATTTATAGCTGAGCCACTTGTAAATGGATGTAGTGCACTTCCAGATTTATTTAAATACCAAAGTGTGTGATAGAAACTCTTATTATATTTCTTTAGCAAGTTAAATGTTAGAAAGCTTGCCTACCATAACACCACCTAGGTCAGATTATAATTTCTGAGAACCAAAATATGATTAAACAATTCTCATCAGCCTAAATGTAGATAGCTCTTTCTAGTCCTAAATGCAGATAGCTCTTTCTAGTCCTTATGAAACTTGTTTAATTTAAGTAAATTGACATTGTACCTGGGTGTACAATCTTATTCAATTTCACTAGATGGCGTACTAGATGTGAATAGCTTTGGATGTCGTACGTGTGAATGATATCTATTCAGATATCATATATCAACCACTCAAAGGTACAATGTCACATAGTACAACATCATTATATGATCCAATGGTGAAGGGAACATAAGCCTACTCCTTCACATCAACATAACATCCAACATCCAATCCTTGTGCTTTATAAGGACTAACATGTGTTATTCTTCGTAGATTCAATTTGTTAACCATCTCAAATGAAACAAGATTTGTAAATGAACCACTTGAAACAACCTTACAAATTTTACCTTTACATCTACATTGTGTCTTGAATATTTGATACCCCTGATTGTGCTTTGTATCCTCAGCCATAATGACCACCATACTTGCTATCAACCTTCTTCAAACAACAACCTCAGAAACCACCTTCAATCGAAGATCTATTTGACTTGGAATCGCCACTTTGGAACACTCAAGGAGGATAATTCAACTCCAATGCCTCAACAAAGGATTCCTTGTCTTCAAAACCACAAATCTTCATCCCAAACCATCAACAACCAGATCTCCAAGCTCTCCCCAAAGGATTCTACTAAGCTCTGATACCACTTGATGTAGAGCCTTCCAGTATCCCCTTAAGGAACCCTATTCAACTCGAGGACTCAACAACATCTTGGAATCCACTCAAGGAATTAGAGTTAAACTCAACGATCAACTAGAGGTCTCTGACTTTAGGAAACCAACAAAATACTCCTCTTGAATAGGTTCACTCCCCTGAATCATTTCAACCAACTTATCAACTCACCTTGCCTTTGTTTCAACTTCCCTCTCCTTTCGAACACTCCTAATTCACCCCTCATGCAACCAACTCTTGATCTCTGTACTCAAGGATTCCCCTGATCCTTACAATGCTTCAATACCCTTAAAATATCATAACTAAGAAGTTTCAACATTCTCCAATCCTCATTGTTATCTCTAACCTCAAAACTACCTTCAATAGGACTGTCCTACTAGCCCTGCTTAGTTAGTAATTTGCACTTTACTCTAAAACTTCCCAAACAACCTAGTAACCTCTTCACCTTTTCAAATATGCTTTATTGATTTCTTCAAACCCTATGAATCTCATCCTTGTGACTGATGAACCTTTCTACGATTGCTCCTACATGCAACTAGGCCTAATTAGCCTCCATTTACAAACCAACTCCTTTTTGCTCTCACTAGTGGTTAATCCAAAAGATCAGTTCTAATAGACCTAGTAGTGAGTTCAACACAAATATGTTGTAATTGACTAGCATAACACAACCCTCTAATTCATAAATATTTCAATTAGAACATGAATGTTGCACTAAATCCTAGTACTATTAGTTTGGAATTTTTTAAGAATTTTGTATTCAACATTTATCAAGTATGTTATTGTTGCATTGCCTATGAGTTAGATTGGAAAACCTTCTATGCCTATTGAAAATTGGGATCCACAATTCTGATATACATTCTCATTCTGCTACTCCAAGTCCCTTGTTTCCTTCATCTTACCTACAAACATTATCTGAATATCATGGGCAAGCCATTACTTGCAGTCATTTCAAATTTGTACATCTATGAGCACTATAAATTTATAAGCTTTTTGTATAAGTCCCTTACTATAAGGAAAGCTATTTTCTATTCATAACTCAACATGTCCCACCAAAAATAGTTAATATTACAAAAAAATTGAAACTGTTTATGGGTAGCTTATAAAGATTACACCAATATTTAATTGAGAGAAGATTAGGAGTACATTACATGATGTCTATCACACTAATATTCATATTGTGGTAATATTCATATCAATTTTGTGCTGATATGCATTTTTAAGGCGAATCAGCCATAAAGAGTCAATTGGACTATCAATTTAATAGGGTATAGTGAGGTGATTGCCTCTTAGTTGCAGAGTGTATGCCTAATGATACCCTCACAAATTAGCTTTTCCATTGTAAGTTGTTGAGTTTACTTAAAGCAAGCATCATTGTGACAAGAACATAGGATTTTATTGTATAAACATAAAGCCTTTTTATCAGCACAATTTAAAGCAATATGTTTGACTCCTCACCAATTATTTATATTTACTATCTAGTTACAAGAATAGTTCATCCAGAAATGGATGCATAAATTGATTTGAAGTTATAAGTCCTTACGAGTTACAAAATGTCTAAATATTGTACATGTCTTGAAATGGTGAGATTCTTGTAAGAAGATATAATTAATTTGTGCATTGTATTTCATATTGAGGTGTAATTTGAGGTCTCTTTTTTTTATTGATATACTTAATCTGTACATCGTATTTCATGTTGAGATGTCTGCAGTTGTATGTGGACAACAATTCTCTATGTGGGTTTCACTTTGTAATTGAAATGATCCCACTTATAAAATGTATGAATATTATACATGTCTTGGAATCAACGTCATGTATTCATTAAGAAGTTTGATGAAAACTTAAAATATATCTAGTTATTGTTTTATTATTAAGGTTCATGAGTATTTAAAATTTATGTGTATTTCTCTTTCTAAGTTTTTGATATGCACAAACTATGTGTTATTCTTGTAAAGGTTTTGTATCTTGCTATAGGGGAGCTTTTTGTTGCATCTATGGACAAGATATGTTATGCCTATCTGATTTTATTGCTTTTGTTGCTACCACTTATATTACATCCTTCCTCAATTTAGAGTTGGACCATTCTTTCTATTTCACTAATATATATTTCTTAAATATGGGCTCACCATCATATTCAACTTTTCATATCATTTTTCCTCAATTGATCTTTATTTATAGCCTTTATTTTTGTATGATCTCATCTCCTATGATAAAGAGAATTGGGTATTAGCCAACCATCAGGTATTTTCACTTGTCAAGAGTATCATATGTTAAATATTACTACTTTGAATGATAATTTCTTTCCATATTTTAATCTAGCTCTATAATCTTTTTTGGACTATTATGCAATGTAACTTTTCCTTATAGCCTTCCAACTAAAAACATTTTTTCAATGATTGCAACCCAACATTCCAAACCTTGACACAGTCTTAAGGAATCTATTAAATAGCAAGATTCCTAAAAAAATTTGCACATCTATTCATATCTAATCACTCTTTCACCAAACCCTCATTTTAAGGGTTTCTAACCTAGGGCTCTCAAGAAAAGACCCTTCCCAGACTTTCAAAACCATTCAAATGGTTTAAACATCTTACAATATTCTCCTTCAAATATTTCCAATTAGTATTTAGCTAATCTAACCCTCAGTTCCTCTTATCCAACCTATGGTGCTCTCCAAGTGCACCTTCACTATTTTGTCCACCAATCTACTCAAAGAATTGCACTCATTTCATAGTAAAATACATGTTAAATCCATTTTAATCCTCTCCCACAAGTTACATTGATAAACAGACAGTGGGAGAGGTATTATTCCATTTGCTCACAAACTACTAAGTGACTGTCACTTGTTTGTTATAGACAGTGTATTATTCAGCACTGTTACAATAAAACTTTTACAATATATTTAACTCTAATGCTAAAGAGACTCTTAAAAAATCATTTATAGCCTCTTATGAACCTTAAATCTAACAAAACACCAAAATTTTCATGCAAATAAACTTGGAAATGTAACAACAATTATGGACAGCAATTAACAGTCACAATGTGATAGTAAAAACAGAGATTATTGACTTTTTCTTTTCTAAACTTGCTTTCTCTTAGACCACCATTGTCTCATACATTTCAAAATACATTCTTTTAAATACCCCTTGCCCTTTGACTATCTTCCAAACCTCTTGGATTGAACCAACTCCCTTATAACTGTCATAGGACAGTCATCAAACAGTTTTTTATAACATTTTAATGACAGTCATTACTTTTTGTTACTCTTTGTGACTTTTTATGACCAAGGACTTATGAAACCTTGTACTTTATCCCTAAGTACTTCTAAAGGACCTTTATACAAGCCTTATTTGGCTTATGTTGCCAACATTGGCAATTTACAAGATATTGCACTTTTAGTGCCTTTTACCCCTTTAGAGGCTTTGATAGCCTTATCACATTATTTTGGACATTAATATAAACTTGTTACACCTAAATGACCCTCTATATCTCTCACATTAAATTGAATGACTCTTAACTCCTCATTGTGCCATTTCGCCTAAATTTGCCCTTTTTTGGCAATACATTACAATTTTGACAATTTCATGCTTCCCTTACATTTGATGGCTTCAATAGCCATAATTCATCATCAAATGACTTGACATGTCTTCATTAGGCATTGATTTCCATTGGTACCTTCATTATCTCCTTCATAGCTCCTGGTGTACCTTGTAGCTTCCTGTGTCCATTGGGAGCCCTTGCACCAAAGTTCCTCTTGGCTCTCTTTAAAAGATAATTTTTGAGAAAAAAATTAATTTGATCATATAGTGATTTTTTTTTTAAAGCTAACATTTTTTAAAACAGTTTTCACTCATTCTTGTTATTCTGCAGGATAAGGATTCCCTATCCATTCCAATGGGGAGCGCACATATTTGATGCAGGACAAGCATTTGCAATGATGGCTTTTGTTTTTGTCTCACTCATTGAGGTTAGCTTGTCAAAGTCCAAATTTCAGTCTTCATATTTGATTGTTTTTGTAGTTGCTGACTACTTTGTTAATTATCTATATGTTGCAAAGTATATTGATTGTTGTGCTTTGAATTGGCTTTGTATTGATGTTGTGCTTTGAATTGTGCTTTGTATCCATATGTTGCAAAGCATAAATAATAAAGATTTTGTTGCATGTTGTAGTTGCAACTAGCCTGGTGGACATCTATGAAAGTTGTGGAAGAATACACATGGCATTGATATGTGTGTGTGTATGTATGCATTTTTTTATGTATGTACATATATAATATCTATATGTATGTACATAGCTATGTGTGTACATGGATGTATACCATTTTTAATGGAATACCTCAAAGAAATGTGGTTTTATAGCATTCCATAATTGTAAAATATGCACAAATTGGGATATATATGTGGATACATGCATGCACTACAATTATTACATGTACGTATGTAGAAACCTAATTTTACATGCATGCACTACAATTGTTTGAAACCTGATTTTATTTGAAAATGAAATTTTCTTGAAACCATAAAATATATGTGCAAAAACACCATCAATTACACCCTAAGAACATTGTAACCCTTGTTGCGTTTGAGTAGCACAATTTGTGGCACCTTGCACCTTGATGGCTCTCATGGGCCCCTCTGGCTTCAGAAAATCTACTCTCTTGGATGCCCTTGCATGTAATATCAATTGGGTTTCCATTTTCCATGAAGTAGATGATGAATTTCATATTTGATTTGTGATTCATGAAGTTTTAGATGTTTGATTTGTGTTGTGGAAATCAAGTAGATTGGCAGCTAATGCAATTCAGTTTGGATCTATCAAGCTGAATGGATGAAAGCAAAAGCTCTCCTTTGGAACTATTGTATGAATTAATCAAAGAAGTTTTTTTTGGGTGAATTGTTGATGTTTGATGTTATATTCTTACATGGGTGTTGTTTTCCTCTCCTCTTTTTTCTTGTAGGCATATGTAACTCAAGAGGATATTCTAATTGGGACCTTGACGGTGAGAGAAAGCATAGCATACTCTGGTCATGTAAGGCTCCTTGATAAAATGCCCTACTCAAATAAATCAGCATTAGCAGAGTCTACACTTGTGGAAATGGGTCTTTAGGAATGTGCCAACACTCCCATAGGAATCTGGCACCTAAGGGGAATCAGTGGTGGAGAAAAGAGAAGAGTGAGCATTGCCTTAGAAATTATAATGAGGCCAAGGTTGTTGTTTCTAGATGAACCAACAAGTGGCTTAGACAGGTAAGAATCTTTCTAAATTGGTGGCAGATACTAAATCCATCATCAAGGTTTTTGTTTGTTAGAAGTTTTGTGGATGTTCCTCAGATGATACCATTGGTTAAAATTCATCTAACAAGGAACCTTTAAACCTAATGACAGTTGTTTGAATTGGTTATATTGTGAAGTCTTATATATGTAAGAGGGAGCTGCTATTATAGATATAGAAGAGGGAGTCAGGTGTACTTGAAGAGAATGTTTTGAGACTTGTTCGTGTAAGAAAGTAATAATAATTTATATTGCAGTCAGCTTCAATTTTATCTTTCCATTGAAGCTTCTAGTCCAAGGCAAAACTAATAGCATATAACAACTAGATGCTTAATTGAGAGTATACCATTTAAGCAAAACATTTTTAGATTTTGTTCAACAGTTACATGCTTTTTATGGCTTGATAAACCTTAGATGTGAGGATGAAGATGGTCATGTCTGGTCTTGCAAGTTGTAATGGACTTCAGTAATGGCCCTTCCTGTGAAATTGTTGGCTAAAACTTTTCTAATGAGATAATTTGTTATGAGCTCTTCATCAATGGGATGGAACGTGAATCTAGGAGGCAGTTGTGCATTACCCATACCATGACTATAACTAAAGTTAGGAGCCTATATTATTGAATTCTCTTCCCTATCACCCATATTCATTTCCTTTTCTATTCATGCTTTACATGGGAGTCTTTTTATATGATGATTTATCATCAATCATGTCCATTCTCTACCAAACAATTCTTATTCTATAAATTTGAGACGCTGGAACTTTTGTGGATGTGCAGGCCATCGAAACATACTATAGGGAGGATGATGAACTTATTCTCAACTGTCAGACTTAGGCAAGTGATACAAATTGTAGAATCTTAACATATGGTTGTTCAAATTCTATATCTCCTAAATGATTTCCTTTTAGCGTATAACTTGATGTGCATAGTTGCCAAGTTTTCTTATTGTATCGGGCATATTAATGAAGAAGCATATTAGTTACTATCAGTGTTTATGATAGTTTGATTAGTTACTGTCGATATTCTTTAGGCATTCTATAAAAAAGTTCACATGCCTTGCATATGATATGACATTTTGCATGCATCCTGCACTCTCTCATCCGGCTGATGGTGGAGTACAAAGAGTGATTTGAAATGGTGATGCTAAAAAACACAATCAAAGCCAAAATAAACTTGCATTACAAATGGATTGTGGAAATTTGATATTGTTGATTTTGCATGCATGTCTACTAGGACAGTCAGAACTTAAACATATTTAAGTTGTGACTATCATGGTAGACATGCATGCAAAATCAACAATATCATATTTCCACAATACATTTGTAATGCAAGTTTATTTTGGCTATGATTATGTTTTTTAGCACCATCATTTCAGATCACTCTTCGTACTCCATCATCAGCCAGATGAGAGAGTGCAAGATGCATGCAAAATATCATATCATACGCAAGGCATGTGAACTGTTTTATAGAATGCTTGAAAAAAATTTACACCCAGATGTTGGTAGAAATTTTGACCTTCATTGGTCAAAATTTCTACCTTCACTGGTGAAAATTTTTGACCTTCATTGGTCAAAATTTCTACCTTTCTTGGTCAACATTTTCAACCTTCATTGGTCAAAATTTCTACCTTTCTTCGGCAAAATTTTCTACCTTCATTGGTCAAATTTTCTACCTTTATTGGTCAAAATTTCTACCTTTTTTGGTTAATATTTTCTACCTACATTGGTCAAAATTTCTACCTTTTTTGGTCAATATTTTCTACCTTCATTGGTCAAAATTTTGACTAATTCCTAGCAGAACTTGCACCATGGCTATGGAAGTTTTTTGACCAAAGTATTGGTCAAAATTTTGACCAACTAGTAGGTTGGTCAAAATTTCAACCAAATTTTTTTTGTCAAACTTTGGTCAAAAATTGAGTCAAAATTTCAACCAATAATGGTCAAAAAATGGTCTCAGATGTACTAGTGCATGAATCAAGTGTTTGAGCAAGATTGAGTCATAACTGCCTCTCCCACTATATAATCTATACAGCATCTTGGGATTTGGTAGATGACTCCTTTTACATAATATATAGTAAAAGAGGGGTCCTAGAGAGTAAATAAAGTATTTTTGTGGTGATGCCCTAGGTGAGCTAGAGATACATGGCTAGGGATCACAGTATGCAACAGAGGTTATATGAGTGATTGAATGAATGAACTGCATCAATCAAAGTATGGATTGTGAAAGGAGAAGGTTTTTAGGAACCCTACCTATAGGGTGGATCATTGGTAGAATTTTTTACGGATTATTAAACTTATTTCTTGCAAAACTAGTTTAATTACCTTAGAAACCCTAATTTTTAGGCACCAATATAGGTCATACTGTACGAATGCCTTGATAGTTTAAGACCTCATAAATTCTTAAGTTCTTTGAAAAGGGTGTTAGGTTCAGTGGATAGGCTATACCCTTTTTAAGTATTTTTCCAAGTTATTCCATTTTTTCTTGATTTGGAGGGCTAATTGCTTGTAGCCTATTTACAAAAAATTTTAAGCAATTTTGTGTAGTTCTTGGAACTCGATTAGAGTTTCATTTCCAATGGTAGTATAAAGTCTTGGAGAGTGTCCTAGGGATCTCTGAGATTCCCAAACCTTCATTTGAGGGTTATTTGTGAGTTTGGGGTTAAATGTAGAGACATGGAAGGAGAAGCAATAAGACCGAATCAAGCTTAGGAATAGTGTTAGAGAGTTGTTGTTCTTACTTAATGGTGTGCACTAGTTGAAGAGCCTAGGACCTCATAATCAGGATCCTAAGGGAAGTAGGGTAGGTAGTGTGTCATCTTAAAATGGAAGCACTTCCATCATGGTAGGTTTATCACCCTCTCTAAATACATTTGCCATGATAGATTAGCATTAAGGATGCATTATATATTCCATTCCTTCATTTTAGGTGAAATTAGGGTTAGGATCTCAAAGATTCTCCTTAATTTATTTCCTCAATTGCTCTATTTTCTAGGTAGGACTTAGGAATATTTCCTTCTATCCTTTATCATATTTGTTATAGGACTTGGTGTCTATTCCAAGAATTTAGTCCTATTCTAACATCATTTCTAGGTTTTTGGGCATCCTCATAATCCTCCCTTTTTTTTGCTCTATCTGATGATGATTCCTAGGTCAATCCTAACCTAGGGAAAGGTTGACTAGGTCAACCTTGACCTATGGAAAGGTCAACTAGTTTGACCTTGACCTAGGGAATGGTTGAGGTGGTTAAACCAACTCTGTTAAGAGATTTGAAATCACTGCTACAATGGTTAGAAAGAAACAATGAATCGACCTAAACAAGATGCAACTAGATTTGCTGACTACAGGTCTCTGTTCAGCATCATTAGATCCTCTTTGATCAAATATAGCTTTGCTACTCCTCAATGATCTTTGATCATCCTTAAAATTCACTTCCACAATAATCAGTCTTCATATCACATTAATTCCACACACACTTCCACTACACACTTAGAATTTGCAACTTGACCTCTTAATTATACCATTCAAATTGTCAAGTCGGCCCATTTACATGTTACATTTACCAATAAACCATACATCAGTCGGCTACAAACATTACTCTAAACAAATAAATGTCATTTCATAAAATAATGAAATCCTTTACTGGCCGACCCTACTCGGTAAATATTACTTCCAAAAATTTCCTAAGTTAACCTTCTTGACTCGGTTAACATTGCAATATTCGTAAAATCCTTTGGCTATCGAGTTTACTCAATAAGAACTAAATTCCTTCATGAGAGCTATGTAAGAATTGCTTCTACCACATTTCCTTTGATGACCGAGTGAGCTTGGTAAGAACTATTTCTGCCACATTTCCTTTGATGATCGAGTGAGCTTGGTAAGATCTATTTACTTGGTAGATACTGCAAGTTTTCTTTACTAACCTCCTGGGCTCGGTAGATTCTATCCTTTTGGCTCGCTAACCATCTGAGCTCGGTAGACACTGTCCTTTGCCTTGCCAACCTTCTGAGCTTGGTAGACACTATCCTTTGCCTTGCTGACCTTCTGAGCTTGGTAGACACTGTCCTTTGCCTTGCTAACCTTTTGAGCTTGGTAGACATTGTCCTTTGCCTTGATGACCTTCTAAGCTTGGTAGTCTTTATCTAATGACTGATATGACATTTGTGTCACATCAAGGACAACACACAATTAAATAATTGTATCCAACACCTAGGTTAGGGACAAGGTCATCCTTGACCTCTTTAGAAGTTTGATCCCCTTTTTCATTTTCGGTCCTAAAGGGCTCTAAAATTAGTGTCAGGCTTTTAGATTTGAATATAGAAGGGGTTAATTCAAGATTCATTCATTTATGTTCACTCCTTATTTGGTTATGTTGATTGGACCATAATTCAAGGTAAATTTTGAATTATGGGTCCTGACATTACTCTAGGAACCTCACCTTGAAGCCTATATATAAAGACTTTCATTTGCGTCTATCTACAACTAGACTAGAAAGAGAGAACATGATTGTAATAACTAGAAGGACAACTCGAAGAAAGAGTAGAAAGATGTAATATTGTAAGAGAATGATATAGAAGATCAAGCTATTGTGGATATCAAGCATTTTTATACCATTGTGAACATCTATTTGGAGCAAGAGAGATCCAATCTTCCCAAATCTACCATTATTGATATTTAAGCATTCAAATAGACAATCATGGGGTAGTAATTATCGATTATGAGTTTGTTAAGAGTACATTAGCCTTGGGGGGTTGGTATTCTTTCTTATCCTATTCAAGTCTATGCATTGTTTTTTCATATATATTCATGCTAGGGTTTTAATCTAGTAGATTAGATCTTGGCATTACACATTCATTATACACACATTCTATTATATTTGGCTATTCATGGAGCTAGAAATCACCAAGAAAGGGGTTTGACTAAGGAAAATCCCCATATAGCCACCCCAAAACCCTATTTAGATATATATGCAAGGGTTGTTTCAAATATCAGAGTGCAGATTTGGATACCCTTTTTGGAAAAATTCTGAAATTTATGAATGAAATTTTCATCGAAGAAGAAAAGGTCAAGGTCAGCTTTTTGGGGCATAATTGTACCTCACCAATAGGTTCAAGGTTGACCTCCCTTCAAAAAAAAAATATTTCTAGGTTTTCTCTGTTTCAACATTTCCAGTCTGGAATGTTGTAGATTTTTTGGAAACTGTGCATAGGCATCAGAAAATAGGTATTTTCATATTGGTTCCATGTTGTAGTATGTATATTGTCCTATCAAATTTCAAGCATTTCTATTACTTATTTCATATCAACTCTAAAACAAATAAATAAATAGTGGTAAATGTCCTACGCATTGTTAAAGATCTTTTTTTTTGTTCCTATTCATTTTGGTGAACCCATGATGTATGACTATTTCTTTTTGGTGTTAGATTTTTATCTTGTGTTAGATCTTGCATGTTAATTAGATTTCCTTTATTTATATGTTTTAAAAATATAGAGAAAGCAAAATTTCTTTAAAAATACTAAAACATTTACATTTTCATGCTTTTCGTATTTCAATATGTATGATTCTTATTTGGAATAATTTGATGAAGTTTTTATTGTAAAAGAGGATAGATTCCCTAATGAGGTACATGGAAGTGAGATTGAAAATGGTCCAGATAAGATCTCCATTAATCCTATTCCTATTTCACTCTCCTCCACAACCTCTCCAATTGACCTTTACCATAGGGTGTGTGCATGGTTACCTTCATGTTCCACTATATGCAATATTGATAAACCTAAGATGATATATCCTACACCTTTGAGGATAGTTAAAGGATGTCCTTGAATAAAAATTAAGGGTAAACCTAAAGATCCTTTGGATTTCTTTGATACTACCAATTTTGTTTCACATGCTTGTCACACATGGAATAACCCTTAGCCTACTATTCCAGTATCTTTACCATCTTCTCAACCTATTCTTCCTCAAGCTCCTAAGTTTTCTTCTACATTTAAGGAGTATAACTTAGTTGATCAATTATGTGCTACTCCTGGTATGATATATTTATGGGAGTTACTTCAAACTTCTCTGACATATTATGAGGCATTGCAAAAATATTTATCTAATCTTCCTACTTCACTTATAATCAAGAAAACATTCATTCTATTTTGGATTGCATGCATGATATGCCTTATGTATCTCCTATTGTGTTTTCTAATAATGATTTGCCATCTCTTGAGGTGCAAAATCAATATGATGCTCTTATGGTTGTTGTTTATATTAATTAGAGTATTATTCAAGGAACATTAATTGATAATGGATTTGGACTTAATGTTTATAGCATGAAAATGGTTAAAGCAATTAAGGCTGATCTTACTACTATTCAACCTAATAATGTTCTTGTAGTGGATTTGATAATATTGTGAAGAGAACTTTGGGAATTTTAATTTACCTATTAAAGTTGGTCTAGTTATTCTAAATACACCTACTCATGTTATGCCTGGACCTATCAATTACAATCTTCTTTTAGGAAAACCTTGGTTACATACTATGCATGTTGTTCCTTCTACTCTTCATCATAAGGTTCAATTTATTTATAACAACTTAATGTATACATTACATGCAGATGATGCACTGAATCCTTGCTTAAATGTAGACTATGTTAAAATCTCTAAGCCTTCCAACCAAGTAAAGAGATTGAAAAATAACCTAAGATAAAATAACCTATGATAAAACAACCTAAGATACAACAACCTACGATAAAACAACCTGAGATTCAATAGCTAGAAACTTCATCTTCTTCTTTAACTGAGGATGATTGGGGGAAGTTGGATTTTAATCCTACTTTTATTGGAAAATATAGGGTCTCTAATTTTTAATTCATGAAGAAACAAATTGAATTTGAGAAACAAGTTTTTATTCCTTCTCTACTTTCTGAGGAACTAAAAAGTAATTTTCTTGTTGCTTTGATTAATGAAATGATTGAAACAATAAAACCTAATTTTTCTGATATTGTAACATATGTCATTTCTTGGACTCCATCTAAAATGGTTGATTGATATGGTTCTAGTTTTCATTTGCTTAATAAATTAGTATTTAATGCAAAAGGATGTGGTAAATATGAGAAAGGTATACAAGTACCTTTGGATAATGAAATTTATGATCACACATATGGATTAGGGTTTAATCCATAGAAACAACCATCATATTTTCCTCTCAATGTTAATCATATATGTGGTGGTTAGTTGAAATTGGTTAACCCATTTCTTATTGACATAAATCAAGCACCTAGTTTGGATATTTTTCCTGAAGATGAAAGTTTAATGGAATTTTTTGGGATTAATGATGATTTACCTAAGTTCCATCATAAAAAAGAAAGCCTTATTGTTGAAATAAAAATGCTTATTTTGGAGAACATGATAATCAGGATATTCTTCCTTTATTGATGGATACTTTGATACAAAGTAATTTTTTAATAACTAAGACTATTGATATTCAAATGGATGAGAATAATCTTGAGAAGATAATAAATATTTGGAAATATTTAAATTAGGATGAGTGTGATCAATTAGGTTCCCTTTTACAAGAATTTAAGGATATTTTTTCTTGGACATATTTGGATATGTCGAGTGTTGATTCTAGGATTGTTACTCATAATATTGTTTTGAAACCAAATATCAAACCTGTGAAGTAGAAAATTTGAAAGGTGAATCCATGGATTGCTTTATTAGTCAAAAGTGAAATTGAAAAGGTATTGGATTATGGATTTATCCATTCTATTGATTACTCTAATTCAATTTCAAATATTGTACCTATTTCAAAAGGGGAAAATAAGATTAGCATGTGTACTAAATTTAGAGATTTAAACTTAGCATCCTTAAAGGATGATTTCCCATTACCCAATATTGATATGATTGTGGATTCAACAGTGGTTCATGCTTTGTTAGCTTTTATAGATGGTTTTTCTGGATAAAATCAAATATGTATTCCTCTTGAAGATCAATTTAGAATTGCATTTAAAACACCTTAAGGAATATTTTTTTGGTCCATGATGCCTTTTGGATTAAATGATCCATGAGAAACTTATTAACATGCTATGACTTTGATTTCTCATAATTACATCCATAAGATTCTTGATAACTAAGTCGATGATATTTAAGTAAAGTCTCTACAAAGAGAAGATCATGTTACTATTTTAAGACAAATATGTGAATGGATTAGAAGTTACAACATGAGATTGAAACCTAAGAAATGTGTTTTTGGAGCTCACTCTAGTAAATTTTTAGGATTTATAATCTCTAAGCGAGGCATAGAAGCTAATACTGAAAAGATTGAAGTTATTGTTAATATGCTTCCTCGTAAGAATATTTCTCAACTTCATACTAGACAAGGAAATATATGAGTTATTTGTCACTTTGTTTCTAAGTTATCTAATTGAACAATTCCTTTTACTTCCTTTCTTAGAAAGGATACCACTTTATCTTGAAATGATAAATGTAAACAAACTTTTGACCAATTTAAGGAGTATCTTGCAAATCCTCTTATCTTGCAACCAACTAAATTTGATAAGCCATTTCACTTATATACTTCAATGACTTTGAAGGTTGTGAGTGCCTTGTTATCTCAAAATGATGATGATGGTAAGGAAAGACCTGTGTATTACATTAGTCAAACTTTACTTGATTATGAAACAAGATACACATATTTGGAAAGATAATTTGTCGATGTAGTTTATGCATGTTAGAAACTTAGGCATTATCTTATAAATGCTGAAGTCAATGTGATTGTCAACATTGATCCTTTGAAACATCTTTTCTTACAAAATGATGTGTTTAGCCATTTGGAAAAGTGGGTGATCTTACTTATAGAATTTGATCTTAATTTTATTTTTCAAAAATATATTAAGGGGCAAGCTTTGAAGGATTATTTAGCTAAAGCTCCTTGTCCTGATTCATAAACATGTTCTACTTCAATGGAATTTCCTAATGATAATATTATTGTTATTCAGCAAGATGATATTTGGAAATTATATTTTGATGGATCTAAATGTAACACAAGATCTTGTGTTGGTATTATCTTAATTCCTCCTCAAAAAGGCCAATTCCTTTATCATACAAATTGAGTTTTCCTTGTACTAATGGAATATGCAGCTCTTATAGCTATTTTACGAGAAACTTCATCCCTTAACATCAAACACTTGCAAATATATTGAGATTATCAATCTAAGAATGATAAAATGACACAATATAGAGATTTGGTAAGCATGGCTTCTTTTGTGTGTCCAAAATATAATACGAAGAAGTTTCAATTTACAATAAAAATTGTAAAAAACCCTCCAAATTTTAAAAAGATTACCTCTAATTGTTTTAACTTGCATGAATGGTATTCTCGCATTTTTCATTTTTTGTAAGATGGTACTTTTCCTAAATCAACAACAAGAAACACATGTAATCGTATTAGGAAGCTTGTAGTGTGTTACATCATTTTAGGAGATACACTTTGAAAATGCTCTTATGAAGGATTGTTATTAAGATGTCTCAAAAGAACTAAAATTTTGGTAGCTTTGGGAGAAGCTCATTGTAGTTCTTGGGGAGGGAATTTTGGTGGAAAATCTTTGCTTAATAAATTACTTAGAATAGGATATTATTGGAAAATGATGGAGCAAGATTCTTTTATGTCTATTAAGAAATGTCCTCAATGTCAACAACATAGTAATTTGATTCATGCTCCTACTCATGATCTTCGTAATCAAGTTTCTCGATGGCCTTTTAGTATTTGGGGTTTTGATCTTATTAGAAAAATCTCACCACCTTCTTCTCAAGGACATGCTTACATTCTAACTACTACAGATTATTTTATGAAGTGGATTAAAGTTGTTCCTCTTGGTTTAATAACTCCAGATATTATTTGTGATTTCTATTAGAATGCTTTGGAATAACTAAGAGGGGGGAGGTGAATTAGTTATCCAAGGTCTAGATGTAGAAATAAAACTTTTCACAACTTAGTGAACCAATAAAACATTCATACCCATGCATGCAACTTACTGGATTATGCAATCACTAAAACTTGTATGTTACTGTCAAATCAACTTTCAGAAATGTAAATAATGAAACACAACAGATTCAGCAGTACATTTGACACAATGATTTACATGTAAACCCAATTTGGAAAAAACCACTAGTAACATGCTATTCCTTTTCACTCTTCTGAAGTGATGCCCTGTGAAAGGCCAACCCTATTAAAGGTTAAAATACACACTATTAAATGTGATCTAGTTAAGGGATTTCAATCACCCTATTAGAAGTGAGCATTTTTGGAGGACCTTAGGCCATGCACTTGGAATGCCACCCGGTTAAAGGATTTACAAATTACTATTAGGTCAACCTTAATCCAAAGGATTTACCCTAGACTGATACAATTGTTAGAGAGTAATAGTAGAGCTTTAATCTAATACAACTTACAAGTTCTCTTATAGATTACAAATCTTTATTCAGTCCTTAGTTCTTCTTGGCCTTCATACTTTGCAGCTCTGACAACTTGTTCGCCCTTCAAGCATTCATCTCCTTAAGCCTTCTTGCTTAACATGCCATTGTAGACTCTTGTCTTGGGTCACTTGATGAAGCAAAACTATTAACTCCTTCTAATCCTTAGGTTCTCACACATGAAAACTTTTCTTCATGACCAAACATTCCTATAAATATGAAATTAGGATATTTTCTCACTCATTTTCCATCATCAAAATCTAGGGTTCAAATGGATTAGGTAGGATACAATGTATCTACACCATATCTTGTCTTTCTTCTATAAAATTCTCCTAGAATCCATTTGAATTTTCCAAAAAATGGTTTACATCAATTTCTATGCCACCAGCTCATCAACCTTATCTTTCTCCTGGTTCACAAGTTTCAAGAAAAAAAACTTGTCATCTTAGATTTAGCAAATCTTTGATCTTTAACATAATGTAGCAACTCAGCATTACCAACCTTCTGATGCTCGGTACATACTATGTTGCTTGGCATCAACTAAACTTTACTGATGCTTGGCATCAACTAAAATTTACTCAACATCAATTGTCTTGCTCAACATCCATAGAATTTTCTTTCACTCAGCTTCGACTAACTTTATGCTCGACTTGCACTAACTTTGCTCAGCACCTACTATCCACTTGTTCAAGCTTTGCAAACAAACTTTGTATAACTTGTTCTTCTAAACTTTCTTAGTGTAGCCAACATTTGTAACCTTAGTAGATTATCAATACATCATGTGATCACTATCTTAACTGATCCTTGTACTGCATTACATAATCATAACTCAACCTTTCCTCTAGGTGTTATTGTTACCTCTTATTGATCAAATCCTCTTCATCAATTAACTAAGTGATAGTACTTGAATCTTATAAGCAATTGTCTTACCAGCAAATAGTAAGTTTGACATCAGTGACAAAACAATGATTGAAACACATAGTCTTCTTCAACAATCTCTCTTAACAATGATCTTTTCAATCAAATTTCAACAATCTCCCTCTTTGGCATTGATGGCAAACCAAACTGATCAACCAAGTCAATCAAATGGTGAACATCTTGTTCAAGAAAATTATCTAGGTTAAAACAGTAAAGCAATACCAAAAAAAAACTTGTATCAAAATTTCTCCCTCTATTATAAAATTCCATCTTCTAATTAGGTTACAAAATTCTTTCTTATAACTCCCTCTAAGTTCCTTCTTATATCTCCCTCTTACTAGGTAGATTAGGATTTCTCCCTCTTTCTTACATACATGAGTCTTCTTCAAATCACCAACATCAGTAATTATGTGATCTCCCTCTAAGATCAATAGCTTCTTGAGCTTCTTTGACAACAATCTCTTGGACTTTTTCCCTTAGCACTTATAAGGAATATGTCCCTCTATGATTATACATTCTAGCTCTCTGATCAATATCTCCTTTCTCTAATTACACTTTCTTTCTTTGATGTACTTTCTCCCTTTCTAATTAGTAGATCTCCCTTTTTTATGGTGATCAGTTTAATGTACTTTCTCCCTCTTTAACAACAATGCCAAAGACATGTACCAAAAACTTGTCATCTTAAAGCAAGTAGATATAAGCTTTTGTAGTTTCTTCAACTTCTCCTTTTGTCACCTTTCTTATGACTAATTTGAAGTTTCAACTCTATGATTACTTTAGGTAGCTCCTAAAGTAAGATCCTTTGTATCAATGTGTAACATATGAACATCAGCTTATTTGATGCAGGGCACTCCTCTTGTTACTTAGATAGCCTTTGATAGGGGTATCACCCCTGATTTACCTCTTATATACTCATGATCAGCCTTAGGTAATGGTTTTGTGAAGATATCAACAATTTGTTCCTTTGATTTAACATATTCCATCTTCACCTCTTTGTCTTGAACTAATTCTCTCAAGTAATGATACTTGATAGAAATGTGCTTTGTCTTTGTGTGTTTGATATATTGATAGCATTTGTATTATCACAATAAATTATCATTGGTTCTATTATTTATTCCTTCATTCCTTTGAGTAGTTGTTGATCCATACAATGTTTGTGCAGTTTACAGCAGCAACAACATATTCAGCTTATGTAGTAGATTGTGAAGTGCAACTTTATTTCTTTCCAGTCTATGTAACTAGTCTCTTGCCTAAGAAAAATGCTTCTCCACTGGTGCTCTTTCTATCATCAATGTTTCTAGCCAAATCAACATCAGTGTAGGATTTCAGTTCAAAAAATTTATTCTTCTTGTAGTATAGACCAAACTCTTCTATTCCTTTCAAATGTCTCATTATTCTCTTCACATCCATTAAGTGATTCTCCCTTGGATTAGTAGAGAATCTTGCAACTATCCCTATAGATAATGCAATATCAGGCCTGCTATTACTACATATAGCAATTTGTCAATCATAGACCTATATAATGTTTGATTCACTTTAGCATAATCATCATTCTTTGACAACTTATGTCTTGTCACCATAGGTGTACTTAATGGTTTGGAATCTTCTAATCCAAAAAAATTTAGTATCTCCTCAACATACTTTGTTGAGTGATGTATATACCATACTTCATCTGATAAAGTTGCAAACTCACAAAAAAATTGATTTGTCCAAACATAGACATTTCAAATGCTTGCTTCATTTGATTTGTAAAATCCTGACATAAAGCATCTTGTCTTCCAAATATGATTTCATCAACAAATATTTTAGATAGCAAAATACCTTTTCCTTTCTTATTCTTTATGTACAGATTGTTTTTATCATTAGATCTTTCAAATCTAATCTCTCATACAATGCTCTTGGTGCTTTTTTCAAGCCATATAGAGCTTTGTGAAATCTACATACCATGTTCTTATTGTTATTATCAACAAAACCTTATGGTTGTTCTATGTAAACTTCCTCTTCTAATATGCCATTCAAAAATGCAAATTTAATATCCATCTAATAAACTTTGAAACCTTTGTATGGAGCATAAGCAAGTAGAGTTCTTACTCCTTCCATTCTAGCAATAGGAGCAAATGTCTCCCCATAGTCAATTCCTTCTTCTTGTGCATATCCCTTTTAAACTAATCTTGTTTTGTTTCTTGTGAATTCACCATTTTCATCTAGCTTATTTTTTAATACCCACTTGGTGCCAATCACATTCTTCTCTTCTGGTCTAGGAACTAGACTCCAGGTTTTGTTCTTCTCTATCTCTTTAATCTCTTCTTCCATGGCTTTGTACTAATCCACATCTTCTAAAGAATCTTTCACTATTTTGGGCTCCTTTATGCTTAGAAAACATGGTTCACTTCTTAATATATTTCTTGTCATTGGCCTAGCATTTTTATCTCCAATGATTTGATCAGTAGGATGATGTCTTTTGACATATTTGGACAAGCTTGGCTTCGCTCTTATTTCTTCATTTTGTCTTTCAGCTTTAGAATCACAATGTATCTCTCTGTCAGGTATCATAGCATCTCTTTCATGTTTAGTAATCTCAGAATCAATATGTGCACCCACTTCATTCTGTAACTCAGTATTTGAATGTAACTTAGTTCCTGAATGTAACTTGACATTCATAGGATGTGACTTAGCAATTATTGACACTTGCTATTGGTTTGTAACTTGATTTGCAACATCTTCTTCAATAGGCATTCCTTCATAAAAATATACAAATGATTTGTATTCTTTTGGTTCTTTCATAGTTTTAGCCTCATGTACTTCTATATATTCATCAAAATTCACATTTGCACTTTCCACAATTTTTTTAGTGTTAGTATTCAAACACTTATAAGCTTTGCTTCTTGTGGAGTATCCTAGAAATATATCTTCTTCACTTTTTGCATCAAGCCTATCATTCCTAACATCTTTAAGAATGTAACACTTACTTCCAAATACCTTAAAGTATTTTACATTGGGTGGATATCCGTACCATAGTTCAAAAGGTATTGAATGAGTACCTTTCTTGATTTGCACATGGTTCAAGGTATATATAGTAGTACTTAAAGCTTCCCTTCAATATTTCAAAGCAATATTCTTCTCCATCATGAGTGTTCTAGCACAATCCATTATAGATCTATTTCTCCCTTCAACAATCCCATTTTGTGGAGGGCTCCTAGGGGTAAATGTTTGTCTTTTGATTCCTCTATCATTATAGAACATCTCAAACTCATTTGAGGTTAATTCTCCTCCTCTATCAGATCTCGAGCATTTTAGACTTTTACCTATTTCTTTCTCAACTCTTTCCAAGTACCACTTAAACATTTGAAAAGGATTAGATTTCTATTTTAGAAACATAACTATCATCATCTTAAAATAATCATCAACAAATAGCATTATGTACTTATCTCCTCTGTAGGTTTCCACTTCAATTGGTCCACAGAAGTCAGTATGAACAATCTCTAGTATTTCTTTAGAGGTGTAAGCTTTACTCTTAAAGCTTGACTTTTTCATTTTTCCTAGCTGACATTATTTGCACACTACATTATCAGGATTCTTCAACTTAGGAAAAACTCTAACTTTCTTCATGTCACTGATACTAACCAAGTTATCAAAATTAAAATGACATAACCTCTTGTGCCATAGCCATATATTATCAAATTTTACAACAAGACAAGTAGCATCCTCTATATCAAGATAGAATAGATCACTTCTAGTTTGATCACCTTTTCCAATCATTTTCCCCTTTGTGTCATATATCTTAGCAGTCTTGTTTCCAAATTCAACCTTACATCCCAAATTGTTCAATTGTGATACACTTAATAAGTTATAGTTTAGTCCTTCAACATAGTAAGAATTTTCATGTGAAATCTTGTCTACGAGTTTGATAGAACCTTTTCCTTTTATCAAATATAGTGCATCATTACCAAATCATACACTATTTCCATCATAACAATTCAAGGTAATGAATTTAGTTTTGTCTCCAATCATGTGATGTGAGCATTCACTGCCAATGATCCATCTATCATTTTTGTTCACACAAGTCACAAGTGTAGTTGCCTCATCTTCATCAGATTTTTCCTTCATTGCAACATACACCACTTCATCATCATGTTCATCAAAATCATCCCTAGTTTCTTCTTCAACAATGTAGCATGACTTCTTCCCTTTGTCTTTTTAATCTTCGTTGTCATCTTCTCTTTTGTTCTTGTACTTTTTGTCATCTCTATAGTTCTACTCTATACATCTTGTAGCAATATGACCAACCTCATTGCAATTGAAATAAATGATGGGTAACTTACCTTTGAATTTTCTTTTACCTCTATGAAACCTTCTTGCCAATAGTACTTCCAATTTTTCAACATCTTCCTCATCTATGTCACTATCACTAGCTAAATATTTTATCTTTCTCTTCTTCTTCTTCTACTTCACTTCATCAGAGTCTACCTACCATACCTTCAAGGGTTAGATCATTTCTTGGAATACATCTTAGTTCTTGAATTGTAGAAACTCTAATAGCATAGATAGGCAGTAGTGTTCTCAAGAATTTACATAGCATAGTATCATCATCTATGTGACCTTTAGCTCCTCTTATTGCACTAACAACTTCTTTTATTCTAGCAATATTTTCACCTTCTTCCATTCTCATATCATCAAACTTACCTCTGAGACTCTCGGATTTTGCTCTTTGAACATTTTTGTCTCCTCCATAGATAGTGTGTAGGGCATCCTAGATTTTCTTTGCAGTGTCACAGCCTTTGATATCATCAAATTTGGCATAGCTTAGGGTAGAGGAAATCTCCAACATTTTTTGATTGTGTTCTTTCTTCTTCTTCATATCTTGAGCAATTAGGGCTCCAACTAGATTAGCATGTTCCACTAAAATGGTAGAATATGCATGATCTCCAAGTCCTCCAAGGTGTAGCTTCATAAAACTTTGCCATGTAGGAAAGTTATCTTTATTGATCTTGGGTACTTCTCTTTTTGACATCTCGATCTTTGTGCTTCTAGTACCTTGAAACTAGTCTTCCTAAGCAAATGGCTTTGATACCAATTGTTGGAATGCTTTGGAATAACTAAGAGGGGGGGGTAAATAAGTTATCCAAGGTCCATATGTAGAAATAAAACATTTCACAACTTAATGAACCCATAAAATGTTCATACCCATCCATGCAACTTACTGGTTTATGCAATCAGTAAAACTTGTATGTTACTATCAAATCAACTTGTAGAAATGTAAAGCATGAAACACAACAAATTCATCAATACACTTGACATAATGATTTATTTGGAAACCCAATTTGGGAAAAACCACCAGTAACATGCTACTCCTTTTCACTCTTATGAAGTGATGCCCTGTGAAAGGTCAATCCTATTAAAGGTCACAATACACACTGTTAAATGTGACCTGATTAAGGGATTTCAATCACCCTGTTAGAAGTGAGCTTTGTTAGAGGACTTTAGGCCTTTCACTTGGAATGCCACCCAGTTAAAGGATTTAAAAATGACTATTAGGTCAACCTTAATCCAAAGGATTTACCCTAGACTGACATAATTGTTAGAAGGTAATAGTAGAGCTTTAATCTGATACAACTTACAACTTCTCTTGCAGATTATAGATCTCTATTCAATCATCAATTCTTCTTGGCCTTCATACTTTGTAGCTCTAATAGCTTATTCACCCTTTAAGTATTCATCTCCTTAAGCCTTCTTTCTTAACATGTCATTGTAAACTCTTCTCTTGGGTCACTTGATGATGCAAAACCCTTAACTCCTTCTCCTCCTTAGGTTCTCGCACATGACAACTTTGGTTCATGACCAGACATTCTTATAAATAGGAAATTAGGATATTTTCTCACTCGTTTTCCATCATCCAAATTTAGGGTTTAGATGGATTAGGTAGGATACAATATATCTACCCCATATCTTGTCTTTCTACTAGAAACTGCTCCTTGAATCCATTTGAATTCCCCTAAAAATGGTTTACATCAATTTCCATGCCACTAGCTCATCAACCTTATCTTTCTCCTAGTTCACAAGTTTCAAGAAAAAAAATTGTTGGCTTAGATTTGGTGAACCTTTGATCTTTAACATAGTGGAGCAACTTAGCATTACCAACCTTTTGATGTTTAGCACATACTGCATTTCTCAGCATCAATTAAAAAATCACTCGACATCTACTAAATTTTAATGATGCTCAGCATCAACTAAACTTTACTCGACATCAACTATCTTACTCAACATCCACTAGAATTTTCTTTCACTTTGCTCCAACTAACTTTCTACTTGGCTTGCACTAACTTTTCTTGGCACCTACTGTCCACTTGGTCAAGTTTGGTAGACAAACTTTGTATAACTTGTTCTTCTTAACTTTCTTAGTGTAGCCAACTTTTGTAACCTTAAGTAGGTTATCAATACATCATCTCATCACTATCTTAACTGATCCTTGTACTTCATTACATAATCTAACTCAACCTTTCCTCTAGGTGCTATTGCTACCTCTTATTCATCAAATCCTCTTCATGAATCAACTAATTGATAGTACTTGAACCTTATAAATAGTTGTCTTACCAACAAATAGCAGGTTTGACATCAATGACAAAACAATGATTGAAACACATAGTCTTCTTCAAAAATCTCTCTCTTTCAACAACCTCTCTTAACAATGATCTTTTCAATCAGATTTCAACAATTTCATCCTAAACAATATCATAACAAGATTTGGTATACCTTTAGCAATAGTTTTAGATAATGATACTTCTTTCAAAAGAAAAGAAGTAGCAAAATTATTAGAGAAATATTAAATTCAACATTAAATTTTAACTCCCTATTATCGTCAATCTAATGGTCAAGCTACAACATCAAATAAAATTATTGAACAAATTTTATTAAAAATAATCAACAAGTATGTGAAAGATTGGCATACTCAATTTACATATGCTTTATGGGCTTATAGGAAAAGTGTTCGTATTGCGAAGGGTACTTCTCCTTATAATCTCTTTTATGGTATTGATGTTATTATGCCTTTGAAATTAGAAATAACTTCTTTGTGTGTTTCATTTCATGGGATAATTGACAAGGATACTTTTTGATAATAGCATTTACAAGAGTTAGAAATGCTGGATGAACAATGAATACATGCATTAGAACATATAAAATCTTATCATATATCTTTACAAGCAATATAATCATAGGGTAATTGAAAGATCATTTTCGATTGGTGATTTAGTTTTACATGAGAATTAATGAAATGTGAATGATTTACCTAGTGAAAAAGGAAAGTTTAGCCCTAATTGGCTTGGATCTCTTTTTATTATTGAATATTTTGGTTCAGGTGCTTATAAACTTGTTGATATGAATGGTATTTCTTTTAAGGAACCTATTAATATTATGTATGTTAAACATTATTATCCTTAGTTTTATTCTTTCTTTTTTGCATTTATATATTCCTTATAGACATTGTTTTATAGGTTATGTAGTTTTAGCAAAATTACATATTATATATATTTATGCATCTTCTATTAAGTTGTATATTAAACATAGAACTTGTATGTGTGAATATGTGGCCTATGCTAACACACACACACACTTCAACATGGTCCTTATTTATGGATTCATCCCAGAATGAACATTGGATTGTTCATCCGAAAATCAATCGGCAAGGCAACCTATTGCCTTCTATCTAAAGGGAATTGCTTGTTAGATATCCTCAGATTTGAGGTGTTAAGCAACTAGACCCTCTATGAATGAAGGATTTAAAAGAAAATACAACTAATTTATATGAGAATGCAGATTAATCTAGAATGGAGTATGCACGTTTAATCTAAGAACATGTAAAAAAAAGCTATGCTAAAATGTATGCATATTATGCTAAATGAGATTAAACTAGAAAATGAATATCTTATAAAAATAATGAGCTCAAATGAATGCACAATCCAGCAGCAATTCAATGCAAATTCTCATTCAACCTCCCAAAATGAAGAGATGAGGGTCTCTTAAATAGACTTTCCTGGAATCCATCAATGGTTAAGATTGATTTCAATCAATGGTTAGGATTAAAGGTGAAGTTCAGTCATAAAGGAAGATTCCCAAATTAAAGGGAGTTAACTAACTTAGATCTGAGCGTAAGAGTTAGTCAGCTCAGATAGACTTTAGTGTAAAAGCAATTGATCTGGGTCACCTCTAATTTGATCAGCAGTGAACTAGGAATTTTCTTTTTTGAACTAAAGAGAGATTTTGGTGAGATATTTAATTTAATAAAATGAGATATGCTCTTTGTTAGGATAAACCACGGACAGAAATAAAAAACTACATGCAAATATAACCAATAACAGAAAATAATAGAACACATAGAAATGAACACAAGGCACCAAGATTTAACATGGTTCACCCAATCCCTGGGCTACGTCCACCAAACAGCAAGTCTGATCTTATTACAATCTAGTGATTACAACCTGATTACAATATGTAATCCCTTACAGCTCAATACCACCGCAAGAACCAATTTCGTATCACAACATTATAAAAAATACCCAACCCTAAGCCCTTTTATACAAGTATCAAACCATTTTAGGGTTATAACAGGTTGGCCATATGTCAGCCATAATATGTCGGCTACCATGTAACAATCTATTTATGAAGTATGTACAGTACTTTCCTGATCAGTCACCATAATCTAACAATCTCCCACTTGGGGACTGATCAGGCTCCACACTAAACAACAATCTCCCACTTGGAGATTGATCCTGTAGCAATACCCTTACCACATGGGGCTCCCACTGGATCAAACCATCTTGGACTCTACTATTCTTTTATTCATGTTCAGTCTAAAAGACAAACCAAAGCTGAAAAGGAGTTCAGCTTCTCCCTTGTTACAAGCTTTGTCAATATATCTGTTGGATTGTCATTGGTATGTATCTTCTCCAGCTTTAACTGTCCATCCTCAAAAATTGACCAAATGAAATGGTACCGCAACTATATGTGTTTGGTCTTAGAATGCAGAGCTGAATTCTTAGCAAGATGAATGGCACTCTGACTATCTGTGAACAAATAATTATCCTTCTGAGGATGTCCCAATTCTTCCAAGAAGAATTGAAGCCATATCATCTCTTTGGCTTCCTCTGTAGCAGCAACATACTCTACCTCTGTAGTGGAGAGAGCATTAATTTGCTGTAACCTAGAAACCCAGCTCACGGATGCCCCACCAACAGTAAAGACATAACCTGTAGTACTCCGCCTAGTATCAATATCCCCAGCCAAATCTGAGTCAACATAGCCTTGTAAATCAGTAGTAGAGCCCCCAAAGTGTAAACACTTATTGGATGTTCCTCTCAAATATCTGAGAATCCACTTGACAGCATTCCAATGCTCAAATCCATGATGACTCATATACCTGCTAACGACTCCCACTGCATGTGCAATATCTGGCCTAGTGCATACCATAGCATACATCAAACTTCCTATAGCTGAAGCATAGGGTACCTTGGACATCTTATCCTCCTCTTCCTGTGTCTTGGGACACATCTCCTTAGTCAATTTCAAATGACCAGGTAAAGGTGTGTTGACAGCTTTAGCATTCTCCATAGAGAAATGTTGCAACACCTTCTGAACATAATCAGCTTGAGATAGCGTCAATGTTTTGTTCTTCCTATCTCTGCAAATCTTCATACCAAGGATTTTTTTTGCTGCCCCCAAATCCTTCATAGCAAATGCATGTGCTAATTTGCATTTCAGCCCCTTAATATGATCCATGTTAGACCCAACTACAAGCATATCATCAACATATAAACATAAAATAATGTAGCTATCATCATCCAACCTCTTAAAATAAACATAGTAATCTGAATGGCACCTATTATATCCATGCTCATGCATAAAACTATCAAATTTCAGATACCATTGCCGAGGTGCTTGCTTCAAGCCATATAAACTTTTCTTCAATTTGCACACTAAGTTCTCCTTACCTTTGACCTCAAAACCCTGTGGCTCAGCCATATATATTTCTTCATCCAAATCACCATGAAGAAAGGTTGTTTTAACATCCATCTGCTCTAAATGCAAATCTTCAGTAGCCACAAGACTTAAAATAGTACGAATAGAACTCATTTTAACAACAGGAGAAAATATCTCGTCAAAATCAATTCCCTTTTTCTATGCAAATCCTTTTACAACTAACCTGGCCTTAAATCTTTTCTTACCTCCTTCCTCTTCTTTCAACCTGTAAACCCATTTATTCTGTAAAGCCTTTTTACCTGCAGGCAATTTGCACAAATCCCATGTCTTATTTTTCAGCAAAGAGTCCATTTCATCTTTCATTGCAGACTCCCACTGAATCTTAGTATCCACCTGCACAGCTTCATCATAACTTTCAGGTTCACCAGAATCAGTAAGTAAAATAGAATACAAAGAGGGAGAAAACCTTTGTGGAGGTCTAATTTGCCTTGTTGACCGTCTAACATTCACTGGTGTGTGTGGTATTTTTTGTTGTGGTTGTTGCACATCATGAGGAATGGCTAGAACATCAGCTTTTGGAGTATCATCCAGCATTACATAATCATCTTCTTTCTTCTCATGTTGCTGCAATAGATCTTTGTACAACACGTTTTCATTGAATATGACATCCCGACTTCTTATAATTTTATGATTTTCAAAATCCCAAAGCCTATAACCAAATTCATTAATTCCATATCCAACAAAGACACATTTCTTTGATTTAGCTTCGAGCTTGGTTCTATTTTCAGAGTCTATATGAGCAAAAGCTTCACAACTGAAGGTCTTGAGAAAAGAATAACTCACCTTCTTCCCAGTCCATGCTTCCTCTAGAATACCACAGCCCAAAGGAGTAGAGGGACCTCTATTAATCAAATATACTACAGTATTGATAGCCTTCGCCCACATGTGTAAGGGCAACCCAGCATGCAACCCCATGCTCCTTGCGCGCTCCATTATAGTCCTGTTCATGCGTTCAGCCACTCCATTTTCCTGTGGAGTCCTTAGAACAATTTTTTGTCTATGAATACCATTAGTGGAGAAATAATATTCAAATTGATGACTGCAATACTCACCACCATTATCATATCTGAGACATTTTAATTTCTTACCAGTCTCATTTTCAACCAAGCATTTCCATTTCTTAAAAGTTTGAAATACATCATATTTCTGTCTAAGGAAATAAACCCATACTTTTCTAGTTGCGTCATCAATAAATGTAACATAATAATGAGAGCCACCAAGGGAAGATACATGGGCTGGTCCCCATACATCTGTATGCACAAGCTCTAATTTCTCCTTTTTGTTTTCCTTCCCTGTCTTTACAAAACTCACTCTCTTTTGTTTTCCATACACACAACTTTCACAGAAATCCATATTCACACATTTTAGACCTGATAAAACTTTCCTTGAATGAAGTACTTTCATACCTTTCTCACTCATGTGCCCAAGTTTATTGTGCCACAGCGTTGTATCAGAATCTACAGGAGCTATTTGTTCTCCCTGCTCAACTGCAGTAATTGTTCCTGAATATTCATTTTTCTCTGAAACAATCAAAGTAGAAGGAACAATATGACCTGTACAAAGATATAAGGTACCTACTTTCACACCTTTTGCTACTACAAGGGAACCTTTTGAAACCTTCCAATTTTTATCATTAAAAGTAACTACACAACCCTCATCACCGAGTTGCCCTGCTGAAATTAAATTTCTACTTAGTTTTGGAACATGTCTTACCTCATGTAGTAGCCAATGATTCCCATTCTGCAACTTAATCTTAATTTTTCCCTTTCCAACAATCTGATAGGGTTCATTATCCCCCAAATAAACAAGCCCAAAATCCCCTTGGACATAATCAATGAAATAACCTCTATGAGGTGTCGCATGAAATGAAGCACCAGAATCTAAAACCCATGAATCATCAACACTCTCTAAAGATAGAAGCAAAGCATCCTCTTCGGATTTGTTACTTACCACATTTGCCTCCTTGTCTCCATCTAATTTATCTCCTTCATTTTTCTTTCGATTCCAGCAATCTTTCTTTTTGTGCCCTGGTTTCCCATAGTACCAGCAATCATTTGGTCCTCTCGATTGAGACCTCCTCCCCTTTGACTTTCCTCTTGATTTCCCACGATTTCCAAAGTTACTTCTTCTTTCAGTCGTTATGCCCCTGCTTTGTGCATTTAAAGCACTTCCTGATGTAGATCCACCTGAGGGTTTTCTACGAGTTTCCTCACTTAAAATAACACCGATCACATCATCATATTTTAGGGTACTAGATCCAGGAACAGAATTACTCACCGCCATTAACAAGCCATTCCAGCTTTCAGGCAAAGAACACAAAATCAAGAGAGCCCTAATTTCTTCATCAAAATTGATACCCACAGAAGATCATTGACTAGTAATAGTATTAAACTCATTTAAATGATCTGCAATAGATCCACCTTCTGCCATTTTCATATTAAATAAACGCTTCATGAGAAATACCTTATTTGAAGCAGAGGGCTTTTCATACAGTGTCACTAGGGTTTTCATCAAATCTTCTGTCGTCTTTGATTTTGTAATATTAAATGCCACTGATGATGCCAAGCATAACCAAATGCTTTCGAGTACCTTTCTGTCCAAAAGATCCCATTCAGCCTCTGACATAGTTCCCTGATTCTTGGCTTTTCCTTCCAACGACTTCCATAAATCCTTCTGATATAAATAGTCTTCCATTTGCATCTTCCATAACTAGAAGTTCTGCCCATTAAACCTGTCAACCCTCAACTTACCCTCATCTGTCATTGCTCCCACTCAACTGTGAGACTCCCACTTAACCGTGAGACTTTCCTGTAGAGGATAACTGAAAGACAACCTTGCTCTGATACCACTTGTTAGGATAAACCACGGACAGAAATAAAAAACTACATGCAAATATAACCAATAATAGAAAATAATAGAACACACAGAAATGAACACAAGGCACCAAGATTTAACGTGGTTCACCCAATCCCTGGGCTACGTCCACCAAACAGCAAGTCAGATCTTATTACAATCTAGTGATTACAACCTGATTACAATCCGTAATCCCTTACAGCTCAATACCGCCGCAAGAACCAATTTCATATCACAACATTATAAAAAATACCCAACCCTAAGCCCTTTTATACAAGTATTAAACCACTTTAGGGTTATAACATGTCGTCCATATGTCGGCCATAATATTTTGGCTACCATGTAACAATCTATTTATGAAGTATGTACAGAACTTTCCTGATCAGTCACCACAATCTAACACTCTCATAATTACCTTTTCTATTTAATTAAATAATTCTATTTAATTTATTAAAGACACTTTTCTTATTTAATTAAATAACTTCATTTAATTAATTAGGAATGGCTTCCCATTTTATTAAATAACTTTGTTTAATTGATTAGAAGTAAGTTCTCCATTTAATTAAATAATTTTGTTTAATTAATTAAAATAGGCACATTTATTAAATTAAATAAATTTAATTCCATAGTACATTAGCCTTAGGATATAATTTAATTTAATTAAAGTATAAATACTTACTAATTAAATTAAATATTAATCAATAGGTTTAATGTGACTAATATGAGTAAATACTATAGGAATTAAATAATAAGCATGATGAATGTAGATTAGGGTTTTCGCACCTGACAATTAAGTCAAGTAGCGAGTAGCCGAATAAGAATTTGCCTAATGGAATAGGACTTTAGGAATCAATCAAAAATAGACTAGAATTGGTTGAGATGGCAATGAGCCAATTTTGGGGTATTACAGAACTAAATAATAAACAATTTTTTTCATTCATCACAAAGTAATTTAAGTTCTAATACATATATGGTCAATGGCCCTATCTATCACTACGTTGATTAGTGCGCTCTGATGAACAATGGTTGTTGGATCTCTCCAGCGTATAATAGGAAGCAGTAGATCTATGTGTCCATGCATGACTCTTGGATATGCTCATACCATGTGAGCACTCTTAGGCACTCTATAGCTCAGCTATCAATTTCTCCTCTCTTTCCTTTCACATCCTTAACTTTTGTTGGACAACTGCAAAGATATTGCCATGCCTACTAGGATCTCTATAGCCATGAGAGGACTCTTATTCACTCATTGGTAATTAGTAGGATTTGCATGTATCCTTTAGAACCTTAGATACAAAACTCCTCCACTCTGCTACACTAGCTATAGAATAAAATTTATATTTATCAATTTCATACTTTTTCAAATCAAATTACATATTTAATCATATTTCATATTTTATATCTAGGTCTCCCTCCTAGATGTCATTGAAAGGTCTGGATAGTGGGAGCATGGAGTGACTACTCTCTCTACGCTCACTATTTCAAGGCCTCATCAGTGGTTTCTCTGTGTGGGTGCATGGGGGCCATCAAGATCTTAGTGGTGATATGTGATAAATGTGTACATTTCCACCAATATCATTAGTTGGGGGCATCTCCTCTACTCTCTCCTCTGCTTTTTCCTCCTCCATGGGCTCTCCCTTAGAGATGTTCTCCTCATCTCCAATGTCCTCATCCTCCTCTATTATACCATCATCTGGGTATGTCCTCTCTAAAGCACCTAGATCACTTGTAAGATAATCCTCAGGGAAGATAAAATAGGACCCCTATAGACTCTAGTACCTAATGTAATCTTGAATCATGCCTGAATAGGTCACATCTAATGCTATCTCTATATCCTCTATATCATCGGCATCACTATCCTCTCTATCTATTGTTGAAGGTCGGCATATGGCACTAGGTCTTTGATAATAGCTCCTCAATGTACATAGTGAGGTATTGCTCTAGGGACTTCCTTTACTAGACCAAATTTTCTCATCATCTAATCATAGTAGTAAGGTACCACTATATGATTTAGATGAATCTCTAGCATCTTTCTCCATTATGAGTATCTCATCTAGAATCATGTATCAAGCCACTCTGTCATCAGGCAGTAGCATCTCCATATCACATCTACACTAGTAATGTAGTCTAGAGATACTCTCTAAAACAAGATATCTCCAAACTACCAGGCATCCTTCAGTGGATAAGAAAAAATTCTAGTTGTGCTCACATCTACCATCACTAGAATACCCTATGGATGTGTACATGTAAAGTTCTCGAACAACCAAATCTATAGAAGAGTACACATAGACAAACTCTCTTTGATATATCACCAATTAACACAACTCATAGTATAGCTGAGCTAGCAAGTTGTGACCTCATGAGAATATAGTCCTCTCACTCTCCATCCTCTATATAATGTGAGTAAGTAGTGTCAAAAATATAGTAACCTTTGAGTTTGGTAACACAACCAAGGTACTATACCAAGCATCACATTTCATATTAGAGGAATAGAGCCTAATAATATGGATGATAGATAGACATCATCTTATTCTAGTCTACATCTATGGAACATGTCTCAAGAAATACTCCTTATCTACAAGGATATTCTCACAAACTCATTGTGCTCTAGGTTTGATGCTCTCACCTCAGATCGAAAGCCACAGGATCTTGTAGACATCCTCTAATGTAACTATGATCTCTCATAAGAGAAGATGAAAGGAGCATGTATCCTCATCCCACCTCTCTATAAGAGCTAATAACATGGCTTGATGTAATCTGATCCACAGTAGGATTGCTACCTAGTATAGTCCTACATAAAGAGATGCTCTCAAAGATGAACAATGTCATGTAAGTACAGATAAATAGCATATTCATATTTTGTATCATCAAATCTATAAATTGAACTTGACTAGGTCAAGATCAACCTTCTTAGGTCAAGGTTGACCTAGAGTAGGTCAAGGTTGACCTTGTTGGTCAAATATGACTTCATCCTAGAATAAATGCAAATTTGACAGTCAATGTTGACCTTCTTGGGTCAAGGTCGATATTTTTGGATCAGGTTCAACCTTTAAAGGTCAAGGCCAACCTTGCCTATATAAATCACATATTTGGAAGGTACAAAATCAAATAGCAGCAAACTCACCTCGAGAAGTGGTTATTTGGTAGCTAGGCACTGTCTCAATAGCCCCATGTGTGTCACTCAAAGTTCTTCTCTCCTCAATATCTTGCTTCCTCGTTTTGAATCTACAAAAAGTAAGAATGAGTCAGTATGACATCCTTTGCATTATTTAAAAGTATAATTAGGGTTTCTTTTAGGGTTTACTTATGTTAAACCTAGATTCCTCTTTTCTCATGCATTTAGATAGGCATTCACTCTTTCATCATAGTCTAAGATCAAAAATTCCAATTTTAGTGTTGTCAGTGGCATTGGAAATGTGATTTAGGTACCTAACTCCTTAAATCAATTTAGGAAGGCTATGAATCCTTCTAAGTGGTTTAAGAAAGACCTTTTCAACAAGATACATATCTAGTTTCTAGAGTTATCCTTATCACCTGGCTTCACCCTTCGAAATAAAAAGCCAAAATAGGGGGCATAAGGAGATTTATGAACTTCTCAATTGTCATTTAGTAATATTTAGGTGATTTATGGATTTTCATTAACTTTGTGTGTTGTAGGTTCTAATAGTTTTTTGTAGGATCTCTACCTTGAGGACTTGGTTGTAACCTTTTTATTTACTATGATGTTTTCTTACTTTAGCTTGCATATTCATGTAGTGTCATATTTGAGCTAAAGTGGGGGCTAAATGTATCATATTGAAATGGAATCACTTCCATTGTGGTAGGTTTAGAACCCTCTCTTAGTACATTTACCATGATAGATTAGCATTAAGGACACATTCTCCATTCGATTCCTTTATTTTAGGTGAAATTAGGATAAGGATCTTAAAGATTCTCCTTAATTTCCCTCCTCAATAGCTTTATTCTCTAGGTAGGACTTATGAATAGGTCCTCCTATCATTTATCGTATTCTTTATAGGACTTGGTTTCTATTCTAACCATTTAATCTTGTTCTGATATCATTTCTAGGTTTTGGGCATCCTCGAAATACCCCCTTTTTATGCTCAGCCTGATGATGATTCCTAGCTTGACCCTAACCTAGGCAAAGGTCAACCAGGTTAACCCTAACCTAGGGAAAGGTTAAACTCAACCTTGACCTAGGTTAGGTTGGAGGTCATCCTTGACCTCTTTAGGAGTTTGATCCCCTTTTTTATTTTTGGTGTTGGAGGGCTCTTAATTTAGTGTCAAGATTTTAGATTTGAATAGGGAAGGTGTTAATTCGAGATCAATTTATTTATTTTCCCTCTTTAGTTGGTTATGTTTTTTTAGACCATAATTATAGGTGAAATTTGAGTTATGGGTCCTCACATTACTCTAGGAACCTGTTGGGACTAAAAATTGTGTAGTCAATTTTGAGAACCATTGAAAAAATCAAGCCCTTAAATGCTTTTAAATGAGATTGTACTTGGTTGTCAGTCTGAGGCCTAAAAGGTGTTTAATGTTTCTAACACCTTTCATTTAGTGCGTCTATGTGTTCTATGAAATTAAACTAACATTTTGAACCATTCTGTGAAGTCCCATTTTGAGCTAGTGTCAAAATTTACAATTCTACCTGTGTCAAATAGCGATCAAAGGCCCAGTTTGCATCTGAATATCTTTTACCCAGGAATGTTTCATGACTAGCCACTTTGGGGATGTTTAGTATGCATAACAAAGAGCCTATGTTTAAATTTTCAAGTCATTTCAAATCCGTTTGACTAGGTTTTGCACCCCCCAAAGCTGGTCATTTACTGTTTTGTGCATTTGACTAGTTGTTCACAATTCTAGGAAGCCCTGTTCGACCAATCATATCTTTGACCTAGTTGACCCAAATGAAAAAATTCTTTTTGCATTGTGTTCCAAGGGTTAGACACTTCATATGTTCCAATTTTGAGATCATGTCAAATCCACTTGATCAATTTGCTAACATGATTAAAAACCCAGTTTGCATTGTTTTGTTACGGCTAAGGTATCCAGATTGATTCACATCCCTGTTCGGCATGTTATAACTTTGATCCTGTGATTGATAAGCCTAAGTGAATTGTACCATTGTGTTGTGTCCTAAAAATTCTTGAATTATGCCAGTTCTTAAGTCATGACAAATCCTTCTACATACTTTCACATGTCCGTACATTTGCTAAAAATTACTTTTTGACACATTTCTCAGTTAAAATTTCCAAGTGCCTATTTTTGGAAATTCGCCATGTGCCCTGTGATTCGTCATGAGCCCAAAACATGGAATTATATTCTCTCCATGGCAAAGAACTTATATCTTAGTTTTCAAAACCCCAAGTGATCAATAACCCAGTTTATAATGCCAAACCCGAGCCCAGTTTATGTTTTTTAACATTGTTTGCCTGCAAGATAATTGAAGTATGGATGTTCGGCAATTAAAATCTCTTGACTAGGAATCCATCATGGGTTGAAAATTTGCAGTGTGATAGAGTATGTAGGATTGAACACTCATGCCGATTTTCATGGCCTGGTTACTTGATTGAGTTAGTTTTTACGGCCACACCTGGCGGACCTTCAGACACAAATTTCACACTAGTGCGAAAATGATTAAAAATGAAATTTTAAAGTGATTGTTTTACATCCAATCATTACAATGCTTCACTATAGTCATTGCCATTATCTTAGTTCACTAAATGTATGAGATTGGACTTTTTTTTGAATGATAAAGGAATCAAATAAATGTGAAGGGCTATTTGTTTTGACAATATAATGTTTTATCACAAGAAGAAAACTAAGAAAATTTGTAGATGCATTGAGCAAAATAGAGGGCTTTCATGCCATAACAGAGGCATCACCAGGAAAAGAGTCATTCATCCACAGGGAAGGAAGAAGGGAAGCACCAGTTGAGAGTCTCACGTTTTAAAGAAGATCACCAGCAAGGAACTCCATGTGTTGGAGAAAATCACAGAGCAACCCATGTTTTTGGGGCATCCATATGTTGCAGGGCGTCCAAAGAGAAGAATAAAGATTACCAAGGGAAATGCCACTGTCTGAGGCAATAGGAACAGCAAAAGGCTCCATGTTTTGGCATAGGGACTATGAAAAATGCATCTCACACACTGAATGAAGCCCCACGATTAAAAGGCAAGTCCATGGCAGCAAATAATGCAGCAATGCACATTTTTGAGAGGGCCATGTGAGGATAAGTGTAGGAATTTACACAATGGGGAGGCCTATCAAATATGGCACATGATCCATGTATGAACAAGGGAGTTGTTCACTACAACCAAAAAGCATTGAAGTCATTTTATCTCATATTCATTGTGGGAAAGAGATTTTGATTATTTAAATACAAATATTTACCAATGCTTTGTGTCAACAAGACAAAGGCTTTTGAAAAGCCAAAGCTAGCACAGATGGGCCCATGGTTGGCTGAAAATAGATACAATTTTGAAGAAAAACATGCACACAAAAGGATGACATCAGCAAATTCGGTCAGGAAAGTTCAAAATCTGGCAAGTTGCCATAGCGCTTGCTGGAAAATCTCAGAAAATCTGGCTAGCGACTTGGCGACTTGCTGGAAAATTTCAAATTTGACTAAAAGGTAAAATGAGCACGTGGGTCCTGCTTGGATATGGAGCAGCGAACCAGAAGGTGACATGTGGCAAACGCTTCTTGATGTGGCATGCTTCCCAAGGTGTTGATATGGTTGAGGGTGACACATGTCGCGAGGTCGCTATGTTGTTGATGATGTGGCAAATGCTGACATGTTACAATGACATAGTGACTATGACGTGGCAATGATGACATGGCAACCGGTGACATGGCCATCAAATTGACAAATCTGGTGATGACACACGGCACCCAGTTGGAGGTGTCTAACAACTGTGCATGGAAGGAGCGAATCATAATATGCCATGTGTCAAGGTTGGTCAACAAAGTTTGAACCGGATAGAAAATGGTGGAGAATTTGAGAAATTTCAAATTTAAATATTTTATTATTTCTCCCATTTAAATAATTTTTGAAACTTTAATATAGTTTAAACTATATAAAAGGTTTTAATTTTTTGCAAAATAATGTGCAAACCTATGAATGGAAGCTTGATTTTCAGAGGGACATAACTGGGGCTATTTTAATCCAAAATAGGAACTCCAATATACTGTTGAAATTGGGAAGAGCTGAATTTTCTATTTCTACAGTCAGATTATGCACAGGTGTTCACTGGTTCACGTGGTAGGCCAGTTTGTCAAATCCAAGGTATTGGCAACAAAATAATCAGATTTAATCTTTGAGCATCTAAATCAGTTATAGGGAAGTTCTGAAGACCTTTTGGAACCCGAATGTGAAAAAAATCATCCTTAAGCAGTTTTCTTACATTCTAGAAGTTCCATTGAACTGGATTTTCACTTTTATGGTGAATTCATTTTAGTATCAAGAATTAGTTACATCCTTTCATCATTACATTTTGAGATATTTTTATGAGCCAAAATGAAAGGATTTAATTTTCAGTTATAGAGAGAAGGTAGAGAGAAGCTTTTAGTTATCTTGGAAAGGAATTCTGAGGGTACACTTGTCGACTGCAAATTCAATTCGAGAATTTCCCTCTTCATACATATTCTTTCTTCTTCTCTGAAACAAGTTTGGTGGCTTTTCTATTTCCAATTCTTGGAGCTCTGCTCAGGCTGTGAAAGCCACACAGCCAGCATTTCTCTTTTGTATTGAGCAGCATTTATGTTTTATGTAGATAGTTCTTGCCCGTTAGATGATTTCATGAGTCATTTTTGTATATCTTTCATATATTTGGTTTCAAAGAAAACAAATAAAGCACAGCAAAGGTTTAAGTTCAATCTGAATCTTATCTCCTGATTATGGATCTGTTATTTCTTCTAATTTGTGATCAAAGAGCATGAATTAGGTTGCATTTCATTTTGGAATGTATGTGGTTAAAATGTCTTGCGGATGGAACAAAGAACCATGTAATTGCTTGTTGTTTATCACAGGGTTTACAGATTTCATGATAGGATGTTCTGAGTATGAGATTCATTTTGTAGCAAAAGTCAGTTCACAAAGTGAAGGATAGATCAGGGATCTTGATGTAGAGATATGTCTGAGATTTCTAGGAGATGTATGGTTATAATTCATTTAATTGCCCAATGGATAAGGCACTGGTTAAAGATAGGATCATTAAGTTTTTTTGCTCATACTTGGGTCATACTATTATCAACATATTAAATCAATTTTCCCTTTTATGTTGAAAGCTATTCAATGTTAACCCGCACTTAGCTTGTCAGTTTCATGAGTTATGTTCTTAGCTATTTCATGCTTTTGACTCCTGGTTAAGTATAGAAGATTTAGGGGTTTTTATCTGCTTTATATTAGATTTAGTGTATGCTTTGACAACTAGTACCATATAAAGAATCTATAGGTATACCCACCTAGGTTTTGCAGAGCCTGAAGTGTAGAAGGATCATAGCCTTATAGTTGGCCGAGGTTCTCGATGAAGTGTGTCCATTATTGGAGATAGCTGCCCGTAGACGCATTCTTGCCTTGCATACTTGGTTGTTCAAACACTGTTAAATCAGGAGCCAACAGAACCTCACCTTGAAACCTCTATATAAAGCCTCTCATTTGCATCTATCTACAACTAGACTGGAAAGAAAGAACCAAATGCAATAACTAGAAGGACAACTAGAATCAAGAGATGATGATATGAAGATGAAATATTGCAAGAGAATGATATAGAACATCAAGCTATTATGGATATCAAGTATTTTTATACCATTGTGAACATCTATTTGGAGCAAGAGAGATACAATCTTCCTTGATCTGCCATTATCGATGTTCAAGTATTTAAAGATATAATCATGGGGTAGCAATTATGGATTATGAGTTTGGTAAGAGTACCTTAACCTTAGGGGCTTGGTATGTTTTCTTATCCTATTCAATTCTATGCATTTCTTTGTCAAATATATATTCATGCTAGGGTTTTAATCAAATAGATTAGATCTTGGTAGTACACATATATTATACACACATTCTATCATATCCAACTATTCATGGAGGTAGAAATCACCAAAACGGGGGTTTGACTAAGGCAAAACCCTATATAGCCACCCCAAAACCTTATTTTTAGATATATGTAGGTGGTATTTCAAAGATTGAAGTGTGGATTTGGATACCCTTTTCAAAAAAAATTTAAGATCTGCAAACAAAAATTTTGTCAGAGTGAAAAAGGTGAAGATCAACCTTTTAGGGCACAATTGTACCTTGCCAATAAGGTCAAGGTCAACCTCCTTAAAAAAAGACAAAATATTTCTTAGTTTTCTTTATTTTGATATTTCCAATCTAGAATGGGTTATAAATTATCTAGAAATAGTTATTTTCATATTGGTTCCATTTCGAGGTATGTATCTTATCCTTTCAAATTTAAGCATTTCAATTACTTATTTCATATCAACTCTAAAACAAATAAATGAATAGTGGTGAATAACCTATGCATTGTTAAAGTTCCATTTTTCTTCATATTTAGGTAGAAACCCTATTTGGTCAGGAGCAATACCTAAGGAGACCCTAGAGGAATCTAGGTTAGAAGCAAGGCTAGTAGACACATCAGGGTGGTGTTATAGCGATTTAAGAACTTGGGAAGGAAGTGTATGTCTACAAGTACTAGAGAATTAGTGGATGAGTCAAATATGGTGACTAATGAAGAGCTAGCTAAGTAAGTTGATGAGAAAAAGGAGAAGAATAGACTCCTTGAAGAGACCATAGCAAAGGTAAAGGTAAAGTTGGATGCAATTGCTGATGTAGCCAAGAAAAATGAAGAAGAGAGAAATGCTAGGGGTAAGGAGATAGTAGAAGAAGATCTTTTCCTAAGCTAGACCCTATCTTGAATAAAGAACCTTTCTTGAAGGCCATAAAAGCCCTAGGAGGAAAGGCTTTGAAAGGTGTGTCACTATTTAGTGGGAAGATGGGCATAGATGTAGTGATGAATTGGATAGATGGGATGGAGAACCATTTTGAATGTGAAGGGTTGTTAGAGGCGCAAAATATCGAAGTAGCCAAATCAAGACTTAGAGGATCAGCATTGACTTGGTGGAAATATGTTCAAGATGAGAGGGTCAGGGTGGCAAGAAGCCTATAGCCAATTGGAATGCCATGGTAACCAAAATAAGGAAGAATTTCCTACCAAATGACTATGTGATTGAACTCCATAAAAGGAGACAAGGACTGAAACAAAATGATTTGGATGTGACCTCTTATACAGAGGATTTTTAGATATTATTCCTTAGATCCAAGAAGAAAGAGGAAGAGCCAATAAAGATGGCTAGATAAATTGGTGGTCTAAAGTGGAATATCCAAGAGGAGCTAATCTTATGGACACCTACTATTATTCAAAAGTGCCATCAACTATCCCTAAAGGTGGAAGAGAAGACTAGGAAAAAAAGGGAATCAAACTTTAAGGATAGGTGAAAGGGTAAAAATCAAAGAGGACAAAGAGGAGGATACCAAGGTAGAGGTAATGAGCAAAGGAACCAAGGGGAGACCAAGCTGACTAACCAAGCCATTGAAATCACTCCTAGAGGAGGTTATAGAAAAGGAAGATGTGTTAGTGTAAATAATTAATTCCTATTTACACTTTACTTAAGTTTACTTATGTTAAATGCATTATTTTATTATTTATCATATAGACACCTAGGAGTATGCATACTCATATGAGTTGTCTTGTTGACAACATAGGAGTTAGCAACTCATTTTAGCCCATGGTGTCTAGAACATAGGATTTTGCATAATCAACTGAGTTGTCATGTAGACAACATAGTTTTTCACACTCTAATTAAGCACATCATGTCTACAACATCTTTTTATGTGATATACCTATGTTAGCTTATCCTCTCATCATCGCACAAACTTTTGTGCTCAATGGAGAATAATCCACTCTTGGTGGACATATGCTTAGTTGTGAGGCTTATCACTTTCCTAACTCCTAGTCATTCTAGAGGCCTTTATATACAAGAACTTCTAGTGTGTATAATCAATTATTCATTCTTATATTGTTATCATGATCATACATCATTTGGTCTATATTATACTTTGTTCTTGAGCTTCTTGATCTTGGTGTCATTTTTCCCTAAGGCAAATTCTTACATGGTATCAAAGCCATAGTAGTTTCATTGCATAGCCATTGTGGAGATTTTTTTGTAGGTCAAGATTGGAGCTTGGTGGTGTAAATTAGATGTTAGCATCAGATTTATTGATCTCATGGAGTCATGTCACAAGTGTCAATTTGGTTTAAAATTGAAGTTGACAAAAATGAACAATAAAAAATAGAGTGCTTTGATGATTGATCATCTAAGAGAGCATAAGGAAGTATTTCCTTTTCTATGTTCCAAATAACTACCTTATTACATTGATCCATCACCTATTAGCATACTTTTGCAAGCCATTTTTATAAATATCAGTTATGATTGTTTTGTTGTCCTTGGAAAGGCTAGTGAACCTTATGACCTTTTGATGTGCCTTTGGAAAGCATATGGAGATCCAACAATCCCTCTATTCCTAAAGGATATTTTCCCTCTAGTCACTCCAGTTGTGGTACCTACAACTTCAATTGAGATCATACCTACTAATGCTCATGTTGCTTCTATTGATCCAGTTCTAGCCACATATGCTCCTAATTCAGTGTAGCAAGAAACACAATGTCTTCCTATTTCAGCTTCATGGGATGACTTTCTTCCAGACATTATAGTTTTTTTCATGGAGTCTTACATTGAAGGTGTGGGAGACATTATTGATGACATCCATCTTCTCTTTGTTGAGGAGAATTCTTCTTCACTTGTTGTGAGGGAACACTCTGACCCTCAACCACTTGATCTTTCTTTTGAGACTAACATGATTATGGACACTTATTTTCAATAGTTGGAGGAGGACTCTTTTACTTCAAAGGAGACATATCAGTATTTGGAGATTATATTCTAATTTCCTTAGACATCATATCTTTTGAGGATTCTTCCTACTAGTTAGGGAGCATTCTCTACTACACCTATGGCGCCACTTCTTCCTACAACTTCTTTCAGTTTTCATGGTATAGCTTCTTCAGTCATTAAGGAGCTTCTTTCATGGGTGTGCATTCATCATTAAGGGGTGGCTACATTGCTTCTCTTCCCATGTCTTCCTATAAGGATGATTCCTTGTCTTTGGAGTTTGATTCACTTTCATACATGGACATGTTACCTTATTTGCCATCTTCTTTTGGGAATTCACCAGATTGGCTTGTGGCATCTACATTCATCAAGGACTTGTTAACATATGAGAAGACTTCAAAGGAAGCATCCATAGCATACTACATATAGATTCCTCATCCAGCTTCCTATCTACAATGGGAAGTATACTTGCACCTATACTTGGTGTATCTTCTTCCTAAAGGGAGAAAAGTTGTTTGTAGGCATTGGATACTTTTTTTGTCTTCATGAAATCCTTTCAAGAGATTATTATTCAATATGGGGGGATACCATCTTCTATTTTTTCTTAAGGGGGATATGCTTGTACATGCATGATGTATGTCATAATAGGTGGTTCTTGATTACTCCATCCTTGCATGCATCTTGTATTTCTTTATCTCTCTTTTTGGAGGAGGTTTTTCCCATGAGGTTTTCCCTCTTCCTCTATTTTTAGAGAGTTTTCATTGCATTTATACATGGGTACCTAACATGGCCTAGTAGTTGGGACCCATCATGCATTTTCATCATAGCCCCCTAAGTTGCACTTAAGGGGGGGGGGGGGGGGGGGGGGGGGTTAGTCTAAATAATTAATTACTATCTGTGAGCTTAAGTGCATTCCCCTAAGTTGCACTTAGTGTAAATAATTAATTACTATTTACACTTTACTTAAGTTTACTTATGTTAAATGCATTATTTTATATTTATCATATAGACACCTAGGAGTATGTGTACTCATATGAGTTGTCTTGTTGACAACACATGAGTTAGCAACTCAATTAGCCCATGGTGTCTACAACACAAAAGTTTGCATAATCAACTAAGTTGTCATGTAGAAAACATAGCTGTTCACACTCTAATTAAGCACATGGTGTCTACAACGTCATTTTATTTGATACACCTATGTTAGCTTATCCTCTCATCATCACACAAACTTTTGTGCTCAATGGAGGATAATCCACTCTTGGTGGACATGTGCTTAGTTGTGACACTTATCACTTTGCTAACTCCTAGTCATTCTAGAGGCCTTTATGTAGGCACTTCTAGTGTGTATAAGTAATTATTCATTCACATATTGTTATTATGATCATATATCATTTGGTCCATATTGTGCTTTGTTCTTGACCTTCTTGATCTTGGTGTCATTTTTTCCTAAGGAAAATTCTTACAAAAGGTAACCAAGGAGGTTCTAATAGAGTTAGAGGATTAGGAAGAAGCAACTCATACTTTGCTAGTATGAAGTGTTATAATCATGGTCAACTAGGCCAACTAGCATATAGATGCCTTGAAAAGCCCTCTTCTTCAAATCATGACAAAAAAGTAGCATATGTACAAGAGGATAACTCTAGCTGTAAGGATAATGAAGTGGATCACATAGAGTCTAAAAAAGGTAAGAACCTTATCTTTAGGAGGATACTAATCAAACAACCTACTCCTAGTGAACCTAAGCATAAAAGGGCACTATTTAGGATTAGATGTAAAATCCTTGGAAAAGTTTGTTAGTGGTGGATTTAGGCTCTATTGATAACATTATATTAGAGGAGGCATTCAAGAAGTTTAAACTAATTATAATACCACATGTGAATCCATACATGGTGAGTTGGCTCAACAAGGGTCAAAGTATATTGGTCAATAGACAAACTTTGGTGGATTTCTCCATAGCAAGGTACAAGGACAGGTTATTATGTGACATTTTTCCCATGGATGATTTCCATATATTGCTAGGTAGACCCTAGTACTATGATAGAGAGGTAGTGTATGATGGGAAATCAAGCTCCATATCATTCAAGAAAGGAGGCAGAAACCTTTGAAAACCAATCTTTGGTGGAGGGAGAGGAATCACAGTCCAACATGTCTAGTGTGTGACTATGCAGTGGAAAAGAATTTGTTAATGATCTCAAGGATGAGGAAAGCCAAAGTTATGTAGTTGTGATGAAGTCCAAGGGAGAAGACAAGACAATCAAAGATCCATTACCTACAGAGTTTCAATAATTGCTTGAAAAGTACAAATGCATTGTTAGTGACAACACTCCTACTACCCTACCTCCTAGAAGAGTCATCAAAAATCAAATAGACTTTGTTCCTAGTGCATCCTTACCAAACAAAGAAGCATGCAAGCTCACTCTGGACCAAAACTTGGAAGCGGCAAGACAAGTGCAGGAACTAATGGACCAAGGTTTGATCAAGAAGAGCATAAGCCCATGTGCAATCCCTGTTGTACTAACATCCAAGAAGGGAGGAATGGAGAATAGGTACAAACTCAAGGGCTATAAATAAGATCACAATCAGGTATATGTTTCCCATACCTAGGATTGAAGACCTCATGGATTGTCTTAGAGGAGCAATGTACTTTAGAAAGTTGGACTTGAAAAGTGGATACTACCAAATCAAGATTAAGGAGGGAGATGAATGGAAAACAAAATTTAAGACAATGGATGGACTATATGATTGGCTTGTGATGTCATTTGGTCTCTCTAATACCCCTAGTACATTCATGAGGCTCATGAATGAAGTGCTTAAATATTTTATTGGGAGATTTTTGGTTGTATATCTGATTATATACTCATCTTAAATAAGACAAAGGAGGAGCACATCAAGCATGTAGAAGTAGTGTTAAAAAGACTTCATGAGGAGAAGCTTGCTATAAACCTTTAGAAGTGTGAACTCTTCAAGCAAGAGCTTGTCTACTTGGGATTTGTGGTGTCTAAGGGATCCTTGAAGATGGATCAAGAGAAGGTTGTTGCTATCCTCAACTGGGCACCACCTACTTCATCTATTAAGGTAAGAAGTTTTTATGGTCTAGCTCAATTTTATAGGATGTTCATTAGGAATGTTAGTATCATATGGGCACCTTTTCTAGATACCATAAAGGGTGGGGTCAAGTCTAAGCTTAAATGGACCTTAGAAGTTGAGAAATCATTTGAGATGCTAAAGAGACAAGTAACTACTCAACCTATTTTGCAAATTCCTAGCTTTGAAAAAAATTTCACCATAGAGTGTGATGCAATTGGCCTAGTAGGAGGGGGAGTGTTAAGCTGGGAAGGTAGGCCAGCAGCCTTCTTTAGTGAAAAATTTAATGAGGCCAAAAAGAAGTATTCTTTCTATAATTTAGAACTTTATGCCCTGGTTCAGTCTCTTAGGAAGTAGAGACACTACCTATTTCCTAAGGAATTTTTTATGTTCACTGACAATCAAGCTCTCAGCTATATCAACACCCAATAAAAATTGAGCAATGGGCACTTGAAGTGGATGGAGTTCTTACAAGCTTTTACCTTCACAATCAAGCATAAGAAAGGGCAGATGAACAAGGTGGCAAATGCCTTAAGTAGAAGGTTGTTAACAGTCCAAGAGGTTCAGTTGCATAGAATTTAGATAGAGAACTTCAAGATTCTCTATAAGGAGAATGAAGATGTTGCAAAAGCGTATAAGGTATGTTCTAATTTTGAGAACCATTGTCATAGTAAGTTCTTTAAATTTACCTTACAAAATGGATTTCTATTTAAGGGAAACTAGTTGTGTGTACCAAGGGGATTAATAAGGGAGAACCTAATATAGGAGAAGTAGAATGGAATTCTAAGTGGATACTTTGGTGTGAGAAAAACCCTAGAATTGGTCCAAAGGTTCTATTATTGGTCTAAACTAGTCAGAGATGTAACTAGGTATGTAGAAAATTGCATGGTATATATGAAAGCTAAAGGTGGAATGAGTGATGTAGGACTTTATCAGCCCTTTCTAGTCCCAAATAGACCATTGGAGTGTGTGAGCATGGACTTCATAGTAGGTCTGTCCAAGATAAAATAGGATTATGACAATGTTGGTTAATAGTTTGTTCTCCTATTAGATTTTATAATCTTTACTCTTTGATACCCGATGCTTGGAGAGACAAAAGGATGTTGACCAAAAAATGGGTCAATATGTGTATTTTATAACTACCCTCTGAATTGATTAGGTATAGCTCCCTATGATTTGCAATGATATGCAATGAATATGTTTTTATGAGATAAAAAATTTTGACAACCTGAGAGTGGTAAAGGATAGCCAAATTTTTTTTAGGCACAAAAAATTTAGGAAAAGTAGATTTGGACAACCTATCACACCCAATGGAATGATTGTAATAGATTATCTTAAGATTTTATGACTCACTTCTATTCTAAATGTAGTGTTAACCATCTAAAATTCAAAGAGGAATGTAAGAAGAAATGCACATCAGGGAAAATGGATTTGCTTTGACTACTAGACTTGAATGAAATGGAATTCAAAAAGTTACTAATACATTAATATACTTTTATCCTTCAATTCATAATGAAACTATCTAATACAATGTGAAATGAACAAGAGAGGAAGCAGAATCATAAATGAAGAAAGTAAATAGAATCAACTCTATGCAAATATCAAAATGAAATGAGATCCACCTAATTATCATAGGATCACATATAATTGACCTTCAACTCTTAATGCAGAACTAATTTATGCATGGGAAACAAATCATGACAAGAAAATAGGGTAAATGGAATTACAAACCAATTCACTGTCAAGTTTGTCCACCTATGTATTGTCAAATGAGATTACATTTATAGTTATCTATCATCCCTCGGTTCTGGTAGAGAAACAATCTCATAATAGAAAATAAAATGAGAATAAAATATAAAATTTTCCAATATGCATCATAATATGAGCACGTGGTATCCCTTCTATAGATGATTTTGAACCCATGGTATTTTTGAAAACACCCAATGATTGTTTGTCTTCATTAAATTCTATGAAATCCTATGAAGATCTTCATTCTTTCATATTCTATAGTTTGGCACCATATCTCCATATTTCATATTCTAGTGGTCATTCCATCTTTGAACTCTAGTTGTCAATCTTAAATTAATGATCATGATTAAAATGTTATAACCTTCCTTTATAACATCTTCTATGGGTCCCTTCGTATACACATTTCTTTCCATCACTATGGCACTATCATTATTTTCCTTACAACTTTACATAGCAAGATAGCAACAAACTAGATCTTCTTCCAATCTGACAGTGATAATAAAACTATGTTAAGTTTCTTTGTTTCATGGTGTGGATCTACTTTCCAACTAGGTGCATCATGGTAGATAGATGGCAGTAATATATTGTTTGGAAGAACTAACATTGACTTAGTTTTTATTTTTGAAATGTGATGGCACATAGGACATGTGTCTTTCTATCATTTTGTTAGCATGATTAAAACATGTTCATCTTTTCATAACAATATAATGATTGTAGATGTTCTTTTGATCTGACAGTGACGAAAAAAGACTATAACTTCTTTGTTTAATTTGTGATGTGGGTCCACCTTCCAATTATATATGTAGTGGAAGACATGTAGTAGTACTTTATTGACTAGAGAGTCTGATATCGGCCTATATGTACCCTATGGAATATAATGGGCCCATCAAGACACATGTTGATCTATCGTTATGTCACTACAAATAATGATTAAATAACTTTTAATAGTGACATAATGATGATCATGGATCTTGTAATATTTGACAGTTGAAGGCATTCAAATTTTGTTTAATATTTGAATGGGACTCAACCTGATAGGTAAGCATTTGGACTTTTCAATTGGCCAATAGCATGCATTCTTTTGTTAAATTAACTTTTCAACTCTGCAAATTATACATGTGGATTAAATTTTAATCATCAATTTCATTTCAAAAATTCATACCACCTTTGACTTGGTTCTTTTTCCATTTTTGCATTTTTGAGTACTAACTCTATATTGAATTTAATTGATCTTTCTTTTGACTTATTCTTACAATCTGTATATCGATCTTTTAGCCTTAGTCTTCAATGTTCTCTATTGATTTTTCTTTGTATATGCCTATGATCTCTTTTAAATGTATCCTTCCTTTAGATATAGACCTTTTACCATGAAGTTAGAAATTCTTAGAGATTTAGAAATACTTTCATGAAGAACTACTTCTTAACATGAATCTTTGTCTTCAACATGATTAGGAACAAGGAAATATGACTTAGCAAAATATCCAGACCTTGTTCTCATCAGGATAATGCATAACAAACCCTCCAAACCCTAATCTCCTAGTTTTTGATTGATGCATTACTCATATTATTCTTGCATTACATTGATCAAAAGAATGATTGGAAGAAAGATCATCCTATAGGAAATCTAGACTTAGACTCAAGACATTGACACTTGACTTGACACAAAACCCTAGAGTAAAAGATATGAATTAAAACTTGGGAAACAACTAGCTCTCTGGGAATTTAAGAATGATAATGCTTGAAAGAACTCTAGTAATCTCTAGCTCTACATAAAAGCTGACAATTTGTAAACAAAAAGAATAGACTAAACTAGGAAAATAGCAAAAAACTACCTAGGAAAGCAAGAAACTAAATTGAAGAAAAATTCATGAAAGGAAAACCTACCTATGTGGCTACTATGAAAGGGTTACTTGCTTACAATTTCACATTTGATACAACTTCAAATCATGCCCATTACAAGAACATGGTAGGGCTTCTCCCATGGGATATGACAACTTGAATGAGTTAATTTAATTTTCTTGTGTGATTTGAAAAGAACCTTTCCACAAAGACTAAAATTTTGAATGCATACCTCTTGTTTCATGCCTCTTATCCCATAGCAATGCCATATCACCTTCCATGAATTTTCTAGGCCCTTCCCTTTTATCAAACAACTTATTTACCCTTCCTTGGTGTTCACTAATTTGGTCAACCATCTCTTCCCTGTCTTCTTCCAACTTGGTGAGATACATGATTCTCTTCTCTAATCCATCTTTGAAAACATCTTCTTTAGTGATAGTCTTTAATATACATATAACAAGTTCTAGAGGCAATGGAAAATTTTCTTCCACTCCATAGACTTATTTAAAAGGTGAAATACATATGGCTCTTTTAGGTGTGGTTCTATAAGTCCATAAAGCATCATTAATCTTCTTATGCCAACTTTTCTAATTATCTTAAACCAATTTCTTCAAAATATTAATCAGGCTCTTATTACTATACTCGGCTTGCCCATTTCCTTGAGGGAAATAATCAGAGGAATGCCCAACTTGAATACCATTATCATAAAAAAATTCAACTATTTCTAAAGAAGAAAAATAAGATGCATTATCCATTATCAATTTCACAAGAACTCCAATCCCAATCAAAGTATGTTCTTTGAGAAAATCATATACTAACTCTGATGAAGTCTTCTTCATTGGCTTGGCTTCAACCCATTTACTAAAATAGTCTATGGCAATCAGTATATATGCATGTCCTTGACTGGAAGGAGGATTAATTGGACATATAAAATCTAAACCCCATTCATGAAAAGGAGCTTCAATTACCACCGGATTAAGAGGTAGGGCAAAAAGCTAAGGTTTACTAGTAAACATCTTGCATTTCTCACAATTAGCAACCCACTTATATGCATCTTTAAACATACCAGGCTAATAACATTGTCTCGTAATTTTGAATGCAGTGACAATGCTAGAAGAATATCCTCCACATGCTTCATCATGCAAAGGTCTTAACAACTTTACCTATTGCTTCTTATCTACACATCTTAAAAATGTTCCATCAATTGCTCTCTTGAACAAGACATCATCATGAATCATATACTTCAAGGCCTTTGTTTTTAGATCTCTTCTTTTCTTACTAGTTATTCCATCAAGGCATTCACCACATGTCAAAAAATAAGCAATGTTTGAGAACCAAGGATCTTGAAGACTTACCATAAGAACTTTTGGAGTATCTTATTTTTTACATTGTTGATCTTCTACCAAAGCTTTATAGAGTGCATTTCCTCTCACAAGTTTGGTTGGCTTAATTTCTATATCATATTCTTTGCCTTTTTCTATCCAAACTCCTCTATTATTGCAACCAACATCCTCTTGTGTCAAAATACTTTTACTGTAGGATCTTGCACATATATGATTGAATGTGAATGCAATACATAAAACCTAAAAAATTTAAGGGCTCTCAACATTTTATGTGCATGTTTCTCCATTTGTGAATATCTTAATTCTTGATTCTCCAATGGTATACTCATGAAAGCAATTGGAGCTTGTATTATCTCTTTTTTTTTCTTGCATCAATATGGCTAACATAGTATGTTTTGAGGCATAGTAGTAAATGATGAATTTTTTAGTGTAGTCAGAATGGACAAGCACAGGGGCTTTGGCAATGGTATCCTTGATATCTTCAAAATTATTTCTCCCAACATCACTCCATTTTAAATTTTTATTTCCTTTCATCATATCAAATATACATTTAACTATCTTAGAGAAATCAGGCACAAATCTCCTCAAGAAATTTACTTGGCCAAAGAAGGACTTCACTCTAGTTTTACTCAATGGTAGATTTAATTTTTGAATAGCTTTAACTCTATTTGGATCAATTTTCACTCCTTGGCATACAATATGACCAAGAATCATGCCTTCTATCACACAAAATACTAACTTCTTTGGATTCAGTGAGCTACCATGATCTTTAGATCTTTGCAACACCTTTTCTAGATCTATGATATGATATTTTCTCTTCTTGGAAAAGACTATCAAATCATTAAGGTATGTGACAATAATTCTATCTTTCAAATCTTCAAAGGCTAAATTCATGCCATGCTGAAAAGTTGCACATGCATTAATTAGACTAAAGGGAATTCTATTGTAGGAAAAAGCACCCATGGTGTGGTAAATGTAGTTTTGAACTGATATGATTCATCTACCTAGATCTAATTATACCCTAAAAATCCATCTAACATTGACAACATCTCTAAACCTGTAAGAGTTTGTAAGAGATGGTCCATATAAGGGAGAGAAAATTTATCTTTGAGTGAGACTTGATTTAGATTCCTAAAATCTACACAAATGCTTATTTCTCCATTCTTCTTCCTTACTAGCACAATATTAGCAACCCAAGTAGAATGATGAATAGAATATATAATCCTAGCCTGCAACATTTTGTCAATCTCCATGAATATTGCTCCTTCAACTATAGGATTATAGTTTCTTTATTTCTACCTAAATGGTGTTGCTTCTAGTTTAACATGGATTTCATGTTTGAACTTTTCACCCATGAAATTCTTTAGGTATTCATAACTCCAAGAAAATACATCTTGAAATTCAATAAGTAATTTACTGATCTCTACCCTTTCCCTTGGTGTGTAACACTTTCCTAAGTTTATCATCTTTGGGCTGACTATTGTCCCTATATTGATTCCATCATATTCACCATAGGATTTTTCTTTCTTATCTCTTTCCCTCTTTATGTATGCATCATGCCTATCAAAAAAAATTTCTAAAGAGATTAGATGAGGTGGAATCTTATTACTTTTCAATTGAATCATATCAAGCTTTGTTTTCTTCTTATCACCTGTCACTAACTCATCACCATTTGCATTACTACTTCCTTCAAAACATAAGCATTCAAAAGGATCTTCCCCTTCAATAAGTTTTAGTATGTGTTTATCATCTTCAAACACCTATCATGAATGTTTATTATTAGGAACATTAGGCCTGAATAGAACTTCTACTTTATAGGTATGATCTTTAAAGTCAGGATGTGGTAAGAGAAATGATGTAGAAACTACCAAAGAATCGACTCTTGAATTGAATTCTTTGAGTATTGATGTAATTAAGAAAGCATCTAAACTCTCAATTTCATCCCACACCTTATAATGGTAGCTTCTTAATCTTGAGTTCTTAACTACATGTTGATTTCTAATTTGTTTTACCACCAATACTACATCTCCTTGAGCTTTGATTAACTTGAATCCTTTTTGTTTTCCTACCACTTTTCCAAGGAGAAGTGCTTCATACTCTACATTATTAGTAGTATTCTTGAAATCTAAGTTATATTTGAAGCAAGTCATCTTCTCACTAGGTGATATTAACACTACTCTTACACCTGAACTTAGCACAACTGCCATCAAATTCCAAAGTCCATAACTGATCACCTTTAGTTTGTTCTGATTCTTCTTGAATATAAGGAGTTTCAGAGAATAGCATATAATTACCAAACTTCATTTTATGATACAATATTTGAGACCTAGGATCATCTTATTTTAGAACAGAAAACTTTTCCTTTTCCTCTAGTTCTAGTTTCACCTTTTTATCTCCAACTTGGATAGTAACACTAAACCAGTCTAGTTTTATATCTCCTCCCATGTCTTTACAAAAACTTTTACTTAGGAGCATTTGATAACTTGTAGAGATGTCTACTACTAGGATGGTAAGTTTAAATCTCTTTGAAGGATATGCAGCTAGGGGAACTTAAGCATATTTTATTTGTCCAAGCAAGGATACTTGTTTTGCATCCATTGAATAACATCTACCAAAGGTCTTAATCAATCAAAGGCCTAAATATTTTGCTACAAAGGTAGGCATTACATTATCAGAAGCTCCTAAATCTAAGATGCAATTACTCAACTTATTCCCATTGATGAACAAAGAAATGTAGAAAGAATTTGGTTTTTGATTTGGATAGGTGGCTAAGACAATGGATTCCTCTTCTTGAAACAACTTAGGGAGTGCTAAATCTTCATAAATCAAAGAAGATCCACTAGTACTAGCTTTACTGAGATAATCAATATTAGCATTAATACTAACATGTTCTTTATCTTTATTGCAATGTTCAACTAACCTTTTCAATAGATTAGAATTAGCTTTCAACTAATCTAGTGGAGAAATCTAAGTTCTTGTCTCTTCACAATATTTTATTATTTCAAAAGAATAAAATGATTTACCTTTGTGTTCCTTCTATGAAGCTGAAGTTACCATGCCTTTATCTTTATCAGTTTTCTTTGATGGTGCATTATTTTTGACAGGGACTGAATTGTTGATCTGAATTTTTTTTTTCTAACCTCTGGTCATTACTATCAACTGATGTCCTTCTATAGTTGAAAAGAAGTCACCTCCTATTTATGAATTTGATTCATACTCTAAGAAAAAGCTTTTAGAGTCATCACAAGGAACATGATCATCCTCACTTTCAGGATATTCAATTTTTTGTTCTTTAGTTTCTACTATCTGCTTATATCTAATCATATCAGCACATGTATCTCCATCATGAACTACTCTCAAGTGAAAAACATACATATTTTGTCTCTTACAAGTACATTCAATTGTTAATCTCTATTTAATAGGTGATATTTGTAATCCTTTACCTCCATTTTGGTTTCTATAACCTTCATGTTGTGGTTGATAAAAAGAATGAGTAGGCCTATTAATTTGTTTCTTCAAAGAAAATTTTATAACACCCAATGGAATGATTATAATAGATTATCTTAAAATTTTATGACTCTCACTTCTATTCTAAATATAATGTTAACCATCTAATATGCAAAGAGAAATGTAAGAAGAGATTCACATAAGGGCAAATAGAATTGCTTTGACTACTAGACTTGAATGAAATAGAATATAGAAAGTTACTAATAGATTCATACACTTCTATCCTTCAATTCCTAATAAAACTATCTAACATGATATGAAATGAACAAGAGAGGAAGCAAAATCATATATGAATAAAGTAAATAGAATCACCTCTACTACAAATATCATAATGAAATGGGATCGACATGATTATCATAGGATTACATATAATTGTCCTTCAACTCTTAATGCAAAACTAATTTATGCATGAGAAAGAAATCATGATAAGAAAATAGGGTAAATGGAATTACAAACCAATTCACCATCAATTTTTTTGACCTATGTATTATCAAATGAGATTACATTTATAGTTCTCTATCATCCCTCAATTTGGGTAGAACAATACTCCCATAGTAGAAAAGAAAACAAGAATAAAATATAGAATTGTCCAATCTACATCATAATATGAGAATGTGGTATCCCTTCTACTGATGATTCTAAACCCATGGTATTTTTGCAAATACCTGATGATTGTTTGTTTTCATGAAATTTCATGAAATCTTGTGAAGATCATCATTCCTTTGTATTATGCAATTTGACATCATATCTATGTATTTCATATTCCAACAGTCTCTATATCTTTGAGCTTTGGTCATCGATCTTAAATTAATGATCATGATCAAAATTTTATAACTTTCCTTTATAACTTCTTCCATTTGTTGCTTCATATACATGTGTCTTTCCATCATTGTGTCACTAAAATTATTTTCCTTACAACTTTACATAGTGATATAGTGACAAACATAGATCTTCTTCTAATCTACTGGTGGTAATAAAACTATGTTAAGTGTCTTTGTTTCACAGTGTGGATCTACTTTCCAACTAGGTGTGTTGTGGCAAACAGATGGCAATAATTCATTGCTTGGAAGACCTGACATTGATGTAGTTTTGCTTCGTGAAATGTGATGGCCCATAGAACACATGTCTCTCTATTTCTTTGTCACCATGATTGAAACATGTTCATCTTTTCATAATCATATAATGATGATTGTAGATGTTCTTTTGATTTGATGATGACAAAAAAAGACTATAACTTCCTTGTTCAATTAATGGCATGAGTCCACCTTGCAATTATATACCTAGTGGAAGACATGTAGTAGTACTTTATTTACTGGAGAGTCTAACATCAACCTATTTGTACCCTATGGAATATAATGCACCCATCAAGACACGTGTTGATCCATCCTTATGTCACTACAAATAACAATTGAACAACTTTTAATAGTGACATAACAATGATCATGGATCTTGTAAGATCTGACAGCTAAAGGCATTCAACTTTTATCTAATATTTGAATGGGACCTAATCTGATAGGTAAGAATTTGGACTTTTCAACTAGCCAATAACATGCATCCTTTTGTTTAATTAACTTTTGAACTCTGCAAAATATACGTGTGGATTAAGTATTAACCATTGATTTGATTTCAAAAAGAGTCATACCACCTTTTACCATTTCTGCATTTTTGAGTACTCACTCTATATTGAATTCAACTAATCTTTCTTCTGACTTATTCTCATGATCTGTATATCAATATTTTAGCCTCAGTCTTCAATGTTCTCTATTGCATTTGCTTAGTATATGCCTATTATCTCTTTTAGATGTATCCTTCCTTTAGATATACACCTTTGACCATGAAGTTAGAAATTCTCAAAGATTTAGAAATGCTTTCATGAAGAGTTGCTTCTCAACATGAATCTTTGTCTTCAACATGATTAAGAACAAGGAAATATGAATTAGTAGAATATCCAGACCTTCTTCTCATCAAGATACTACATAAAAAACCCTCCAAACCCTAATCACCTAGATTTGGACTAATGCATTGCTCATATGATTCTTGTATTAGGCTAACTCAAAAGAATGATGAGAAGAAAGTTCATCCTATAGGAAATCTAGACTGAGACTCAAGACATTGACACTTGACTTGACTCAAAACCCTAGAGAAAAAGATATGAACTAAAACTTGGGCAACAAAAAATATTTATGTGGTTGTTGATAGGTTTAGTAAGATGGGGCACTTGATTCCATGTAAGACTATCAATGATGCTAGCCACATAGCATGTATTTTAAGGAGGTTGTTAGGATTCATGGATTTCTATTAAGCGTTGTTTCAAATAGGGATGTGAAGTTCATGAGTCACTTTTGGAAGAATTTTTGAAGTAGACTTGGTACAAACTTGTTATTTGGTTCATCATACCATCCTTGGATTGATGGCTAGACTGAGGCAGTTAACAGGATGCTAGGTAATCTCTTAAGATGCCTAACTAAGAAGTATGGGTAGACATGGGATGTGATCATTCCCCAAGTAGAGTATACTTACAATGATAGTAGGTATAGGACCACAGGTAAAAGCCCATTTAAAATTATGTATGGAATACATTGAAGGAGTGTGTATCAGTTAAGGGATCTTGGAGGAATGGATCATAGAAGTGTACATTTTCCCAAACCATGAAAGAAATCCAAGAACAAGTCAAGAAAAATATCCAATATAATACATAAAAATTTGAAGCCAAGGTATATGAAAGAAGGAAAGACATTTGGTTTGTTTTTGGTAACTATATTATGGTGCATTTGAACAAGTTCAAATTGCAAAAAGGTATACCAACTGAGATACAAATGAAAAGAGTGGGACCCTACAAAATCATAGCCAAATATGGAGCCAATGCCTTTAAAATTAATTTTCCATTAGATTTTGGCATCTCTCCTATTTTCAATGTGTAGGACTTGGTTGAATTCAAGGGTACCCTACCTTAGAGTAGTCATGGGGTTAGTACTAATCTAGAGCCTACAATAGTACCTTCATCAAGCAAGTTCAAAGTTGAACAAGTGTTGAATTTCGGAGTTAAGAAGGCCACCAAGAACCATATGTATATGGAGCACCTCATCAATTGGAAGGGATAGCCTAATCCAAAAGCAACTTGGGTTGTTGAGGCAAACTTCAACAAGGAAGACATCCCCCAAGACCTACTATCCCCAAGAGTGACATAGTTTTCTTTTGTGGGGGAGTATGTTACAACGACACCTAGGGAGGCTCATGGAAGACCTAGGGCTCCTATGTTATTTTTTCTCATAGTGGTGCTAGCCGTACCACTATATGAATAATATGGTTAACATAATCCTAGGTTGAGGTGAGTTAAGGTGTGAAATCCTAATGAGGCCTGAATTTCTCATAGTTGCTTGATTAGGTCAAATTGAGAATATTTGTGTCTAGAAGGGTAGAATGGTTAGATAAGTGTTTAAAGGTTTCCAATATAGATTGTACTGTACGGATGCCTTGAGAGTTTGAGACCTCATGAATCCTTAAGTTCTTTGAAAAGGGTGTTAGTATTAGTGGATAGGTTACCCCCTTGTTAAGTATCTTTCCAGTTTATTCCATTTTTTCTTCATTTGGAGGGTTAATTGCTTGTAGCCTTTTTACAAGAAATTTTAAGTAGTTTTGTGGAGTTCTTGGAACTTGATTAGGATTTCATTTCCAATGGTGGTAGCAAGTCTTGGAGAGTTTCCTAGGGATCTCTAAGATTCCCATACCTTCATTTGATGGTTATTTGTGAGTTTAGGGTTGAATGTGGAGACATGGAAGAAGAATTCACAAGACCAAATCAAGCTTAGGAATAGTGTGAGAGAGTGGTTGTTGTTACTTAATGGTGTACACTAGTTGAAGATCCTAGGACCTCATAGTAAGGACCCTAAGGGGATTAGGGTAGGTAGAAAGCCTATTTTGTTAGGAGAAAGACCTAAGGAGACCCTAGAGGAAGCTAGGGTAGAAGCAAGGCTAGAAGTCACATCAAAATATTGGATTAGAGTAATGAATGAGGAGATTGATCAAATAGAGAAGAAAAAAACATGGATATTGGTGCCAAGGCCAAAGGATAAGAATGTGATTGGAACCAAGTGGGCATTCAGAAACAAGTTGAATGAGAAAGGTGAAGTCATAAGGAATAATGTGAGATTGGTTTGCAAGGGATATGTACAAGAGGAATTGACTATGGAGAGAATTTTTTTCCAGTTGCAAGGTTGGAAGGAATAAGAACATTACTTGCATATGCTTCTTACAAAAGATTCAAGGTATATAAAATGGATGTCAAATCTATATTTTTCAATGGAAACTTTGAAGAGGAATACAACATTGAACAACATGAAGGTTTTGTTGAACCTAGAAAGAAGAACATTATATGTAAGTTCCATAAAGCATTGTATGGTTTTTAAAAAGCCCATAGAGCATGGTATAAAAATATTACATGCATATTTGGTGAGAATTGGTTTTACAAGAACTAATAATAATGGAAATCTATATTTGAAAATTGAACCTAAGGATAATATATTGTTAGCTATAATTTTTTTGATGATATCATATTTTGAGGACAAGACTTAATGTGCAAATAATTTTCTAATAAGATCAAGAAAGAATTTGAGATGTCAATATTGTTGGTCTTAGAATGGTTTTGACATTTGAGTGTCAATACACTTAACCACTTTCTACATTGAAGCCAAGTACACTATGTATGTTGAGCTACAATATGTGACGAGCCAGAATTCCAACAGGTGTTGAGTAACTTTAGGTGTTGAGCACTATACAGGTGTCGACTGATATATAGGTGTCAAGTCACAGTTGATGTCAAGCAAATCAAAATACTTCATATGCTGAGTGAGCCAGAGTCATACATGTGTCGAGCAAGATAGAATGCAATAGGTGTTGAGAAAAGTAGGATAGTATATGTTTCGAGCACCAGTAGTCCAGTATGTGTCAAGTAACAAAGAATCAACATATGAGTTTGTACCCTCACAAACTTAGATGTAAACCATTTTTGGAGCCGACATAGAAGGATTTTGAAGGATAATAATGATAAGAACAAATCTTTTATATTTCCTATGCAATCAGCATGCAACAAATCAGAAAAATGGAGAAGGCATGCAACCAATGAGAAAAATGCAAGGAATGAGAAAGAATTCAAGATTTAATATGGATCATAGATCCATACCTAACCCTAAGTCTATGAAGTCTTTATAAGAAGGCTTAGACCCCATGATTTTAAGTTGTTGAATAGAAGAAAAGGAAGTTGCTAAGTAGATAGTAAAGTTGCAAAAAAGGGCAAGTAGCAAGGGCATCAAAGACTTAGTGAATTGAGCAGCAATTACAAGTCTAGTTGTTCAGAACAATATAAGGGATACAAGCAGATATTAGATCAAGCAAGGATCACATCACAATGAGCAGATCAAGTGTCTCAAGTCAGTAATCGAAGATTTTAAGTAATCAAGTCAACGATTTTCAATACTTTCTAGCAATTGTATTAGATAGTGAAAACCCTATGATGATAGGTTAGCTTAACAGCTATTTTGTAGATCCTTAGAAGAGATGACTAAATCCTTTAACAGGGTAACACTTCATGTAAATTTATTATAAATCCTTTAACCAGGTCACTATTGACATAGTGTAAAGTCTTTAATAGGGCAGGCCTTTCATAGGGCAGACCATCAGAAGTGATCAAACAATTATTGTTGCAATGATTTTGTGGGTGTCATCCCCACCCTAGTTTTACCTTCTTATTCCTAGAGGGTTTCTGGGTTACCAAATTCTGGTGTCATGTGTTTACTTTATGTTCATTTAATATGTTTGCATGCATGCAGTTTAATTTTAGTTATTTGATTTTAAAAAGGATTTGAAAAGGTTAAAGTGTGGTACTTCTGATTCACAACCCCCCCCCTCCTTAGAAGTACTCTTCCCATTTGAATATTCCAACAAATGTTTGGAGAGATAAAATTCTTTGTTGGTTTTCAAGTATATCAAATGAAAGGAATTGTATACATTACACAATCAAAATATATCAAAGAGATACTAAAGACCTTTGGAATGGAAGATTCAAGACTAGTTGGAACACTTATGACTACTGGACATTAAATTTCAAAGAGTGATGATTCTATTGAAGTAAATCAGACATTGTATAGGTCAATGATTGGAAAATTGCAATATTTTTTTCATAATAGACCTGACATTGCATTAATTGTTAAAATTTTTGAAAGATTTTTTGCTAATCCTAAGGAGAACCACATGATTGTTGTGAAAAGGATAATGAGATATCTAAAAAGGAACATAAGACTATGGTTTTTGGTATAAGAAGAATGACAAGTTTAAGCTAAAAGTTTACACAAATGTTGATTGGGCTGGAAACATTGATGATAGAAAGAGTACAAGTGGAGGAGCTTTACTCCTAGGAAAGAGATTGATTTCATAGATAAGTAAGAAGAAAAATTGTATTTCACAATCCATAGCAGAAGCTAAATATGTTGCAATAGTAGATAATTACTCAAACATAGTGTAGATCGAGAAATTGTTGGAAGGTATGAAAGAAGAGATTACTGAACCTATGGTGATATATTGTGATAAAAAAAGTGCTATAAACATATCCAAAAATCCTATGATGTACATGAAGATAAAGTACATTGAAATCAAGTATCATTACTTAAGGGAATTGGTGCAAGACAAAGAAGTAAGACTAGAATATGTGAATACAAGGGAGAAAATGGTTGATATATTCACTAAGGTATTACCCAAGGATTTTTTTGTGTGTCTAAAGAGGTAATTTAGGGGGAATTATCCTATCTAAAGAAAACTAAGAAGGGATGCATCAATTGTTATTATTAGAATATCTTATAGATTGATGTAGGAGGTCACACTTTATGAGCTACCTAAAGATGTGAAAAAGACAATAGCATGAGTTGATAAAGCTAGAAGTAGGCACATGGTGATACATTCAAGGACAAAGATAAACAAAGATGAAAGAGGGAGAGATAATTTAAAGATTAGTTAGTATAGAGGTTAAAGACATTTATATGATGGCTTTTTCATTATTGTCAAAGAGGGACGTGTGTCAAGTTACTATCCAATATCTACAAAGAATGAGAGATATGTCAAAGAGGCAGCCAATATAATTGGTATTAAAATTAGAATCTCAATTGGTATCATAGAGCGAGAAGTGTAAAGGTGCAAAGAGGGAGAATATCAGAGGTTGCATGGACGAGAATCAAAATGGAACTAATAATATTGCATGGATGGGTATGTGCAAGATCATGGTGTACCAAACTATGGCCTTAAGTGGCAGTGAAAAATCAGCAAATCAGGTTTATGTCAACTTGACACATAATTTTGAAGTGGTTATGGACTTTATATCAAAAAGTTGTAAGAAAATAATTTGTAGAAAATTGAATGTAGTTTCTAAACTACTAGGCCTTATCAGGAGAAAAAAATAATTGATTGGTCAAAAGTTTGAATTTTAATGCAGTACTAAGAAAATTTCAGGGCAAAAATAAAAAGTAGGTGTATGTCTGACCACCTTAATCAAAATCAAATCATAATATTTTTTTAATATAATTATAGATATGAAAACTAGACTCATGCCCGGATGTGACGCATATTTTTTGATATTTTTATTCCAAATAAATAATTAAATATAAATTTTCTACCAAAACTTTTTTGGATTAAAAAAAGTCTCGTGTCTGACCACCCTAGCTAATAGAAAATTTGATCAAATTTTTCTTTTTTTGTTTTTTTCTTATACTAGGTGAAGTATAGAATGTGACGCAACTTTTAGATTTAAAAAATGTTATACCGTTTGAAAGTTATAGCTATTTTTCATTCAGTATGTCAATCAGCACTTTACAATAATCTTCATCGATAATTAACTAATAAATACTTATCGAACTCAGAATTTGACAGAAATTATATTGATGGAATCTAGAGAGCGATATTAAAAAACTCATTTCGTTTCATTCAATTTTGATCAAAATAACATTGTCAGACGGCTACCCGAAGTCTGAGTATCACTAAAACTCTCTATAAACATGTCTTTGGGGTTGACCGGGCAGGCTTGGTAAATACCAAGCCTGATCGGATATCTGATTCAAAATCGGATATCCGATATGGCTCGGTAGTCAAATTTTAAAAATCTTCAAATTTTGGAGGGAAATTCGATTTAAATGTTCTAATTTTTTATTTATAAATTATTTCACTTATATTAATATGTAAAGGCATATTTTAACATATTATATATATATAATAACGTAATGTAAATATACAAGATATAATCTAGTAATATATAATAATATCTTATGTTAATCTTACTACAATCTATAAATATAATATATATTATTATTATTTTTACTAAATATAATAACGTAATTTATATATATATAAAATATGTATTATATATTATTATATTAATATGTATGTTATTAATATATACAATAACGTAATATTTTCATTAAATGTAATATGTATTATATATTATTATATTAATATCTATAATAATATAATATTTATATAACAACGTAATATTTTTATTAAATATAATATATATTATAAATATTATTATATTAATATGTATGTTATTAATATATTTAAATAATAACGTAATATTTTCATTAAATATAATAATGTAACATGTATATGTATATATATATATATTATTATATTGATATGTATATTATTAATATATATGTATATTATTAATATGTATATTATTAATATGTATATTATTAATATATAAGAGTCAAAGGGGGTCATAGGGTGATCTATAACCCTCTTTGACCAATTAAACGACGATATATGTCTCTAGGGGTCCTAAGAACCCTAGGGACATATGTCGTCCTTTAATGGGTCAAAGGGGGTCCCTTTGACCTATTAAATGACGACATATATCCTTAGGACCACCAGGGACATAACCGAATCGTTCATATCGGTCAAAGGGGGTCATAGGGTGACCTATTACCCTCTTTGACCCATTAAACGATGACATATGTCTCTAGGGGTCCTAGGACCCCTAAGGACATATTCGAATGGGTATTATGGGTCAAAGGGGGTCATAGGGTGACCTATGACCCTCTTTGACCTATTAAACGATGACATATGTCCCTAGGGGTCCTAGGACCCCTAGGGACATAGTCGAATCATTCATATGGGTCAAAGGGGGTCATAGGGTGACTTATGACCCCCTTTGACCAATTAAATGATGACATATGTCCCTAGGGGTCCTATGACCCCCAGGGACATAGTCGAATCATTCATATGGGTCAAAGGGGGTCATAGGGTGACCTATGACCCCCTTTGACCCATTAAACGACGACATATGTCCCTAGGGGTCCTAGGACCTCTAGGGACATATTCGAATGGGTAATATGGGTCAAAGGGGGTCATAGGGTGACCTATGACCCTCTTTGACCCATTAAACGAAAACATATGTCCCTAGGGGTCCTAAGACCCCTAGGGACATATTCCAATCGTTCATATGGGTCAAAGGGGGTCATAGGGTGACCTATGACCCTCTTTGACCCATTAAACAACGATATATGTCTCTAGGGGTCCTAGGACCCCTAGGGACATATTCGAATGGGTAATATGGGTCAAAGGGGGTCATAGGGTGACCTATGACACTCTCTGACTCATTAAACGACGACATATTTCTCTAGGGGTCCTTGGATCCCTAGGGACATATTCGAATTGTTCATATGGGTCATAGGTCACTATGACCCCATTTGACCCATTAAACGACAACATATGTCCTAGGGGTCCTAAGACCCCTAGAGACATATTCGAATGGGTAATATGGGTCAAATGGGGTCATAGGGTAACCTATGACCCTCTTTGACCCATTAAATGACGACATATGTTCATATTCGAATCGTTCATATGGGTCAAAGACCCATTAAACGATGACATATGTCCCTAGGGGTCCTCGGACCCCTAGGGACATATTCGAATCGTTCATATGGGTCAAAGGGGGTCATAGGGGGACCTATGACCCTCTTTGACCCATTAAACGATAACATATGTCCCTAGGGGTCATAGGACCCCTAGGACCCCTAGGGACATATTCGAATCGTACATATGGGTCAAAGGGGGTCATAGGGTGACCTATGACCCCCTTTGACCCATTAAACGACGACATATGTCTCTAAGGGTCCTAGGACCCCTAGGGACATATTCGAATGGGTATTATGGGTCAAAGGGGGTCATAGGTGACCCATTAAACGACGACATATGTCCTTAGGGGTCCTTGGACCCCAAGAGACATATTCAAATGGGTAATATGGGTCAAAGGGGGTCATAGGGTGACCTATGACCCTCTTTGACCCATTAAACGACGACATATGTCCCTAGGGGTCCTAGGACCCTAGGGACATATTCGAATTGTTCATATGGATCAAAGGGGGTCATAGGTCTTTGACCTAGTAGATGATGACATATGTCCCTAGGGGTCCTAGGACCCCTAGGGACATATTCGAATGGGTAATATGGGTCAAATGGGGTCATAGGGTTACCTATGACTCTCTTTGACCCATTAAACGATGACATATGTCTCTAGAGGTCCTAGGACCCCTAGGGACATATTTGAATCGTTCATATGGGTCAAAGGGGGTCATAGGGTGACCTATGACCCTCTTGACCCATTAAACGACGATATATGTCTCTAGGGGTCCTAGGACCCCTAAGTACATATTCGAATGGGTAATATGGGTCAAAGGGGGTCATAGGGTGACCTATGACCCTCTTTGACCCATTAAACGACGACATATGTCCCTACGGGTCCTCGGACCCCAAGGGACATATTCGAATGGGTAATATGGGTCAAAGGGGGTCATAGGGTGACCTATGACCCTCTTTGACCCATTAAACGACGACATATGTCCCTAGGGGTCCTAGGACCCTTGGGACATATTCGAATCGTATATATGGGTCAAAGGGGGTCATAAGGTGACCTATGACCCCCTTTGACTCATTAAACGACGACATATGTCCCTAGGGGTCCTAGGACCCCTAGGGACATATTTGAATCGTTCATATGAGTCAAAGGGGGTCGTAGGGTGACCTATGACCCCCTTTGACCCATTAAACGATGACATATGTCCCTAAGGGTCCTAAGACCCCTAGGGACATATTCGAATGGGTAATATGAGTCAAATGGGGTCATAGGGTAACCTATGACCCTCTTTGACCCATTAAATGATGACATATGTCTCTAGGGGTCCTAGGATCCTTAAGGACATATTCAAATCGTTCATATGGGTCAAAGGGGGTCATAGGGTGACCTAAGACCCTCTTGACCCATTAAATGACAATATATGTCTCTAGGGGTCCTAGGACCCCTAGAGACATATTCGAATGGGTCATATGGGTCAAAGGGGGTCATAGGGTGACCTATGACCCTTTTTGACCCATTAAACGACGACATATGTCCCTAGGGGTCCTAGGACCCCTAGGGATATATTCGAATGGGTAATATGGGTCAAAAGGGGTCATAGGGTGACCTATGACCCCCTTTGACCCATTAAATGACAACATATGTCCCTAGGGGTCCTAGGACCCCTAGGGACATATTTGAATCGTTCATATGAGTCAAAGGGGGTCATAGGACCCATTAAACGACGACATATGTCCTTAAGGGTCTTAGGACCCTAGGGACATATTCGAATGGTTCATATTGGTCAAAGGGGGTCATAGGGTGACCTATGACCCCCTTTGACCCATTAAACGACGACATATGTCCCTAGGGGTCCTAGGACCCCTAAGGACATAATCGAATCGTTCATATGAGTCAAAAGGGGTCATAGGGTGACCTATGACCCCATTTGACCCATTAAACGATGACATATGTCCCTACGGGTCCTAGGACCCCTAGGGACATATTCGAATGGGTAATATGAGTCAAATGGGGTCATAGGGTAACTTATGACCCTATTTGACCCATTAAACGATGACATATGTCTCTAGAGGTCCTAGGACCCCTAAGGACATATTCGAATCATTCATATGGGTCAAAGGGGGTCATACGGTGACCTATGACCCTCTTAACCCATTAAACGATGATATATGTCTCTAGGGGTCCTCGAACCCCTAGGGACATATTCGAATGGGTAATATGGGTCAAAGGGGGTCATAGGGTGACCTATGACCCTCTTTGACCCATTAAACGATGACATATGTCTCTAAGGGTCCTAGGACCCCTAGGGACATATTCGAACGGGTAATATGGGTCAAATGGGGTCATAGGGTAACCTATGACCCTCTTTGACCCATTAAACGATGACATATGTCTCTAGGGGTCCTAGGACCCCTAGGGACATATTCGAATCGTTCATATGTGTCAAAGGGGGTCATAGGGTGACCTATGACCCTCTTGTCGCATTAAACGACGATATATGTCTCTAGGGGTCCTAGGACCCCTAGGGACATATTCGAATGGGTAATATGGGTCAAAGAGGGTCATAGGGTGACCTATGACCCTCTTTGATCCATTAAACGACGACATATGTCCCTAGGGGTCCTCGGACCCCAAGGGACATATTCGAATGGGTAATATGGGTCAAATGGGGTCATAGGGTGACCTATGACCCTCTTTGACCCAATAAACGACGACATATGTCCCTAGGGGTCCTAGGACCCTAGGGACATATTCTAATCGTTCATATGGGTCAAAGGGGGTCATAGGGTGACCTATGACCCCCTTTGACCCATTAAATGACAACATATGTCCCTAGGGGTCCTAGGACCCCTAGGGACATATTTGAATCGTTCATATGAGTCAAAGGGGGTCATAGGGTGACCTATGACCCCCTTTGATGCATTAAACGATGACATATGTCCCTAGGGGTCCTAGGACCCCTAGGGACATATTCGAATGGGTAATATGGGTCAAATGGGGTCATAGGGTAACCTATGACCCTTTTTTATCTTTTAAATGATGACATATGTCTCTAAGGGTCCTAGGACCCCTAGGGACATATTCGAATCGTACATATGGGTCAAAGGGGGTCATAGGGTGACCTATGACCCTCTTTGACCCTTTAAATGATGACATATGTCTCTAAGGGTCCTAGGACCCCTAGGGACATATTCGAATCGTACATATGGGTCAAAGGGGGTCATAGGGTGACCTATGACCCTATTTGACCCATTAAACGATGATATATGTCTCTAGGGGTCCTAGGACCCCTAGGGACATATTCGAATGGGTAATATGGGTCAAAGGGGGTCATAGGGTGACCTATGACCCTCTCTGATCATTTAAATGACGAGATATGTCATTAGGGGTCCTAAGACCCCTAGGGACATATTCGAATGGGTAATATGGGTCAAAGGGGGTCATAGGGTGACCTATGACCCCCTTTGACCTATTAAACGACGACATATGTCTCTAGGGGTCCTAGGACCCCTAGGGACATATTCGAATAGGTATTATGGGTCAAAGGGGGTCATAGGGTGACCTATGACCCTCTTTGACCCATTAAACGACGACATATGTTCGTAGGGGTCCTCGGACCCCAAGGGACATATTCGAATGGGTAATATGGGTCAAATGAGGTCATAGGTCACCTTATGACCCTCTTTGACCCATTAAACGATGACATATGTCCCTAGGGGTCCTAGGACCCTAGGGACATATTCCAATCGTTCATATGAGTCAAAGGGGGTCATAGGGTGACCTATGACCCCCTTTGACCCATTAAACGACAACATATGTCCCTAAGGGTCCTAGGACCCCTAGGGACATATTTGAATCGTTCATATGAGTCAAAGGGGGTCATAGGGTGACCTATGACCCCCTATGATGCATTAAACGATGACATATGTTCCTATGGGTCCTAGGACCCCTAGGGACATATTCAAATGGGTAATATGGGTCAAATGGGGTCATAGGGTAACCTATGACCCTCTTTGACCCTTTAAATGATGACATATGTCTCTAGGGGTCATAGGACCCCTAGGGACATATTTGAATCGTACATATGGGTCAAAGGGGGTCATAGGGTGACCTATGACCCTCTTGACCCATTAAACGACGATATATGTCTCTAGGGGTCCTAGGACCCCTATGGACATATTCGAATGGGTAATATGGGTCAAAGGGGGTCATAGGGTGACCTATGACCCTCTTTGACCCATTAAACGAGGATATATGTCTCTAGGGGTCCTAGGACCCCTAGGGACATATTCGAATGGGTAATATGGGTCAAAGGGGGTCATAGGGTGACCTATGACCCTCTCTGACTCATTAAATGATGAGATATGTCGCTAGGGGTCCTAGGACCCCTAGGGACATATTCGAATGGGTAATATGGGTCAAAGGGGGTCATAGGGTGACCTATGACCCCCTTTGACCCATTAAATGACGACATATGTCTCTAGGGGTCTTAGGACCCCTAGAGACATATTTGAATGGGTATTATGGGTTAAAGAGGGTCATAGGGTGACCTATGACCCTTTTTGACCCATTAAACGACGACATATGTCCTTAGGGGTCCTTGGACCCCAAGGGACATATTCGAATGGGTAATATGGGTCAAAGGGGGTCATAGGGTGACCTATGACCCTCTTTGACCCATTAAATGACAACATATGTCCCTAGGGTAGGGACATATTTGAATCGTTCATATGAGTCAAAGGGGGTCATAGGATGACCTATGACCCCCTTTGATCCATTAAACGACGACGTATGTCCCTAGTGGTCCTAGGACCCCTAGGGACATAGTCGAGTCGTTCATATGGGTCAAAGGGGGTCATAGGGTGACCTATGACCCCCTTTGACCCATTAAATGATGACCCTCTTTGTATTATATATTATTATATTAATATGTATAATAATATATTATATATATAACAACGTAATATTTTTATTAAATATAATATATATTATAAATATTATTATATTAATATATATGTTATTAATATATCTATATAATAACGTAATATTTTAGGATATACTATTTATACTATTTTAGGATAATAATTATAATATAAATAAACACTAAATATTAATATTATTATATGTATAGTAATAATAATAATACTATTATAGCTATAATAATAATATATATTAATACTATATATTGTAGCTTAATATAAATAAACACTATATATTTACACTATTATATCTATATTAATACTATTATAGGTATAATAATAATATTGATACTATAGGTATATTAATACTATTTTATATTAATATTATTGATATTTTATACTAATACTAATATACTATTAACTTAGTTATAAATTAAAGTCGTTTGCCTTCAAATATTTTTGTAATATTAATATTATTGTGGCAAAGGAGGGAACCCTATGATCCCTTTTGACCCATTACATGATGACATATGTCTCTACGGGTCATAGCACACCTAGGGACACATTAGAATTATTCATATCGGTCAAAAGGGGTCAGAGGTTGACCTATAACACCTATGACCCCCTTTGACCCATTACATGATGACATATGTCCCTAGAGGTCCTAAGACCCCTAGGCACATATTAGAATGCTTCTTATGGGTCAAAAGGAGTCATAGGTTGACCTATGACCCCCTTCAACATATTACATAATGACATATGTTCAAAGGGGTTCTAAGAACCCTAAGGGCATATTAAAATCGTTCTTATGGGTCAAAGAGAGTCATAGGTTGACCTATGACACCCTTTGACCCTTTACATGATGACATATGTCGCTAAGGGTCATAGGACCCCTAGGGACATATTAGAATCATTCTTATAGGTCAAAGGGGGTCATAGGGTGACCTATTACACCCTTCAACCTATTATATGACGACATATGTCCCTAGGGGTCCTAGGACCCCTAGGGACATATTAGAATCATTCTTATGGGTCAAATGTGGTCATAGGTCAACCTATGACTCCCTTTGACCCATTACATGATGACATATGTCCCTACGGGTCATAGGACACCTAGGGACATATTAGAATTTTTCATATAGGTAAAAGGGTGTCATAGGTTGACCTATGACCCTATTTGACCTATTAAATGATGACATATGTCACTAGGGCTCCTAAGACCCCTAGGGATATATTAGAATTGTTCATTTGGGTTAAAAGAGTTCATAAGTTGACCTATGACCCACTTCGACCCATCAAATGATAACATATGTCCCTAGGCATCCTAGGACCTCTAGAGACATATTAGAATTGTTCATATGAGTCAAAGGGTGTCATAGGTTGATCTACGACCCCCTTCAACACATTACATGATGACATATGTACCTATGGGTCCTAGGACCCCTAGGAACATATTAGAATCATTCATATGGGTCGAAAGGGGTCATAAGTTGACCTCTGATCCCCTTCGACCCATTAAATGACAATATTTGTCCCTAGAGGTCCTACGACCCCTAGGGACATATGAGAATCATTCTTCTAAGACAAAGGGGGTCATAGGTTGACCTATGACCCCCTTCGATGCATTACATGATGACATATGTCCCTACAGATCCTAGAATCCCTAAAAAAATATTAAAATAATTCTTATGGGTCAAAGGTGGTCATAGGTTGATCTATGACCCACTTTGACCTATTACATGATGACATATGTCCCTAAGAGTCCTCAAAACCCTAGAGACATATTAGAATCATTCTTATAGGTCTAAGAGGGTCATAGGTTGAACTATGACCCCCTTTGACCCATTACATGATGACATATGTTCCCAGGAGTCATACAACCCCTTAGGGACATATTAGAATGCTTGTTATGGGTCAAAGGGGGTGATAGGTTGACCTATGATCCACTTCGACGTATTACATGATGACATATGTCCAAAGGGGTCCTAGGACCCCTAGAGACATATTAGAATATTTCTTATGGATCAAAGGGGGTCATAGGTTGACCTATGACCCCTTTCGACCCATTAAATGATGACATATGTCCCTAGGGGTCCTAGGACCCCTAGGGACATATTAGAATCATTCATATGGGTCAAAGGGCATCATAGGTTGACCTATGACCTCTTTTGACCCATTACATTATGACATGTCCCTAGGGGTCCTAGCACCCCTAAGGACGTATTAGAATCATTCATATGAGTCGAAGGGGGTCATAGGTTGACTTATGATCCCCTTTGAGCAATTACATAATGACATATGTCCTTAGAGGTCTTAGGACCCCTAGGGACATATTAGAATCATTCTTATGGGTCAAAGGTGGTCATAGGTTTACCTATGACCCACTTCGACACAATACATAATGACATATGTTCTTAGGGTTCCTCGAAACCCTAAGGACATATTAGAATCATTCTTATGGGTCAAAAGGGGTCATAGGTTGACAATTGACCCACTTCGACACATTATGTAATGACATATGTTCCTAGGGGTCCTAGGACCCTTAGGAACATATAAGAATGCATCATATAGATCAAATGGTGTCATAGGTTTACCTATGACGCCTTTCGACCCATTAAATGATGACATATGTACTTAGGGGTCTTAGGACACCTAAGGACATATTGCAATCATTCTTATACATCAAATGGGGTCATAGGTTGACCTATGATCCTCTTCGACCCATTAAATGATGACATATGTGCCTAGGGGTCATAGGTTGACCTATGATCCTCTTCGACCCACTTACACCCATAAGAATATATCCCTAGGACATATGTCATCATGTCATGGGTCAAAGGGGGTCATATTTCACCCTATTAGCCCTTTTGACCCATATGAAGCATTCTAATATGTCCCTATGGGTCCTAGGACCCCTAAGGACATATGTCATCATGTAATGGGTTAGAGGGAGTTATAGGTCAACCTATGACCCCCTTTGACCCATAAGAATGATTGTAATATGTCCCTAAGGGTCCTAGGACCCCTAGCTATATATGTCATCATTTAATGGGTCGAAGGGGGTCATAGGTCAACCTATGACACCCTTTGACCCATATGAAGCATTCTAATATGTCCCTAGGTGTCTTAGGACCCCTAGAGACATATGTCATCATATAATGTCTCGAAGTGGGTCATAAGTTAACCTATGACCTCTTTTGACCCATAAGAACGATTCTAATATGTCCCTAGGGGACCTAGGATTCGTAGGGACATATGTCGTTATGTAATGGGTCGAAGGGGGTCATAGGTCAACCTATGCTCCCTTTGACCCATATGAATGAATCTAATATGTTCTTAGGGGTCCTAGGACCTCTAGGGACATATGCCATTATGTAATATGTCGAAGGGTGTCATAGGTTAATATATGACCCCCTTTGAGTCATAAGAATGATTATAATATGTCCTTAGGGGTCCTAGGACCCTTAGGGAGATATATCATCTTTTAATAGGTTGAAGGAGGTCATAGATCAACCTATTACACCCTTTGACCCATATGAAGTATTCAAATATGTCCTTAGGGGTCCTAAGACCCCCATGGACATATGTCATTACGTAATGGGTTGAAGGGGGTCATAGTTCACCCTATGACCCCTTTGGACCTATTAAAAGGATTTTAATATGTCCTTTGGGGTCTTAGGACCCCTAAGGACATATGTCATCATGTAATGAGTTGAAGGGGATCATAGGTCAACCTATGAACCCCTTTGACCCATAAGAACGATTCTAATATGTCCCTAGGGGTCATAGGACCCCTAAGGATATATGTCATCATTTAATGGGTTGAAGGGGGTCATAGGTCAACCTATGACCCCCTTTGACCCATAAGAACGATTCTAATATGTTCCTAGGGGTCCTAGGACACCTAGGGACATATGTCATCATTTAATGGGTCAAATGGAGTCATACATCACCCTATAACCCCCTTTGACCCATAAGAACGATTCTAATATGTCCCTAAGGATCCTACGACCCCTAAGGACATATATCATCATGTAATAGGTCAAAAAGGGTCATAGGTCAACCTATGACCCCCTTTGACCCGTAAGAATAATTCTAATATGTCCCTAAGGGTCTTAGGACTCCTATAGATATATGTCATTATTTAATGGGTCGAAGGGGTTCATAAGTCAACCTATGACACCCTTTGACCCATATGAAGCATTCTAATATGTCCCTAGGTGTCCTAGGACCCCTAGGGATGTGTCATCATTTAATGGGTTGATGGGGGTCATAGGTCACCCTATGACCCCCTTTGACCTATAAGAACGATTCTAATATCTCCCTAGGGGTCTTAACACCCCTATAGAGACATATGTCGTCATGTAATTGGTCAAAGCAGTCATAAGTTGACCTATGACCCCCTTTGACACATAAGAATGATTCTAATATGTCCGTAGAGGTCCTAGGACCCCTAGGGACATATGTCATCATTTAATGGGTCGAAGGGGGTCATAGGTCAACCTATGACCCCCTTTCACCCATATGAAGCATTCTAATATGTTCGCAGGGGTCCTAAGATCCCTAAAGACATATGTCATCATGTAATGTCAACCTATGACCCCCTTTCACCCATATGAAGCATTCTAATATGTTCGCAGGGGTCCTAAGATCCCTAAAGACATATGTCATCATGTAATGGTTCGAAGGGGGTCATGGGTCACCCTATGACCCCCTTTGACCCATAAGAACAATTCTAATATGTCCTTAGGGGTCCTTGGACCCCTAGGGACATATCTTATCATTTAATGGGTAAAAGGGGATCATAGGTCATCATATGACCCCGTTTGACTCATATGAAGCATTCTAATGTGTCCCTAAGGGTCTTAAGACCCCTAGGGACATATGTCATCATGTAATGTGTCGAAGGTGGTCATAGGTCAACCTATGACTCCCTTTGACTCATATGAATGATTCTAATATGTCCCTAGGGGTCCTAAGACCCCTAAGAACATACATCATCATTTAATGGGTCGAAAGGGGTCATAGGTCAACCTATGACCCCCTTTAATCCATAAGAACAATTCTAATATGTCCCTATGGGTCCTATGACCCCTAGGGACATATGTCATCATATAATGGGTCGAAGGGGTTCATAGGTCAACCTATGACCCTTTTAGACCCATATGAAAGATTCTAATATCTCCCTAGGGGCCCTAGGACCTCTAGGGACATATGTCATCATGTAATGGGTCATGAACAATTCTAAGACGTTCCTAGGGGTTCTAAGACCCCTAGGAAAATATATCATGTAATTGGTCAAAGGGGGTCATAGGTCAACCTATGACCCCCTTTGACCCATAACAATGTTTCTAATTTGTCCCTAGGGCTCCTAGGACCCCTAGGGACATATGTCGTCATTTAATGGGTCGAAGGGGGTCATAGGTCAACCTATGACCCCCTTTGACCCATATGAACAAATCTAGTATGTTCCTAGGGGGACATATGTCGTCATGTAATATGTCGAAGGGGGTTAGAGGTTAACCTGTGGACCCCTTTGAGCCATAAAAATGATTCTAATATGTCCCTAGGGGTCCTAGGACCCCTAAGAAAATATTTCATCATTTGATGGGTTGAAGGGGGTTATATGTCAACCTATGACTCGCTTTGACCCATATGAAGCATTCTAATATATCCCTAGGAGTCCTAGGACCCCTATGGACATATGTCGTTAGGTAATGGGTCGAATGGGGTCATAGCCCACCCTATGACCCCCTTTGACTGATTAGAAGGATTCTAATATGTCCCTAGGGGTCTTAGGACCCCTAGGGACATATGTTGTCATTTAATGAGTCGAAGGTGTTTATAGGTCAACCTATGACCCCCTTTGACCCATAAGAACGATTCTAATATGTCCTTAGGGGTCCTATCACCCTTAGGGACAAATGTCATCATTTAATGGGTTGAAAGGAATCATAGGTCAACCTATGACCCCCGTTGATCCATAAGAACAATTCTAATATGTCCCTAGGGGTCCTAGGATTGGTAGGGACATATGTCATCATTTAATGGGTCAAAGGGGGTCATTGGTAAACCTATGACCCCCTTTGACCCATCTGAACAATTCTAATATGTCCCGAGGGATCCTAAGACCCTTGGGGACATATGTCATCATGTAATGGGTCGAACAGGGTCATAGGTCAATCTATGACCCCCTTTAACCCATATGAATGATTCTAATATATTCTTAATGATCTTAGGACCCCTGGGGACATGTGTCGTCATGTAATGGGTCGAAGATTCTAATATGTCCCTAGGGGTCTTAGGACCCCTAGGGATATATGTTGTCATTTAATGGGTCGAAGGGGGTCATAGGTCAAGCTATGACCCCCTTTGACCCATATGAAACATTCTAATATGTCCCTATGGGTCTTAGGACCCCTAGGGACATATGTCGTCATGTAATGGGTCAGAGGGGGTTATAGGTCAACCTATGACCCGTTTTGACTCATAAGAATGATTGTAATATGTCCCTAGGGGTCCTAGGACCCCTAGCTATATATGTCATCATTTAATGGATCAAAGGGGGTCATAGGTCAACCTATGACACTGTTTGACCCATATGAAGCATTCTAATATGTCCCTAGGTGTCCTAGGACCCTTAGGGACATATGTCATCATGTAATGTGTTGAAGAGGGTCATAAGTCAACCTATGACCCCCTTTGACCCATAAGAATGATTCTAATATGTGCTTAGGGGTCTTAGGACCCATAGGGACATATGTCATCATCTAATGGGTAAAAAGGAGTCATAGGTCACCCCTTGAGCCCCTTTGATCCATAAGAATGATTCTAATATGTCTCTAGGGGTCTTAGGACCCTTAAAGACATATGTCATCATTTAATGGGTCAAAGAGGGTCATAGGTCAACCTATGACCCCCTTTGACCCATATGAAGCATTCTAATATGTCCCTAGGTATCTTAGGACCCCTAGGAACATATGTTATCATGTAATGTGTCGAAGGGGGTCATAGTTCACCCTATGACCCCCTTCAAACCATATGAAAGATTCTAATATGTCCCTAGGGGTCTTAGGACCCTTAGGGACATATATCATTATGGAATGTGTCGAAGGGGATCATATGTCACCCTATGATCCCCTTCGACCCATATAAATGATTCTAATATGTCCCTAGGGGTCTTAGGACCCCTAAGGACATATGTCATCGTGGAATGTGTCAAAGGTGGTCATTGGTCACCCTATGACCCCCTTTGACCCATATGAATGATTCTAATATGTTCCTAAGGGTCCTAGGACCTCTAGGGACAAATGTCATCTTGTAATATGTCGAAAGGGTTCATAGGTCATCTTGTGACCCCCTTCGACCCATATAAACTATTTTAATATATCCCTAGGGGTCGGGACATATGTCGTCATGGAATGTGTCGAAAGGGGTCATAGCTCATCCTTTGAGCCCTTTTGACCCATATAAATGACTCCACTAGAAATAATATAGTAAAAATAATAATAATATAGTATAACAATCATATATATATAATTTATAGATTATAATAATAATAACATAATATATTATATATTATAATTTACATATGATAATAATAATAATATGTTATAGATTATAATTTATATATGGTAATAATAATAATATGTATTAATAACATATATATTATATTACGTTATTATATTTAATAAAAATATAGTAAAAATAATAATAATAATATATATTATATTTATAGATAATAATAATAATAATAACATAATATATTATTATATATTAATAGATTATATATTATATCTTTACGTTATGTTATATATATATATATATATATATATATATATATATATATATATAATATTATATTATATTATTATATAATATATAGATTATATATTATTTTATATATAATAGTTATGTTATTATATCTTTACATATTTCATAACTCAAATTAGTTATATCACTTACAAAAAAAAAATTCCCTCTAATTTTTGTGTTTTTTCCCTCCAAATTTTATGCCACTGATATCGGATATCGGATCTCATATCGGATATCTGATATGAGATCCGATATCCGATATGAGATCCGATATCCGATCTCATATCGGATATCCGATAAGGCTTGGGCCTTACTTTCCAGGTTTGGTACCTGGATAGGTGAAAAAAAGTCAGAGTGGATTTTAAAGCGCTTTTAGACGTGTTCAAACTCTATTTTTTTCACATTACCACTTTTTGGCACACCATGATCCTGCACATACCCGGATGAGAATCATAATGAAGCTAAGGATTAATGAAGGTTTGACACAAACCATAGAAGGAGTTGATAGTAAAAATTCGGAGAACACTTTAGCCATTGCATGGTAACTAAAGGAGTTGCTATCAATGCCAAAGAGGGAGATTGTTGGAACTACAATTAGAACAATTGTTATGTTGTCATTGATGTTAAACCTTACTAGTAAGACATTTGCTAACAATTTAGAGTGACATATATTTTGATTGATGAAGAGGATTTGAAAAGAGAGATGTCAAGATGAAGTAGTAAAGTGGTTGAGTAAAGAGGAGTAAGTATGATGGAGCTAAAAAGGGCACTTGATCAATTAGTATTTGACAAGATAATATGTTGTTTGATCACTTTATTAAGTGAAGAAGAATGATTAGTTAAAGTGTAGAAGAGATGATTGATGCAAGTCAAGAAGTTAAGTAAAATAATACTTTGACTGAGCAACAGCTTACTAGGTCACTAAAGAAGTTAAGCATTACCGAGAAAAATATTAAGGAACTTAAGTATTAGCCGAGTGATGGTAATGATTGAGGAAGATGAAGGAAAATTGAACTAATGACCAAGGAAGATGAAGGACCGAGAAAACTAGTATAAGCTGAGTGAGATAGATCACTAGTGATTGAGTTACCCAATGATGACTAAGTTAAAGAACATAGTGATGACCAAGTGTCAATGCAATTAACCATTTGAGAAAGAATCAAGATTTGAGGCTGACATAGTTGAAGTTATGAAATGGAAAAATGTGTTAAAGATAATAAATGATGAGGTGGCATATTTAATGTATGAATTAGGTTTGATGAGAAATCTAAAGTGAAGATTCAATGAGAAGTTTCCAAAAGTTCCAAGGAAAGAAGAAGAAAGACAAAATGATGAATAAATTCAATGAATCTCATCAAACCCTAAGATCTACAATTATGTTTAAGAAACAAAAGATTAAACCTATCTATTTAAGTAGGCATATGAGATGTTTTACAAGTTGGCTCAAAAATTTGTGAAGAACAAGTGGAAGAACAAGAGTTGCAAAGAAAAAATGAGAAGTTGGTGAAAGTGAGATTGCTTGAGGTGTTGCCAAGAAAATCAGAGATGCAGAACATGATGAAGACTACTCAATGAACCATAAATGAGTTGAATAGAGATCTAAACATGTAAAGTAAGTTTTAATTTATTAGATTGGCCTAGTTATTACTTTATATCCATTGTGGCAATAAAAATCCTTTAATTGAGGTTGACCTAATAGTCATGTTGTAAAGCCCTTAATCAAGGTGACATTCTAATGGGATATTTTTAAAGGCCACTCCTAATACGGTGATTTATTTTTTTAACATAGTCACACCTAATAGTGTGCTTTATAACCTTTAACAAGGTTGGTTGTTAATCAATCTCACTTGAGAAGTGTGAAAAAGTTGTAATATGTTACTTGGTGGTTTTCCCCAATTGGGTTTACACATTAAATCTTGGTGTCATACATGTGTGGATGTAGTTTTCATGTGTCATGTTATTCATAATACCCTACTTTACTATTATTGTAGATTATGTTGTTAAAATCTTTATCAAATTTTAATGTGGACATACTAACCATTAACTGATATTTGAAAATACAATATTGTGATATATAGGGTAATTGATTATACTAGCTAGTAATGGTTACTTACTTATAGTGATGATATTTTTATGTGTCTATTTGATGATTATGATTACCTTCATAAATTATTGTTAGTTAGTAAATGTAATTGCTTCTATAACGAAATCATTTGGTATGACTTCAAATGATGATGATGAGTTGTTTATATTAGAATATAATGCTATTTATACTCATGATTTATTGATTATATTTACCCCATACTTGCATGTGTATGTTGTGTTTGTGTGTTTGTTTTATGATTCTATCTGACATGCCTAGTGTGGTTGAGGGAGGGAGTCGTAGTCACTTGCTAATCAAGATCTACACGATGTGCCACTCCCCGCCATTACTTGTTTAGCTTTTATACACACACACACACACACACACACACACACACACACACACACACACATGCTCGTCTTTTATTTAGATTATAGGAACCAAACATTGACTTCCTTAAATTGCCAACATGAGTATGCCCTATCACAATAACTCAATGGTAAGAATTGGGAGATGATGTCCAGGTCTAATCCCAGCCATAGCCTAACTACTTGACCTACAAGGAGGACTCGTATATGACTTTCTACTCTTTTTAAACCTGTGAGTCTTTCTATGCATATGTTATTTGACTTTTTCTTTGGTTGGTTTTTTTCTTATGTGGTTTGAATTTGTGAATTTCTTGGTAGAATGCTATTTATGATTTTTTGATTAATCATTGATATTTGGATTATTAAATATTATTTGTTGTTAAAAAGAGAAATACTAAATAATCTGATATTTAATTCTTGGGAATTATTTGAATATATGCTTAATTTAAAAGATTTAATTTAAAGCTCTAATTTAAAAAATTAAAATTAAAGAATTTAAATATTAAATATTGTTTTAGTATGAATATTTAATTAATATTGATTAAAATTAGAGTTGCATTTAAATAATGAACTCTTATTATTTTTGTTTATAAAATAATAAATAATTTCTTTTAACATTCTTACATTAAACAATAAAGTGGGAAAAATAAAATAAAATAATATTTTAATTTAGAAAGTAAGTTAAATATGCATGAAAAGATTAATTACATAAATAATATTTTTATATTTAAAGGGCTTTGAATGTGCATAAAAAGATTTAATAAATTTATTTATTTAATATTTAAATAAAAGTAAGTGGCTTTTATTAAATTAAAAATTAGAAACCCTAGTTAGGGTTAGGGCTCTTTATTAAAGATTTTTTTTGTCATTTTAAAGTTACACACAGGTTTTGGGAGAGCAATTTGGAAATGAAAGTTGAAGAATTGTTGAAAGCCTAAAGGTATTTGGATTGTGTGTATTTAACATAGTGTCTAGAATTTTAGCTATCAGATTGAGGTAGGGTCTGAGAACTCGTTTGTTGAAATTATTTAGAAGATTTATCTACCTCGTGTTTTTCATATTGTTGAAATTTATGAGATAAAATATGAAGGAAATTTTGGATTTTTTGATGAATAGACCTTTCCCATTAATTGAAATTTTAAGATAGATATTCACAAAAAAGGGGTCAAGGGATAATTGAAAATTTTGATTTTCAATTAAGAAATAGAATTGATTCATGTGTTGTTTGAAAATTGCAACCAAATGTAAATTGTAGAATTATGCTACTAAAAATTGATTTAGAAAGCCTAGATTTGAGCAACCGAAGAAAATTCAACATTAAATTTTAGAGAACGGTGATTATTATCAACAAGCATTTGAAAAGAAATTATCTAAAAACTTCAACATTCATTAAACAAAATATATATTTGCCTCAGATTTAAATAGAATTATTGGTTGAAAATCTTTCTAAAAAAATAAATACATTCAAAATAGAAAATTAATAAAATTTATGATAGCATAATTCAAAAGATTTTAGCCATGTAAGAATAAAGATTGCATACTTATATTCTTTTGTAAAATAAAAAGTAATTTTCAATTTTTTTTATTTTTATTTTTTTTAAATTATGTTGAATTATTAATTCTGAAACTTGAATTTTTCATATTTATTTAAAAAATTATTGTTATTCATTAATTTTAAAAATAAAATAAATATTATTTATTTAGTTATAAAGTGAATGTTAGTATTAATCATTCTTTATGTCTAGTTAAACTCTTATTTGCATATAAATGGTTGTATATATATATATATTAATGCAAGTGGGATGTTAATACATAAATCTTTGTAATTTTATTATATTTTAAGAGAAGTTATGGTGGAGTTCACTTTGTAATCATCTAGTTAATAACTATTTGACTTTGAGAAAAATTATAAATAATTCAATTAAATTTATAGTTTTATCTTTAGTTGCATGATGAATTGAAAGAAAAGTAATTATTAATATTGGACTTAAATAGAAGTCAAATTAATATTTTTGAAATAAAATCAATAATAATATTTAATCCAATAATATTATTTAATATTATTTAAATTAATAACAAGATTATATTGCATGACATTGTATATGCACAAAGGGATGGGACATTTAAATACTTATCTATTTAAATAAGTATATTAGCATAACAATTTACACTAACATGTATATTCTCACCTTATTGCTCAACACATCTTTCTTGACTCAATCCAAAAATAGAAAATAATCAAATCAAATCAGATGGTTGAAATTGTAATTTCCATATATTCTATTTATGGTCTTGTGATGTTTATTTTCATGATGGTTTTCTTGGTGGACTGTTTAGTTGGCCAAATTAGGATGTGCACCAAAGGATTTTGAGATTTCTTTATAATGTTTTTGAAATATAAAGCGACCAAAACTAGGGGTTCTGCCCTTACAAGTAAAAATCCGGTAACCAACACATTACCAGCAATGTCCAACAACAAACAAAATACTAACTAAAGCTTCAAAAAATCAAAGTTCCTTCAACTAGTAATTAAACAGCATAATACTAGGAACAACTAAACTAAAAAGTCCAGAAGATCAAAAACTACAGAAGTTTATCAAGATAACTATTGGCATAATAGACCAACCCCAAGTCTTAAATACAGTTGGATACCAACTAAACTAGAAATAGCAGATAAACATAAAAGTCTTGGATCTGAGGATCCCATTAAACTAAAAAACTCAATTTTATTTTTTCTCCTTCCCCTTCATTGCTAGCAGAATCCGAGACCAGTCATCAGCAAGGAATTTCAAGAGTAGCTTATGGTCCTCCATATCCATTCTTGTATCCTCCTTTTCATGTGCTAGGAGCTGGAGGGTGGTGGTTGCGGCATGGGTGACTTTGAGAGTAAATTTAGAGAAGGTAAAGAACCCTTCCTCCAAAACTTTAACCCTCTTCTCCAATTTGGCATACTACTCCACCTTCTCCTCGATCTCTTCCTTGGTTTCTGTCTCCACCTTCTTTGCTTCCTCCTTGGTTTTCTAGACCTGGATTTCATCCTACAAAACCTTTGGATTAGTAAAAACCTTAGAATTATCCTTGTCTGGGGATGAGATAGTTATGGGGGAGGTATCCATTTTGCTACTTTCTTCACAAAAGGTTATGGGATAGAGGGAGAAGCTTGCAGAAACATGTGTGATCTCCATGGTAGCAACATTACCAACAAAAATCTGAGTCTACACATTATCAACAGAATTATCTTCTAAATTCATACTTCTTTCCACCCCCTCCTTACCTTCATCTTCTTCCTCCTCCCTTTCTTCTTTATTATTTTCAGAGCTTTCCTCCTCAACCTCCTCCACCCTAAATCTGTTGGATTTCTATTTATGCCTTGACTGGGATTGGGCAAGTCTTCTAGATCTCCTCCTTGCCTTACCTCCAACCTCCTCCTCTGAATCCTCTTCATCCACCTTTATGGTTTTTTCAACTTTTATCTTTTTATTACCCTTTTATTCCATAGCCGTATTAGGTTTTTTCTTTTTCTTGCTTTCCCAACAAGGGTAGGGGTGGGGGGTGTGAATTTTAGTACTAGTACTAGAGCTTGGGGGTGAATTCTGGTAGTAGCATTGGTTGTCAACCATCACCACCCTTAGGGGGCATAGGGAAAGGTGAAATTGGTAGAGGCAAAAAATTAGGCCTTGATGTATTATGGTATAGTTTTGGCCTTTACTTCTCTTTTCCCTAATATCCGCTACCATATCCTCAAGAGAGTGTAGAAGATAAAATGGGATAGAAATGAAATCCCTATTTCTAAAATGATTTAACAAAGGGAAATGGTAGTATTAACAGACTCCAAACCTACCCTCCACCATCAGATATCTCATTAGAACCAAGCACACGTTGTCCCATGGGGTTGGCAACTTGTCCCTTTTAAACCCTCCTCTATATCGTACTAGCTCCTCATCTTCTACAAAGAAATTATTCATACTAGCCTCATCTATGGTTTTAGTGACCTTTTTCCACTTTTTCCCTTTCATTGAAAGGCTAGTCCCCATGTAAATCACTTCTTCTATCACTTGGAAGGTGATTCCATTAATGGTGACCTTGCGATCATTCCACCCATTAAAAAATTGGAGGGCACAATTCTCGTCAGACCCCGCCATCGACTACATCTACGGAAAAAAACCCCCATCTTTTAGCAAAAACCGGGTGGCCATCCTATCTTTGAAATTCTCTATCTTTGTGGGCTCCATCCTATTTAGGTCCCCACCCATCTCGACAATTTTTGCCTCCCCTTCTTCAGTAATGAGCATTTGAACTTCCTTTTCTGTGATATCTTTGCAACTTTTATTTGCCTTAAACCCTTTAACAATAAACCAAAGGATTTTCTAGACCCATGCTTGAGAAGTTTCAAAATCCCATGCAATTTCATTATGGGATTCATGATTATATAGCATCATAATTTTCACACCTCAAAAATCTCTGACAGTCTGATAAATGATATCTTTCATACTTTTAATTAGGGAGTAATTTGAAATTCGTGATGTGTTTCCATAATTATGAAATGACGTCCCTCTTAATTTTCATTCACTCCTTTCTTTTTTTGTATGGCCATGCCTTCTCATTTCCAATAGACCTTTGTTAAATTTAGTGAACTTCATCACATAATTGCCAAAATTGGTCTCGAATCTAAATTTAGTAATCATAATTAAATAATATTCATGCCTCTTTCCTTGGTTATCAATGACTTAATATCATCATTGAGATCAACCATATTCCTTCAACACATGATTGCCATTTTTTTAAATCCCATAGCAGCCACTGCGCCTGCCACCTTATTTCCCTTCCTTTAAATGTGCTACAAGTGGACACTTTCCATCCCTTCTAAAATTTGTTTAATATCCATAATGATATTTCAAATATTCCATCCTGGTTGGGAGGCACCCTTAACCATATCAATGATTAATTTGGAGTCCCCCTCAATTGTTATTTCCTTAACTTGAATTTCCCTAATTAGCTAAAGGCCCCAAAACAATGCCATTGCCTCAGCTAGATTATTGCTTCCATTTCCCACTTTCCCAACATAAACCAATAGTGCATCACTATTCCTGTCCTGCAGCACTCCTCCTGCCCCTCCTATACCTCCTCTAGCAACACCATCAAAATTAATTTTATAATGTGAAAGGATAGGTGGTCTCCATTTTTTTTGTTGTCTCTTCATCATTTTTGAGTTATCAAAGAGAAAAAAATCCTCATGACAGCCCCAATTTTCAGCAATTAGTCCTTCTTGTCTACTTGGTTCCTCCTTTGGCATCTTACATTTAACCACTCTTAAATTTTCCTTCAACAATTTCTCCATTATTCCAAAGACCACCTCCACTGATTTATTCTCCTCCCTAAATATTTTGTTTTTTATTTATTTCCATATGTACCAGCATACATATGGTGGAACATTCTTCCATAACAAATTCAATCTAGGGTGAACAAAGGGACAGCTCCAATTCTCCACAAATTGTCCCAGATTGTCTTTCATAACCTAGTTCAACCCAAATCTCCCCCAAACCCTATTCCAGATCTCTAAGGAAAAATAGCATTCCATAAATAGGTGAGTAATGGTTTCCTCCTTTTCCTTGCAGAGACAGCAACAGTTTGTAATATAAAAGCCTATTCTTTTCAAATTGTCCAATTTTAAAATTTTGCTATGCTAAGCTGTCCACCAAAATAAATTAATTTTAGGAATTAGGTTACTATTCCAAACCTTACTCCATAATTTTGGGTAGGAATCATTGCTAAAAAGGTGTATATAAGCCAGTTTAACAGTAAAGCTACCACTTGGAGTTAAATCCCAAGCCGTAATATCCTCCTAGAATGGAACAGGGAGTCTATGTTCCCCAATCAACTCTTCCAATTCCTAGAGAAGTTGAATGTCCTCTTGGGAGTAAGTATCCTTATAAAGCTTCATCCACTTCCTCCCCTGATTAATATAATCTCCAGCTTTACTTACCACATCTTCTTTGAGCAACTCCATTAATCTTCTAAATTTGTTGAAAACCAACGGTTTCCCTCCCATCCACCTGTCTTCCCAAAATCTGATATTAAAACCATTTCCCACAACCCACCTTGTCCCTTCTCTTAATAATCCTCTAATTCTAACTATATTCATCCAGATTTTAGACCCTTCTAGAAGGTCATTATTAAATAGATTCCAATTGAAAGGGAAATTTGACAGATATTTAGCTTTCATAATATTACCCCAATCTGTATTGTCCTCTCCCAATCTCTAGTCAATCTTCATAAGGAGAGCCTTATTAAGGTCTCGAAGTCTTCTTACTCCCAACCCCCCCTTATTTTTTGGTTTGCACACCTCCTCCCACTTGAATAAACTCACTTTACTTTTCTCCTCTATGCTTGACCAAAGGAAGTTCCTTTGTATATTATCAATCTTCTCTGCCATGTTTTGTTTATTTTTTAATAGGGATAGGAAATAAATAGGAATACCCTGGAGAGCAGCTGAAAGAAATTGTAGTTTTCCAACATTTCTTAGTATCTTATGTTTCCATCTTGCAAGTTTTCTCTGAATTCTCTCCACTATCTTGTTCTAGAATTCATTAGTCACTTCTTCAGTGGTTAGTGGTAATCCAAGATAAGTATTCGAGAGGCTGGCTAATTGGCATTCTAGAATATTTCTTATCCTCCTTTGTAATGAGGCCTCAGTATTAAAGAAATAAATCTTACCCTTATGATAATTGACTTACTAACCTCATCTTTCTTCATAATTGTGTAGTATGGTCTTCCAAGCTTGAGCTTCTATAATTTAAGATTCTCCAAATAAGAATGTGTCATCAAAAAATTGTTGTAGGACTTCAGTATTGGTTGTAGTAGCAAGCTTAACCCCTTTAACACAACCAGTATTCACAGGTTTATAGAAAGACCTCCCCAGAACTTCAGCAATCATAATGAAGAGGTAGGGAGAAAGTGGATCTCCGTGCCTTAGTCCTTTCTTTGCTCAAAAGTTGCCCCAAGGAGAACCATTTAGGAGAATAGAATATTGAACTGTGCCAACCATCATTTTGATCAAGTTTATAACTTTTTTACTAAACCCCACTCTTTTGAGCACCTCATAAAGGAAATCCCACTTAACCTTATCATAAACCTTGGAGATATCCAATTTGAATGCCATCCCAAATTTTTTGTTTTTCTCCATTTAGTGAATAACCTCATGTGTGGTTGTAGCCGCATCTAGAATCTGCCTTCTTGGAACAAATCCTTTCTATGTACTACCAATTATTCTTTCCAAAAAAGGCTTTATTCTGTTCACCAAGACTTTAGAAAATATCTTATAAATAGTGTTACATAAACTGATAGGTCTAAAATCTAGTAGGCACATTGGTGTGGGGATTTTAGGCACTAATGCAATAAAGGTCTTATTGATCCTTTTTAGCATCTTTCTAGTTTTGAAAAAATCTCTAGTAGCCCAAACCAATTTAGATTTAACAACCTCCTAGAAATGTTGAAAGAATGTAGGGGGGAACCCATCCGAACCTGGAGCCTTATAAGATTTCATAGAGAACACCACACATTTCACCTCCTCCTCCATGATATTTCCAAGAATGTGATTGTTCTCTCCTCCATTCCTAGTACATGTGGAATTGTATTAATCAAGCTTCTTCTAATCACCAGATTGGCAGGTTTATTATCCTTGACATAGGCCTTACTAAAGTATTCCATTGCATATTTTCCCATCTCCTCATGATCCTTAAAGACCCTTCCCCCTTCCCCATCAAGCCTATTAATTGTGTTTCTTTTTTTATGGTTAGAGGCTAACCTATGAAAGAAAGTAGTGTTCTTATCCCCTTCCTTAAGCCACTGAACTCTTGATCTTTGTTTCCAAAAAAATTCCTTCCTCAAGAGAATATCCTTCCATTTTTTTCTATACTCCTCCTCTTCCTGAGTTGCATTGTCCAGGTTGGTCCCTTTTGCAATCTCCCCTTGGAGTTTTTTAAGCTTTTCCTCCACTTCACCTTTAGTTTTGAACAAGTCACCAAATGAATCCTTAGCCCAACTCTTCACATTCCTCCTTATGTTGTCAAGTTTTTGGGTCAATATGTATATTTTTGTACCATCTATCCTAATATTCCAATAGTCTTGAACTCTCTCTTTGAATTATAGGTGAGACTACCACATTATTTCATATCTAAAAGGTTTTGGCCCACTTTTCAAACCATCCTCCCACAAGAAGATTATAGGGGAATGGTCTGAAGCAGTTCTAGTAAGATTCTCAAGTTGAGAGTTCCCAAGTATATTCCAGTTCCCTATCACCAATAACTTATCCAATCTAATCTGGATAAGGTCCTTTCCCTTTCTATTATTAGTCTAATTATATGGGTTCCCTCTTAGTTCCACATCTATAAAATCCATTATGCTCATAAATTCATTAGGGTCTTGCAAGCTTTCTAGGCAGTCCCTATTTCCACCCAATTTCTCTGAATGATATAGGAGGGTATTAAAATCTCCCATACCCATCATTTGTTTATCCTTCATAGTTTTAGTAATCCTAGCCAATTTATTATACATGTCCTTCCTTCCTAGTTTGCTATTAGAAGCATAGATATTGATCAACCCCCAATAATGAGTGCTAGAATGGAAATCAATAAATATATAAAAATTATCCTTCCAAACCTCAGTTTCCTTCATGGAGTTTGGATTCCACATAGTAGCAATACCCTCTGAGGCACCATCAGCATCTGTATGTAGATACTCAGCACCTGGCCAAATATGACTAACTATTTTATCAAAACTACCACTAAATATTTTAGTTTCTTGCATTAAAACACAGTCAACTTTTTCTTGAAATATATGGGGGTTATTTAAACCCCTCAAATTCCAAGAGAGGAATTTCATTTCTTACCTCTAATAATTGTCTCCAGTGTAAGTTGCTTACCACTGGCCACATCCCGTGCTACTTGCTTTATCTTGGTTGCTCTACTAGATGGTCTTCTAGCTATCCCATAGGCTCCTATATCTGGTTTTATTTCTTTATAATGTTTATTTGACTAGATGTCAGGATATATTTTATGATTCAAAATTGAGACTTATGTTTATGAGATTTATTTGATGAGCACAACTGATGACTTGGATTGTGAGAACCAACTTATATTTTTGGTTTGCATATTATAGAACCAAATTCAATCATTACAATTTTTGTGGTATGGGATAATTATGACTTGTGATTTTTTGGGAAGGTGGTCTAGGTGCATCTTTTGGGAGTGGCTTACAATGGGGATCAAGGCCCAAAGTAGCTATCAAGGTAACTCATTGTAAGTTGTGTAATACATGATAACATAGTAATTAAAATATTTTGACACACATTAAAAAGGGTAAGTTAGAGATTTTGCCCCACCATGCCTTGAGTGCTTGTATAGGCTAAGTATGGGTTTGGGATACTACCTAGTGAGAGGTATGACTAGTTTTCCATGTCTTCATTAGAGGGTATTTTGTTTTTGCATGGGTCACATTGAGGATCTAGGGTCCAAAGTGACCAGTCCAGGGTAACTCAATGCTTGAGGGTTTTTGTTCTAGTGAGAGACTAGTCTAGGGTAACTCAGGTAGTTTGACCATATGATGACATCCCTATTATGTAGCATGAATCTCGTCCATGGTTTTTTTATATTTTCCTATGGTGGTGTACTTGTTGGATGTTTCTATTATATATTGATTGGAGGTATTATATTATTGATGGTTGACTTTTATTGATGAGTTTTAATTATTCATTGGTGTTGTACTTGTTTGATTTTTTTTTTGGTGGTTATCAAACTTTTCTCATTTGGTATTGATTTAGAAGTTAGTATTGCTTCATTGATTGTATCACTTAGTTTTTATTCTTTATGGTATTTGGTATCTGGATGTTGACTTCGTATGTGATGTTGGTATTGGATGGGTGTTCTTTCAACTTGGTTATATTTTCTTCTTGAGTAGTTGTGTTACTCTTGAGGTAGAATTGGCCATAAGGAATCCTTTCCTAGGATTGATTTTATTATTTGATATTTTGTATGTGGATCGTACATTATCTCCCTTGTACGATGGGAGTGGAAGCCTAACTAGATAACCATGTGATCGGGAGGTAGTGACTTCTTACCATTTAGGCCCCCTCAGTTTGGCAGATGTTGGATGTTCGCTAACACAATTATATCATTATCATTCTTATTCTTGTCTTTGAGACTTTTCAGATGTTGCATCTATGTATTTATGTATCTTTTATTTTGAGATCCTAGGGGTCGATGCATTGTATTTGATGTACTTGTATTTATTATTTTATACCCTATGACATGTGTAGTGGATGTTATTATTTGGATGTTCATTATCATATCAATTGTATTTATATATTGCTTATGAGATTATGTATTTTTTATTCATTTATGATTGTAGACATTGTGCTTTAGATTAAGACTATTTAACATAAACTTCTTAAATGAGACTCAACAAGAAGGAACCCTTGAGGAATGTAAATAGTATTGTGTTACTATATGTGTGAATGTTGTGTATGTGTATCTTGATTCTACATTGTAATTTGATATTGTTTATACCTTCTTTTTTTAAATGTTCAATAAACATTGTGATGTGTTAGGTTAATTTTTCTTGGGTTTCCAAGTGGGGCATTACAATATTTATTGCTATATTTTTCTACAATTCAGCTAACATTAAAATAAAGAGCTAAGTGTTGATATGAATAATTTGAATTATTAATGATTTTCTAAGTGGATTTATGAGTGTGATTGAGTTGTTTGAAGTTGTTAAAAGTTGAATTAGTACATCTAGACCTAAGGATAACTAATTCACCCTCCTCCTCCCTCTCAATTATTCTAATCATTCTAACAAGTTTAAAAGAAGTAGAAAATTTGTAAGAAGAAATAGGAAATATGATAAATCTAAAAGTTGCTCTATTCTAAGGATGACAAAAATAGTTATTCCAATAGTGAGGATGATCCTCAAAATGATGAGATACTTTTCATGGAAATAGATAACTGAAATCTAAAATAGAATGAGAAATGTGGGTTCCTAAGTTTTATGGGATAAACTTTACCTTTTGGAGATTTAGAGTGCTAATTTACATTAAGGCTCTTGGTCTTGATGTATGGGAATGTATTAGATGATTATATACCTTCCATAGGGCTCACAAATTATGAAAATAAGATGTCATCCAAAGCAAATGCAATGAGTTTTATTCTAAGTTATTTGGTTGACTCATAGTGTGACAAGTGGTTGCATCTTAGTGCAACCAAGGAAGTTTGGGAGCAATTGCATACAACATGTGGTAATGATGTTTAAAGGGATATTTCTCATTTTATCAAGGAAAATGCTCAAATTGATGAAAAAAATGAATGATGAACATGATGATATGGATGATGGTGAAGTAGATTTAGAACTTGAACTAGTAGCTTCCGTTTTTGAAATAAAGAAACCTTAAAATAAAAATTAGAATCTTGTTAATTGGTGCAAGTGGAAATCCAAGAAAAAATGAAATAACTATGTCCCTTTTGAAGTTGAGAAAGTTAAAAATTATTCTAAGATTTGGATTGAGGAAGCCCAAACAATCCAAGAAGAGCTAAAGAATCAAATTGTGTTGAAAGAGGAAAAACATTTGTAAATTAGAAGTTTAAGTATTCTCACTAATAAATATTGGAAAGCTACAATGTTGCTAAGTCAAGAAGTGATAAATTAAAAAAAAAACAACATGTTCTTGGACAATCTACTCTCTTCACATAAATCCCCAATTGACAAGAGTGGTATTGGACTTGAAATTGGCCAATTCTCTATGTCTCATAGAAACGAAGAATAGTTTTCAAATAGTGAGAACCATTTAATCTCCAATCAAGACCATTTGAACAATGTGAATAAATATTTGTTCTATAGATACTACTTTTCATGCAATTTTTTTGGACACAAAGCCACAAATTGCAATGTTTTTATAAGGAGAAAGCCTTACTTATTTAATAAAAATTCATTTGGTTCCTTTGGTAAATATAACATCATTTGTTATAGCTACAACAACTTTGGACATGCTACAAAAAAATTCAAGGTCAATAGTGGAGGGTCATCCAACAATGTTGTTGTGAAAGGAAAATCAAAGATTACTAAAGTTTGGAGGAAGAAAAATTAAGAGGTGTCTCTTAAGGCGTTAGTTGTTCAAAATGCTCTTCTTGCTAAAAAATAAAAAAGAGATAAGGTATGTAGATAGTGATTGTTCTAGACATATGAGTGATGACCTAAATAATTTTCATACTATTAAGAACATAAAGGAGGTTCATTCAGATTTGGAGGTAGTTCATCTACTTAAGTTGTTGGTATAGGAAATCTAATGTTAAATAATGGTGGAATTAAGTAGAGAATATGCTTTATGTCAAAGTTTTGAAACAAAATTTGTTAAGTTGGAGTCAGCTTTGTGACCAAGATTATGATCTTTATTTTAGTTCAAATTCTTGCATCATTAAAAAAGGAGAAGAGCTTATTTCAAATCCTACTAGGAAAAAAAATTATATTCTTGATGACAATAAGAGAGAAATATGTTATTTAAGTCAAGTAGAAGATGCATGGGTTTTTCATAAAATACTTGGGAATATAAATTTTAATAATTATATAATTAAGATTAGTAAGAAGGAAGTGGCTAGAGACATGACAATGTTATAAAACTCAACAAACATGATTTGCAAGAATTGTCAAGAAGGGACACAAATAAGAGCTTCCTTCAAACCAAAAGAACATTCTAGTTGCAAAATTGATAAAGTGCCACACCACCTTTATGAACTCATAACCAAATACACAAAAACATGGAGATAAAAAGAAGACAAAATTCTTTACAAATCATACATTTCTACTTGAAATTCCTTACAAATTCTTCAAGGTGAGAAAACTTTAGCTTCTTAAAATATGAGAAATCTTCCAATATAAGAGCTTAAAAACTAAGATCTTATACAGCTTCTACATCAGTAATACATTAGAAATTCTTCAATTTTGGCCAAATTTCATATAGTTGTGTCTCCATTTTAAAAATATATCTCTGCAAACTTGCATCTCAACCAATTCACATGTCTTCCTGAACTTGTTTCTCGCCTAAATACATCATAAAGCTTCCAAATTTTACCTATTTAGTTTTTTATATGCACCATAGACCTTTAGAATAGCATTATGAGACCCATAACTTCCATCTTTTAGACTTTTTTCATCCTTCATCCATATTTTTAACTTTCATATCTTTAATATTGCATCACATATTTCCTTTTGGTAACATGGAACACTATCATCATATTGGACTTTGATAATAATAAAAACAAATTAATTATTGTCTTTCATACCTTCATCATATTTCCATCTCAAATCTTAAGAATAAATACTTATATGAAGTATTTGAAGTATCCTTATCATTACAAAACATAATCTAATATTTTCACTTCAAGATAAAAGTTTGTCTTGGGTGATTAATCCAATCATATCTTGCTCAAAATAATTAGTATATCTTTGAGTAGGATATCATCATCTATCTGTATTGTTTGTACTTAACAAGGATCATCTTTCACTAATATTTATCTCAAACCTTCATCATCAATCCTTATCATTGAATCCTGATCCAATCCAATCAATCTTTGAGGCCCTACCCTCTTAGTCAATCCAATCAATAAATCACTTAATTATCTCAATCAATTGATTGATTAGTTAATCCAATGGAAAATAATTCCAATTATTATTCCTAATCTTAAGATTCATCTCTCACATTCCACATATTTCATCTTTCTATATTAATCATCCCAAATTTATTTCAATTCATCTAATCAAGGTCTTATTCATCATATTCATCCTTCTTAATCTACATCAACATAAGATCTCATTTTCATAGTTCATATAATCCCATTGCATGACCATAATTTTACTTTGATCTATTCATCTAAATTCAATCCATAACTTTTGTATTTATTAATCATGCATTCATCATTCATATATATTCAAACATCTCTCACATATCTTCTAAGTTCATTCATTCTTAATTCAAATCTTCCTCCAAATTATCTTTTGATCCAATTTCAGAATTCCTCATCTTAATATCATGAGTATGGATTAGTTTCACAACATGGTTATAGAAAAGTGCAACATCAAATTAAAAATCCAATTAAATAATCATATCAATCACATACATCTAGTCAATACATATCAAATGATCCTATACCTACATTACATGCTCAATTTTAATTTTCATCACAACCAACTCCTATTTGTAAAGATATCACATCATCAAAACTTTTTGCAACATCTCAAGAATGTGTATTCAAATTGGTTACTGGGGAACTTTGGCAACTTGTTACTATCATTCATGCTACACAACTCACTCAACAACTAAATCTACTTAATCCTGGTCCATATCAATATCCTTATCCTACCTTTGACTAGGGAAATCCACATCATTATTCCATAGAAGAAGAGTTTTACAAATAGATTAAAGAACTACGAAAGGAACTTGATGCTTATCAAACAAAAAATAAAAGACTTAACTATGAAGAACTATTACCTTTTCCATTGGCTAAAAAATATAATCTTAAACCTCCATTTAATCTAAGTCCTCCATCTAATCCTCAATATCTAGATAATCCCAATCCTGTCCATGATTGTTACCAAAGACTAGAAAAGGATTTGAATCTTCAACTTTAAACAATTTTTCAAAATTACCCAAGGCTCCAACCACTCTCTCACACATAAAATACAATATCCCTCAACCAAAATGATATTATACACCAAATTATTAGATCCCATTTATGTCATATTTCATAACCTTGTAGAAGAAAATATGATTTTACTTCCAAATACTCAACCTTAGATAGACAATCAACCTAAACCTATTTGGTTTGGAGAAAATGAATATTTTCAATACCATTGCATCAAGGGTCATGATACCAATAGGTACCTAAAGTTAAAATATTTAGTCAAAGATTTTGTCAATAAGTGTGACATTAAATTTGAACATCACAATCCTTCCATCACATCACCCTTACAAGTCCAAGCATGTCAAGACCTTATTCCAAGGAATGCTACCATGGATTTCTCTTCTCCTCTAGATCTAATCATTTTTAAATGAACCCATGATACTCTTATATTTCAAGATCTAGTTATCCCTCTTAATCCACCTCATGATCTCATTACAAATAAAGTTCAATACAGTACCCATCCATGTGAAGACTTAACATCCCTTCACTCATTACTTCATGAAGATATTCTTCATATCCCATCTATTCATCCCCTTCATGTCAAGATCAAATTACACCATCTCAATATGTCATCCCATCTACCCCACCAAATGATCTCAATTCATCTAAAGATCCCATCATCCCCTCAACTTCATCTCATAGTTCCAGCCAAAGTCAATATCATAGCACACCTTCATGTTATTTTCATGATTTCATTCCATCAAAAGATCTCATTGTCTCCTCCACTCCATTTCATAGTTCCCTCCAAATTCAAGATCAACGAATGCCTTTATTTTCTTTGCATTATTATGTTCCATATCAAGATCCCATCATCCCCTCCACTCCATCTCATAGTTCCCTTTAAATTCAAGATAAAATTGTGCCTTCATTTTCTTTGCATGATCTCATTCTATCTCTATATCCTATCATTCCTTCCACTCCATTACATAGTCAAGATTAAGGTACCCTTCCACCTCGGTGTCATGCTTCTAATCCATCTCAAGATCCTAGTATTCCTCCATATGATCCTAGTCCTTCATACTTGACCCCTCTATACCTATTCAATGCATTCATGGATCCTATTCACATGAAATTGCATCTTTTTCATAAAATAATAAGTATCCAATTGGAAAAATAATGTCTTAAGATGTTGGTGAACCTTCCACCCCTTCCAAATCCAAAATCCCTTTGTCTAAATGCAAAAGCACCCATCAACAATATTCCATAGCCATTTTGCATTATTATCCACATCCTTCATCCCTTTTATCCATTTTGTGTCCTTATCCACATCTCTCATCCCTTCCATCCATTTTGGGTCCTTATCCACATCATCCTTCCCTTTCATCCATTTTTGTTCCTTGCATACATCTATTTATCACAACCATATCTACCACTCCATTACCTCAAATCCCTCATTAATGTCAACTAAGGAACACATCCTTGGATTCCTTCCAACATTTAAATTCCATAATTCCATCCATAAAATATCCATACCATACATCCTCATGCACCTATACCATGGCTAATGTAATCACATGGTATGCTAAAGTTAAAATGCCTAAATCTAAAAAATCCCAAAAGTTAAAGGATCAACATGTTCCATCTAAATGACATGTTCAAGAAAATAAAAATATAATCCAAAATAAAGAAAAATTCAAAAGGATACAAAGGCCTAAAAAAAATTTAAAAAATTTAAAAAATCATGTGGATTTCAAACAAAAATAAATTTGGCATCCAACCTTTCTAATCCAAAATCCTATTCCACTCATTAGTATTCAATTCTCCATCTTCCTAGTCCATTTTTGGTCCTAATGTTCAGCAATCCATATTTTCTCCTACATCTTCTTCAAACTCTCCCATCCCACTATTCCATCACCTTTAAAGATGTGCTCCAATGATTATATTTTCAACTCCCTCATCCAATTATCTACAATTATTTCAACCTACCATCCATTATACATCCATCTTTCCACACCCATACACACCTTCAATCCAACATGTTGCATGAATCCTTATCCACCACTCCCTATCCATTACACTTTCCTTTTCCATCATACCAACATCTATGAGAATACATCCTCCATATATATATCAAAGGATTTCATCCATGGAAATATTTTCTTGATTTATACGTCCATATGTCTATTATCATTCCCTCCATAAAATTAGAAATTCCTTCAAAAACAAAACCAATGGTGAAAACCTAGTAAATATGTGCCGTGGATAAGTATCATGATGAAAATCTTTAAAATAGGCATCATATAATCCTTACACCTCACTAATCATCATACTTGGGAGCATATACTTCTATCTTGTCACTCACTTCCTACTGTGTCTATCATATATTTTTCATTTTCCTATCCTCTTCCCTTTTCACTTTTTACTTGGGTGCAAGCTCTATCCATACTATATTGTATTGTGTACCTTTCATATCCCTTATCTACTATATATTCTCCCATATAAACCCCATTGTCTTCTTTTATTCTTATCTTTGATCTTTGCCATCATATTCCTTTCATTCATCCATATATATTCACCATCAATATTCCTTATTGTCCTTTTACTTTGTCTATATTGGATCTTGACACCCTATTCATATCATCCATTTCATCTTCCTTATACTATGCATCCATCACCCATCCTCCGCTTTCCATAATCCTATGTTAGCCCATCCTCCTTTGCCATGTCTTGTCTTGATCTTGATTATCCTATACATTTCCTATGTCCCATATATTTCCTACTCCATCCATATTCTCCATATCATTATCTCAAATCATATTCATACCCTTTTCCTAATCAAAAAAACTAGAGCCACTAAATGTTAAAATATATATGCATGCTTTGGACAGTAGAATTCTTTGTTTCCTCTCTAAACATTCATTGCACACCATTCATCCATTCATTCATCTATTATTCACCATCCTTTTATCCTCCATTTTTTCATCTTTATAATAGGGCATCTCACTCATTCGCAATATGGTCCTTAGGTCCCCATCCACATATTCCCCATCCTTTGATTCCCCAATATCCTACCCTCATCCATTATGTCCAACTATCTTCAATCTCCCCATTTCTTTACCATACCTTGGTTCTTCCTTATCATTAGTATCAATCCATTCTATCCATTATTCACTTTAGTTAATCCAATCACTCTAATTCTTATCACAGTCCTTGATTCTTTTTTTAACATATTTACCAAATGACCATTATCACAAAACTATCTTGAGACTGGTTGACTTTTTTTATCGTCCTTTTCGTAGCTATTGCCTTTGAACAATGTCATAAACCAAAATAATCAATCATCATCGATCCTTCAAGATGCATCCTTCCTAAGTTGGGGTTGGTAAACAGATTTGTCTTTTAAGAAAACAAATAATCAAAAGCCTATAATCCCAAATTCATAAGAAAAATACAATCTTCCAATAGTTGAGGAATGCTATCTTCTTTAATTCCTCTCTAAATTTTAGTAAGGTTCAGCTCCCTTATTAGATTTTCAATTAAAACATTCTGTTAAACAAGGATTACTTTTAACCAGAAAGTAATAAGGCTTCCCATCTATTCTTAGATAGAGGGATAATTAAATAGCAACAACTAAATAAATCAAAAAATGGATAAAATGGAGAGAACACAAAGTTTTTCTATCAATTTCTTATTCGAAAGAAATATATAATAAAAGGATTATCCAATATATACACCATATAAGTATCCAACATCAAAAAGAGACCCAATACTTTAATACCGATTGAATACTAAATCAATAGAGAACAATCCAAAGCATACAATCCTTGAATGTGTATATATATATATAAGATCTTTTTCATCCAAAAACAATCATGTTCTCGTATAATACTAATAAACTCCAAAAAACATTCACACAATGACTAAAATAGATTTATAGTTCACACTATGATATTCACTATTGAGTTTCTAGCTTAAATAAAGCAATGTCTGAGAATCTCCATCAAAACTTGATTCTTAGATAGTTTTAAAATAGTTAAAATAACCAAGTTTTTCAACGAGTATGCAGACCCCAAATGTAACTAATTTAAAAAATAGAGCTTGAAAAGAACATAAGGAAAAGATTCCCTAGAGAGAATCATCATCATGCTTCCTCAACGGCTCTTCTTCTTCCTTGACATTATCCTGGTTAGAAGGTCCCTGTGCAAGCTTCCAGACTCTGTATGCAGCTATGAATTTTGACATGGTGTTCTCGTTTGGGCTCTTTGTGCCCTATAAGACATTCTTCCATGTATCCCTATCTTGTTTCATTTTAGTGACTCCATTTAGATATTCTAGGAGTTGCTAGCTGCACATGTTGATCATAGTTTCTATTTTAGAAAGTTTAGTAAGATCTGCCATGGTCAAGTCAACCCCATCCTTGATTGCCTTTAGGGGTTCTTCATATTGTTTAACCAATGCTTCTACATCTGAACCTCCTTCTTTGAAAGGTGCCAAAGGAGTCAAACTAATGGCTTGAAAAAATTTATTCATACCATCCTAAATGGCCTTGAACTCCTTTTTAAAATAATGTATACAAGAAATGGAAAAAACTATAATTAGAGACCTACCAAGCTATGTTCTTTCATAATATATAGATTATCCCTACATCCACTAGCTGTAATAGGTTTTCCTTTAGAAATTTATTTGGACCATATTCCTCCACATCTTCTAGCTGAGTAACCATAGTCAATAATCTTTTAGATTCTTCTTTCCATATTGTCATTTGTATACAAGCCTCACCTATCACAACTTTAGCAAGAGTAAATATTTTGTACAGGTCTCGTATAAACTTCGTAAGTAGATTCATCACACAGTCTATCCAATTATGGATGATAGAAATTATGGCTTTCCCCTTCTTTAGGTCATTCATTAGTTGTTGATTTTAAAGTGCATTGGGATCAAATGTGGGCTGAGATGAACCATGCCCTATTAGTGACCTTATATATTTTACCATGGTATGGATTTTTTCCTTCAATTTCCTCTCTTCAATACCATCCTTCTGTGATTGTAGGATAATTTTATTAATGGATGATTCTACCTAGTGCTCATTTGTCTCCCAATTTATCACTCCAAAATTGATGTGGGTAATCAAAAAATTATTCAAATCTAGTGCACCTGTATCACCTTTGTGATAATAGGTGGTTACCTTGGAAATTTTGTTGCCTATTTCTTGGTTAAACACTATCTGTGTTGAGCTCTTAGTTCTTTTGGATTTTGAGATTCTAGTAGTATATTTACTCATAATATCATCGACAAGAAAGAAAACTGGAACTAGGATCCTCTCTTTTTTTATTGAGGCCACCAACCAATTTGGTGTAGAATCAGGAATCTTTTGAGATTCATTGCCTTTAACTGGAATATTCAAATTTTCTATCCTTAAGGAGAGGTTCCCACAGTCATCTAGACCCATTGAAGATTATCAATGAGCATACCACCTGAATCCCTATCAAGTTTACTATCAACCTGAATAGCTTCACTAGACCCAACAAGCATCACCATCTTGGTCTGGTTTTTAGAATGAGCTTTTTCCTCTAGGGGAGGATTATTGACCTGTGTCCTATTAATCCTTTTTTATCACCTACTACCTATAGATTTGGAATGAAAATTAGAATAGGAGTCAATTGATTTTCTAGCATGTTGGGTCTTTTTCATTATCAACCAAGAATTTTTTCTCTCAAGCATAATCTTTGTTCGTTCAATAATATTGTCTTCTTCCTTAGAATCCCATTTTATAATAGCTTTGCTAGAAATCAAAGACTCAGTTATTTGAGTGCCTCTTAAATCTACTCTATATTCTTTAATATCAGAGACATTTATATCCATATTTAAATGGAAAAGCTTAATTTGAGAAATGGTGAGCCTTCTATGTTTTCTCCTCCAAACCTCTAGTTGATCTTCACAATCCCCCAAAAAATCTTCAATATCAAGGATGTGAGAAAACATCCCCTGGGAATCAAACAAGCTATGAGATATCCTTTTACTATCAAAGTTTTTCCTAGCATGATACAACCCAAGATGAAAGTTTATTAAATCTGAGCTTATGCATGTAGCATCCTCCATACTCCTATAGGTTAATTTGCCTAGTTTGAGCAGGAAAATGACATCAGAAACCTCATCAGTGGAAAACTTTTTTATGATTGAATTATTTCTCAAGATACCGCTACCAAAATGAAACAATCAAGGGAAAATCTAGGGAATCTTAAAGGTTCCTCATCAAAACCATTCATCCTTACATAAGTGAACTTGGTAAATTGGATGTAAATGCTACCAAAAGATTGAACAAATTTCCTAGATTCACAAGAGAATCTATGGTGAGGAGAACCTTTCATTTCAAAACACAAATTTCTAGAGAAAATGTTGTGAACCTTCTTGAAATTTTCCAAGACCTTGTCTCTATGTAACACAAGGTAGTAGTTATATATAGTGATGTTTTCTGCCCAAGGTTCATGAGCTAGATACTACAAATCTTGAGTACTAACCAGTATATATATAAATTTTGAAGACATATAGAATTTTTCTTCATGCTTAAAGCTCCTCTAAGATAGTTTCTTAGATAGCTAGCTATAAATTCAGCCCAGACTAGGAATTGAGACCCTTTCAAAATAATCTAAACATAAAAATAAATCCATTCTTCAAAAGAAGACACATCCAGAGAACCACAAATTTGGTGCAGCAAGACCATGACATCATGAACCTATGAGGTCATTTGATCTTTCTTGATAATTTTAGGCAACCTTTGTATGGATTTTCAGTCTAGCTCTTTGCAATGATATTTCTATATACATTGGACTTTTCTAAGAATCTAGCCAATGATAAAGAAAGATTCAAATCTAAAAATTCTTGCTCTTCAAGATGAAATAATTTAGACACAATTTCCCTAAAAATATTTAGCAATATACTTATTTCCTTCCTCAGAATATTTCCACTAGGCATATCATACATCTGAATGCATTCTTGAACAAGTTTCAGACATGGGTATGTAGGCAGGAAGGTAGAGGCCATGAGAAAAGTAGTATCCAAGACTTTGGTGGAAAAGGGTTTTGCAAGTTTCTCACATGATCTTTTTGTTACCCCTCCTAGGTCAACTCCTAAAAGGTTTGTGTTTGATATAATGGGTGACCTACTATACAAACTGTGAGTATTCCCAAAAATGTGCAAAGTGGACTTCATGATTCAAAATTCCTTCCTATTGCTTGAAAATTAAAGGAGCAAAAACAATATTTATGCTAATAGGTGAAAGAAAAAGAGTCAAAGAACATAAGACTTACCTAAAGAGTAGAAACTATGAAAACTATGAAAGATGGTTCTCCTTCCTTAGATTCCTACTACTGACACTTACCAACTAAATAAATTGTATTTTCAAAAAAGGGAAAGCTTACTTAAATATACTCCATAGTAAAGATAGGGCATTAATCATGAGAAGGACAAAATGGATTACACATGTTGCAGGAATAGGATGATGTGACAAGATGGCACTTGTCATTAAATATAAAGTGAGAAACTTAAATGATATGTTACCTTTTCATGTGCCAAATTTCCACTTTTTCCCTTTAAAAATAAATCTCAATGTGATATTTAATGATTGTGTTACTCCAATTTACTACCTCTTTGTAAATGATGAAGTCATGCATGAGTGTTTCAGACCTGATGAGGTGTCCAGTTGTAGCACCTCTTCTAAGATTTGAACTTCGTGGCACATAAGGATAGGGCCCACAAACAATATTGCATGAAGACCAAAAAATGAGTTGAAGTGTTGAACCCTTTGAACTTAGTTCAAATAGTGCAAAGGGTACAAGAGGTTCAAAAGTTATTAAAGAAAATCAAAACTTGAAATATGACCTCAATCACTATGTTTACAAAGGAGAATCAAGGAATAGACTTGGTCAACATAGGCTTTGAGGGATGGAAAGGAAAAATTTCATGGATGGACAACTAAAGAAGGGGTTATTGGACCTCAAACTGCATTTGACTCTGAGAAAAATACTAAACTAATAGTTGGCAATCCTTAATAAAACATTAATGTGTTCTAGGAAAGGACTATGGACTATGTGATCACTTGGTTATAAAGTCTTTTTTTAATCTTTTGTGATAAATTGTGCCTATTTTTGATAGCTTAGATATTTATATCTTGATTTATTCAAATGGGTCTTTAATTGATTCATGGTTTTTTGTGGTACAATGTGTCTTTCTATTTGAGTGTTTGGTCTATCCAACTAAATCACTTCATCCATTTTATTTACCATGTGTTACATGATTCTTAGCTGATATAAAACATGGATATTCTCTCCCATTTTAACACAATGAAATTTACATCATAGATTAGTTTTCATATTAGGTAGGTCACTTTGCATTTGAGGCCTCATTTTATTTACATAGCCCCCTTTAGTTTAATTTCTTTCCTTTTCTATCTTTTCATTCCCCCCTCTGGGTGGGCCTTGTTTTTTTTTCTCCTTCCTTTTTTTTCCTCAGGTCATAGAGCATGGGTATCTTGTGGCTTAGCCCTAGCGAAGATGTTTGGTTGGGATTCTTCTTGCATCAACTTTTAGCCATTTCTTGGGTCTTTTAGTGAGTTCTCATTTTCTTCTTCTTCTTTTCTCCTTCTTTCCTTTTTTCTTTGTGAGTGCCCCTTAATGGTCTCATCTTGGTCCTTGGTTTTTGTCCCTTGCCTCAATTTTTATGTTGTTTACTCTTGTTACCCCATAATTATGCAATTGTCTCCTCTTCTCTTCTTTCCCTCTCCTTGTCCCCATTTCTTTTCTTTTTGAGAGAATACCCATGTTCTCTATGTAGACACCTAAAAACCTTTAGAAAATAAAGTATTTTTATTTTTTGAAAAATTTCTGATGACATCATCATTTATTAATTAATTAATTATTTAATTTATTTATTTATTTTTATGCCATTAAATCCCTTTATCTTAATTAAAAATATTTAATTAAGGAATCCCTCCCAAAAATGTTTAAATCTTATTTAAACATTATTTCCTTATTTATTAATTATTTAATTAATAAATTGACCCAAAAATCCAAAATAAATAAAAAATTTATTTTTTGCCCAAAACTTGGCCAATTTCCTTAAGACCACTAACCTCTTCCAAAATCTTCTAATCCTTCTTTAATTTTGATTAAAGGCTAATCCCATCATTTCCTACCCCTAATCCCAACTCAAAATATTTAATTAAGATTAAATATTAATCCTCATGTTTATTAAAAAAGTTTTAATAAATATCTCCTCAACCCAAACCCTTGAAATAAATAAAACTTTATTTATTTCCTAAAAATCTAATTTATCCTCATCCTAAGAAGTTCTAGACTCTTCTAGAAAGTCTTCATCCTCATCCTAGGAAATTCTAGACTATTCTAAAAAGTCTTTATCCTCATCCAAAGTCTAGACTCTTCTAGAAGATGTCTTTAAACCTAATCCTAATCCCCTCCTAACCTTGTCACATTCCCTAAACACGGGTTAAGACTTACTAACCCAAGCCAAAGTTAACAAATATCTCCTCCTTCACCCACCCTCATTAAATGCCATCCACTTGCCTATCCCTAAGCTAATCCTAAACCATCCTAATCCATCCTCTAATCATTTGCACAATCCTAAGCAAGCTTAAAACCCTCCTAATCAAGCCCAAGTCAAAATTTCTCTCATCTCCCTCAAAATATCTCAACCATAAAACTTTATGAAGCCCACTAGGCCATAAATGACTCTTCCAAGCCCTTTTATTGCTCTTACAAGCCATTATGAGGGTCTTTATGAAGATTTCATCCCTTGAGCCTCCTTTTTTGACTCATCCTTCCCCTTTCCTCCATCCTCTCACCCTGTGACATGTGTCACTCCTTGATTGGTTGTAAGGAAGCACAATCCATGTGCTCTCTTCTCATGCAATCTGAGCCCTCCATGAGCTTTTTCCCATCCTTGCATCTTAGCCCTCAATCCCTCAAGCCTCTTGCCTATAAATTGGATCCTTCCCCTTTGCAAAATAACACAATCCATGAAGTAAAGTCATAATGCCATTTTAAGAAGCCATTTTACATCAAAACCATACACTCACACCCAAATTCCAACTCCATTTGAAGCCATTTTTGAAGCATAAGCTTGAGCATACATCCTATCTATTTAGACAAAGGCACTCAACAAGAGAGCTTCTTATTGAGAGAGTCCATTAATGGCTCATATTCTCAATTGAGAGCTCATCTTAGTCTATCTTGAAGTTTATGAATTTTGTTTAGTTTGTAGAAGCTTTATTTAAATTTGGTTTCTATTAGCATACTAACATTGCTCATATACACTCTGAACTTGCTTATTCTTTCAAGTGGGCATACCTCCACCTCATCATTATCCTTCCTCATCCTTCTCTAATTGGTGCATCTCATTTTCTTCTTCTTTTCACATGATACTAATTTTGAGATGACATCAAAGAAGAGAAAAATGTAGAGACCTAAGATTTTTCTTTCCCTCTAATATTAATTTAATAAATATTTTCCCTAAACATTATAGTTGATTTTATTAATTAGCTATATTTTTATATTCTTATTTTTATTTAATTATGTTTATTTTAATTATGATACACTCTACTAGGATTTTGGTTGATGTAGTGGTTTGCTAAAGAAATCTTTGTATATATCTGTGTCATACTACATTTACTACGGGATCCATATGGTTTTTTAATATGGCCCTGACCATTTTTAGTCAAGAAGTTAATGTTGGCATTGGAATTACTCTAATGGATGCTCATGGTGCCTCCCCAAAACAAAAACCCTCTCAAATTCATCCCAAAAGTATTTCAGAAGGTATGTCATCCCTTGATGTTTCTCTTAATGCTTAGGATTTTGATAGTTCTTGTTACTAGTTAGAGAAAAATACCCTCATAGGGTATTTTGTGGGAAGAACTCCTCCTAAAAGCATGCTCAAAGAATGGGTGCCCAAAGCATGGAGTTCTCATGGTGTTCATCTTGATGGCATTCAAAATCTCACCAAGGGTTATTTTTTGTTCCATTTTTCCAACTCTTCCTATGTTGAGGCTATCCTTAGCATGGTGCATGGTCTATTTGGTCCTCCCTTCTAGTTTTGTTGTGTTGGTCTTGAGACTTTTCTGTCTCAAATGACAAAAATCTTGGGGTTTTCCATTTGGGTTAAGTTCCTTGGTCTTCCCCTACCTTGTTGTTTGTTTATGCATTTCATTTCCATGTCCATCAGTAAGGTTCTTTTTCAAGTATATGATTGTTTTTTGAATTCTCAACCTTAAAAATGAGTCTGCATTAAGGTTGATCTTTCCCTCGGCCTTAGGAAAACTATTGATACTAAAGTGGGTAGTCATACCTTCATCCATAAGGTGTTGTATTTGAATTTTCCCAACAATTGCTATAGGTTCCATTCAAAAAAACATAAGATTAAGGATTTCCCTCTTGCAATGCCTTGCATGAAGACCCCTCAAAGAAGACTCCTTCTAGGCTAGTAGAGTTTGTGAAAAAAGATGAGTGGACCACAATGGTCTAGAAGGTAAAAAATGCTTCCACCTCAAAGAATTTTTTTGCTTTGACTTCTTAGCCAACTCAGGAGGTGTCTACCTAGGAAACTATAGCTTAGGAAACTATAGCTACCCAATTGGTTTCTACTCCTTTGGCTCACAGTTCAAACCCTATCTAGTAGTGGAAGGAAGCTTCATCAGATGTCTCCTAGCCCCCATTGGTTTGTACTCTACAACATGCTTTGAGTATTTTTTCATAGTATCTATATCGATCCTAGATGTGCTAAGATGATGGATGGAAACTCAAACAAATGGAGGGTTATCTTTGGAGGAGACTCTCTTCCTAGCTTCAGAAATAGTTTAGAGTTCTTGGATAATAGTTTCTCCTCTCCTGGGGATGAGGATGATATGAAAGACTTTTTATCATGATTTTTTTTTCCTAGAATGTTCAAAGTCTAATTAACTTCTGTAGAAAATATTTTGTTCAAGATGTTAGACATAGGCTTTGTTCCCTAGATGTTATTTTCCCTGAGAGAATAAAATTTATAATTTTTTGCTCAATGTTGTATGCCAAGTCATTTCACCTAAGGGGATTTTTTTGTCTTCTCAGCATGAAGATAGTTGAAGTGGAGTCTCTACTCTCACTTACTTGAATTATTTTGTTATTGAACATGGATTTGACCCCATGTAGTAACTTGTTTGGATTTTGTTGTCTTTCAATAATCATTATTTTGGGATTATCAATGTCTATGTCCCCAACAATGTAGTTGAGATATCCCATCTGTGGCATTGATTAGCACATTATTTCCCATCTGTCACTTGGGTTATGTGTGTGTATTTTAATATGGTAGGTTTGGGTGCAGATAAAGATGGTATTTTACCTTTTCATTGGATATTTGGTGAGAGAGAAGCTTGATACTGCATGTGTACTAAATTGGGGCTACCACCACTATCATGGCAAGCTCTAGCACACTTGGTCCAATTTTAGAGCTATCTCTCATAGGTTTTTTAAGAGGCTTGATTGTGCCATGATTTTTTCTTAGTCCTTCTTTTTATTCTATAAAGCTAAGGATTTACCTTCCACTCCTTTAATTGATGTGACCTTGTCAAATCATTACACCATTCATATTTCTATTGTATGGAAAATAACTCAAAGGCATCCTTTCTAGATGTAATTTTACCTCAATACATTATTACTAAGTCACAATCCCACTATGAATCACATCCTTCAAATATGGAATTTGAAGCCTAGGTCCCAATCTCAAGTGGGCTAGACTTAATGGTGGGATGATGTCATCAACCACATGACATGGTTTCTCTATATTTATGGTAGGAAAATTGCCATGTACTATAGGTGGTCCTATTATGCCACTACCAAGGACCTTTGTGCTACTACCAAAGCCTTGGCCATGAATCTATTTGATTACAAATAATTATGTTGCTAGGGGAGCCTAGATCAAGGCTCGCCTTCACTACCTTCAAGCGAGAGATCAAACTTCCAAATATTTCTTCCATGATCTTAAATCTTATCATACCTTAGTAGGAATTTATAAAATCAAGTAAGGCTATTATTATTATTTATCTTCCTAACATTCTTCCAGACTTTGTCTGGTACTATCAGAAAGTGTTCAGAGCATAGGGAAGTTCAACTACTAGGGACAAATCTTTAAAGGCCTACATTTGTGATTGTTCTCAGCAAGCTCCATGTTGAACAAAAAAACTTTTGTGATCAAATGCTTTCACTTGTGGACCTAAAGGAAGACATTGTTTACATGGTGGATGACAAGGCCCTTAGATGTAATAGCTTTCCTTGTGAATTCTACAAGGCTTATTGGGACTATGTTGGCCCCAACCTTCATAAGGTCTATTTGGAAGTCTTTCACTCTTAGTCCCTTGAAGATAACATTAAGAAGGTCAATATCAATTCCAACCCCAAAGCTAGAGATCCTAAAGATGTCTTCAATTAGAGACCTATTACCTTGCTCAATGTCTCTTACAAGATCATTGTTAAGGTCTTAGCCCTTTGGATCTTTTGCGAATTGTGTGGCCTAAGAAAACTAGCTTCATCAAGTATCGATATATCCTTGACAACATCATTTTCTATCTAGGAAGGCATGGAATGGGCTAGGAAATTCAAATAGTCTTTTTTTCCTCAAGAATGATTTTGTAAAAGCTTATGGGTGCATTAAGTGGACTTTTATTCTAGCAATGCTTCAAGCTCTTAGCTTTGGTCCCAGATTTCTTCAATCTATTTGTATGTTATTTAGGGATGTGTCTACTTGAATTACTATCAATAATCAACAATCTAAGACTTTTGACCTCTTCAAGTCCATCTACCAAGGTTTCCCTTTTGCCTCGGCGCTCTTGTGCTTGTTACTGAAGGATTTTACTACTTGTTTGCCAATGCAATCTCTTACGACCTTGTCAGAGAAATTTCCCTACCTAAGTCACCTACTCATATTGTCAATGGAAATTTTCTTATGACTCATTTCTTTACCTCATTAAGGATGAAGAAAATATTCACATCGGTCTACAATGCTTGGAAACTTTCTACTTGGCTTTGGTTTCTTTCATTTACTGGCATAAAATGCTCTATTACATATAGTCTTTTCTACCTACTCCATTGTGGATCCCATATTATGACTAGAAATAAATTCAACATGGGGATATTTTGTGTTTCATGGAAATTCCCTTTTCCTTCTAGATCTTTCCTGTGGAGTTATGGAATGTTGTTCTTGCCAAGATAAAGAAAATTCTTGCATACTAGATTGGTAAACCACTTTCTTTGGCTAGTAAACTCTAGGTTTTCTCTAAGGTTCTCACAACCAGACCATGTTTATTATTCTTCATGTTTAGCACCTTCCAAAGCCTCTTATTTGAAGTTGGAAAAGTTCCTTCAAGACTTTCTCTAGGTTTTTGGGACTAATCGTGTTGGCTTTCACAAAGTCGTCTACAAGTTCTATTGTCTTCCCAATGAATTTGGAGGTCTTAATGTTATTTCTACCCAAAGAAAGGTTTATCCTTGTGTGATAAGTGGGTAATTTGTGCCCTTACAAGAGATGAGGCCTGTAAAGTTCTTCTCAGACATTATATTATTTTAGGCAGACATTATATTATTTTAGGCTTTCCTATCAATAGATCAGTCTAGAAGGGGATTGGACTTCAAACCCTTCATATTATGCAATATTTAGAGTAATTTAATGGCTAAGAGAATATGGAAAGCTTGGAAGGCTACCAAGACTTGGCTTCATTGGGATGGAGATGGTTTTTGCTAGAAATGGAAAAAGAAATCTGTAAATAAGCAATACTAGGAAAGAATCTACGTGAGTAAATGCATGAAAAGATATTACCATAAAATAGGAGAGAGAAAGCTTCAAGCTCCAACACCATGGGACAAGATATTTGGAAAGGGGAAAGCAAAGAAAACCCCTTGTGACATTATCAATGAGGCATGAAAAGCCTAAGAAGAGAGAGAGAGAGAGAGAGAGCAAGAGAGCAATTGCTCATACAATAATTGAGAAGAGGAAGAAAGCTCATTGTTAAATGAGAGAAGAGGGTCATCTCTTAAATAGAGATGAGAGAGAGGAGTTAGAATGTAACTCCCATGTCTATGAATGCCACCATTCATAAGTGTGTGAGGCCAAGTGTGAGATTCCTCTTAAGGAGGAATAATCTAAAATTAGAAATTACAATATATATTTATCCTCTCATATTCCACTAGATGACAAAATAAGATGTAGTGGAAAAAGGACAAAAAAGAAATATATTAGGATACCTTGGCTTATATCCTAATATATTACAACAATAAAGAAAGGAGTTCTAACCTTGGTTTATAAATACACCAAGGAAAGATTACAACTTCTAATAGTTTTCATGATGGGCTCTCTTTGAACTAGCACAATATATAATGGTCTCCCCTATTTTCTATCCAAGGGTTACCACTTGCCAAGATGCAAGCAGAGTTTACTTTAGTGATAAATGTTCACCAAATGGAAAATCTCACTCGTCGGGGACCTTGAAATTGGCAAATTTGTTTGCACTTTTGGGGTGGCAATGTCGCCCACAATTTATGAAAACTGGGTCTAATGCTCAAACCAATCGCCAATAATGATACATAATCATTTTTATTTCGATGATAACTTTTCCAGTAGATTCTAATCTTTCCAAATGGTAAGTTAAATATTTTTTCCAACAATTTTTTATGCATGTCTTAATAGATGGTAACATTCACCAATCTATGGTAAAACTTTAAGTCAGGTTATATGTAAAGTACATAGATTTGACAAGTGTCTCTATTCCTGAGATTTTATAAGGAACTTTTTATCCTTCTAATCTTTGGCCCAAAATAGATTATACTTTGGACAAGTGTCATTATTTCAAAAACTTTCTCTAAAACTTGTTGTACTTTAACTCTTTAGCCTGAAATAGGATTTATACTGTTGATTTAGGATCTTCTAAAGATCATTTAAAAGGGTTATTGTGTCTTGGATGATACAAATTTATGGTTTCTAAATATTTTTACTTTTTGGTCACAATTTTCTAAAATAATTAAATATTTGTCACAGTTTTACAAAATTTTCATACGAAGGAAAAAATCGCCATTAAAATTAAATTGTTTCCTATTTTGAAAAAAAAAATTACCAATACAAATTAACTTTTTTCCCCTAAAATAATGTTGGATTCGTCATGATTTTATACATTTTTCCAAAGGGGAGTTTCTTAAAGTTATCCCTAGATGCAAGGGGTTGGTGCTCTATATTTTTATAAACATTGCATAAGAATTCCCAAGGACTTATTTTCCAAAGCCACTATGAGCATCAAATATTGGGAGGACAACTAGATCCAATTTTGGCTCTCTTACACAAAGTGTTAGTTTTATGACTTGTTGGTTTTTGTTATTCCTTCTCAGTTGCTTCACAAGCTTGGGGTCCATCTTGTCAAGCCATGGTGTAAAGATTGGAAGTGGTATCCATGAACTCCTCTTACCAGCTGCAAACCCAAGCTGAGATACCATTGGCTTGTTCCTCATCTTTCCATGGTTACCATTCTCAACCAGCATTGACATTTACAATCTTCCCAGAATGCTTAGAGAATTTATTTTCTTACTATCTAGTCTACTATTACAGAGCCAAAGATTTCACACTTTTCTTGGTATTTTATTTTTAAAGTATTTCCTTTGGGGTCTCAAATGAAGCACATGGGTATCCAAGACCCTAAATGTCCCACATGTAGTCACGCAAAAAAAATTATGCACGTTTTCTAGTTTTGTTGATGTGCTCAACAATATTGGAGCTATGTTTATGATTTGTTTGACTTTTTTAGCCTGAACCCTTTTCTTGGCATATGGTTTTGTTAGGTGATTCACCCAAAACACCCTCTAAGTTCTCCTAGATTTTGAATTCTTTCAGGATGGAGATTAGTTTCACTCTTTGGAAGGATAGAAATATTGTCTTTTCACTCACAACTTTTTGGATATAAATGTATCATTGTATAGTAAAGATTGCATATGTAATAATGTGATGATGAAGATTCAAGTTCAAGCCAACAAGGTGACTCTAGAGACCCACCTTCAAGAGTTTTTGTAGCATTAGGGTAATCCCATGTGTATAATTGTTAGAGTATCACTAAATTCCACTTTTTCCCCTGCACTCTACCCTGTGAGAATCCTTGTAGGTGTATCTCCTCCAGTCATCAATCCTAGACTCTGAGGTCTCAAAATCCCCACCACTCCTTTAGTGTTATTGCTTGACTCCTTCGTCATGTCACAACTTTGAGTTGTCTCTTGCAGCTCTAGTTGTGTCTCTGGCTATTGTTGTTTGGTCTACTCCTATTGATTCTTCATGGCCTCCTACCACTTCTTCCAAAGGATTTCCATGTATGGCCTTGGTAATTTTCCTTCTTAGGGCTGAGGAAAAAAAGAGAATGAAGACAATGGGTGGTCAATTCATGACCCCTTGTTGGCCCCAATATTGGATGGGGTAGTGATGATTAGGGTGACCCTCCCTCATCAACTAGCATTTCTCTTGCAGCCTCAAAGACTATACTATTTTTCCTATGAATACTTAACTATTGTTTCTGATCATGGTGCTATGTGAACTCTTGCAGGGTGATCTAGTATCCCCTAAATTTTTTTGTGAATATGTAACTTTATATTTAATTGAATAAAAATAGATTATTCATCAAAAAAAATTATTACCCTTTTTGTATTTTAATTTTGTTTAAATGTTATTCATCCAATATAATAAATTTATTTGAATGTATAGTTCCTCCATCTCTTTTATTTAAATAAATCTTATTTATTTAATTCCCCCCACTTGGAGAATATTCTTCTAAACCCAACTAGAATAAATTTAATTTAATTCAAATCTTTGTCCTATTCACTAATCATTATCTACACTTTAATCATATTCTTAATCTTGGTTAAATTGAAATTAATCTTGTCTTATCTCTAATCATGTTCACAATCACTTTTTCCAAGGTGGCCACTTCTCCATCTTTTTTCTCTTCCAATCATTTTAAATTCTTTTGTTTTCCCCATGAAGGTGGAATCTTTGACTTTTGCATGGTTTTACCTCTTAATCATAGTCACTTATTATATTTGCCTCTTAATCTTAGTATTTTCCCTTCTGCCTCTTCATCTTATCCCTTCATTTTTTTGCCTCTTAATCTCATCCACTCATTTCTTTCTATTTTCTATATAATGAGGTCTCTCCTTCATTTTAAGGCTAATTAGTAATGGGAAATTAGTAATTAACAATTGACATTTGGCATACAAGAGCATTTGAGCACTTAGCATACTAGTGTTCTAGAATTAGCATCTTAGCATTTCAATTTCATAGCATTGTTGTTGCATTGCATCATAGCTTAGATTCCAATTCTTGCATGATAGTGTTAAATTTTATTTCATATCTTAGTTTGAGTCTTGCATTTTTATTCTTAGTTAGCTTGCATTGAATTTCTTATTCAAAAATCTAAAAGTATTTTGCATCATCTTGCTTGTGCATTGTCTTCTTTATAGATCTTGCACTTGCACTCATTTTCTTGTGACATTTGGGGAAAATTATTCATACTTTTTCTCAAAACCCTCACATTTGCATTTCTTTATCTTGCACATTAGATTTTATATTATTGTGTTGGGAGGGCATAAACAAATAATCTTAAAGAGAAAATTAAACAAGATTTACCAGGTGTTCTTGTTCTAGCTCAATTGGAGATTGTAATGAAAATTTCTTGTGTTGTTGCATTTTGAAATCGCTAACATATAATGTGATTTCCTTTGTTGTTTTGGCGTTTAATAGTAACAAACATGTTAGGATTTTTACTATATAGAAAATTATTTGGATTCCTCACATATGATGCTATGGTATTTTGGTTTAACACTTAGATTTGTTTTCTTTAGGCATTGCAATATTCTCATTTTAGGTCATTGGTGTTCTCATAGATGTTTCTAGTGTATGGAGTGTGTTGACAATTTGGGCGTATGTTAAGACTTGTTTGGGAAATTATCAGCATTGATATTTTTAATATTGTATCTTAGAGGATTTGTTTATGAAATTTGCCCAATATATCTATTTATATTTTACGTGATAAAGTATATTGCAAGTCTGTTTGCGATGATGTGTCTCGTGACTATATCAAAATGGTTGCACCAACTTGTGTTTATATGATAATATGGATAAGTAATCAAAAAAGATGTTGAATATTCATGTAATATTTCTATGTGGTTTGCATGTTAGACACTAATTTTTTTAGTGTTGTATTTCGTTCAAAGTCAATTTTCAAGGTAATTTGTAGATATCTAGTCAAGAAATTCTATGATCTTGTTTTTAATATGCATTTGGGGCTTATACCAACATTAAAGGATGAGATTAAGAAAATTGGCCCCCATTAAGTCTCAATATGATCTAACATTATGTAATATTAGTTTGATGTTGCAATTTTAGGCTACTTGGTAGAATGACATATGCTTCATCTCTATGTTGCCCCATTGTCAATTTTAGAAGATGTATGCTACTATGTATATATAATTCAAATATAGAAATTATTAAATATATAGAGAGACAGATATTCATAGATACAATAAGTTCTTCCATGTGTCTATCCATCTATCTGTATACTGTATATATGTGTCAGCATATTATATCTATGTATATAATATTTGTAATTATATTAAAATATGCAATACAATTTTGAGATTGTCTTTTTAGGTTCACTGGTTAAGGTTGACCTAGTTGATTTTTTACTTGCTAATGGGGAGTATGTGTGTCTTTGTGTTTGTATGTGTCATATATAATGGATCAAATTAGTTACAAAAAATGGCATATTGTTTTGATTATGGATGATGATAAATTAAGGTAGCAAGTGTGTGTGGTAAAATTCGTGGAACAAAATTATTCAATGGTTTATTAAGGCAACATATCAAGAGCATCTATATTCTAAGGAGACTATTGGAAATTGTGAGCTAAAGACCCATATAGTGTAATTTATTTTCATGTATCTTGCATTGAGATAGTGAGTCTTCTCTGTAAGTCTTTCTTTGTATCTTCCTCTGAGATAGTGAGTATTTGTAGCAATTCATTATATCTTGTCCTCATATATAGAATTTTAGCTACAAGTATGGTAATGAGCCTTTTAAAAACTGTTATATGTGTTCCTATATTGTGAGATAACTCTCGACATGGTTTTTCCCTCATTGGGTGTTCCACTTAATATGTTGTTCTCTTGTGATTTGTATTAATTTCTTTAACTTTTACTACTACTAATTAAATCTTATGCATTTTGGAATTATAGTAAATAATATTTTATAGAGACTAACTCATTTTCCCTCCCCCTTCCCACCCTGGCTCACTCTCTCATTTTTAGGGCGCATTCAACAACCGTCTTGAATCTATTGTAGAAGCTTTATTATTTAAGATTAGATTAGATAAGATAAGATAAGATAATTTTATTAATGTCCAAAAAAAGACCACAACATGGGTCTAGGGGACTGGAAGCTTACAACCAAGAAGATAGTGAACAAACAGAGCACCAAATGGTGTCCACAAAAGAACAAGCATAATAAATGAAGAAGTAGGAGACATCATGAAAAGGATTAGGTATCTTTCCTCAAAGGGAAAAAAATTCAATAGCGACTGATATGGTTGGTGACTACCAGGGGCCCTATGGTGTCACTGAGTGCTGTGAGAAGAGTGTCATTGGCGAAGAGGTCCACTGCAGGGTCTCATTGATCTAGAATGGCAAGTTGTAGGGAAACTACATAGTCACTTCACACCTTGAGTTGGAGCTAAGGGTGAGAAGAAGGTTGTGATAAGGTCTAAAGAAGTGAAAAATAAAATAATAGAAACATTCACACCAAAAGTAATTGTGGCTAGGGGTTAATCCACAACAAAAAGGGATGATTCAAGGGGTAGATCTAGATCTAAGTTAAAAGGTGCAAAGGTGATTTCAAATGGTGTTATGGAAAAAAAATGGGGATCTTAAGAAATATTGATGAAGGGTGCTCCCCTTAATACCATAAACCATAATAGAAAACAAAGAAAAAATAGCAAATATGAGAACAAAATATGGATTTCTTATTTGTGTTGCAAATACAAAATTATAGAATTTACAAGTACAATATGCTAACCCACATGGGCACCTTCATTATAATAATTTGCAAGACAAGTTGCGAACTATCACCCAAAGTTGTTCTAGACAATGTTCAGGCCTTTCTCAAATACACAATTTTATACCGCTCGAGAAGGTTCTAGGCATTCAAAATTAATACCTAGGGCCGAAAAACCCTAACAATACATATAGAGTTGACCAAATACATCTTTGACAATTATTTTAGAAATTTTGGGGAGCCCAACTTCGAAAGGCCATAACTCTCGAACCGTTGCTCTAATTGGCTATTATAACCACTTTTTGAAAATGTCATCTCTTGATCTACAGGCCCAAAATTGCACAACTACCCTTCCATTGATTTTTTAGACCTCATCCAGGCACTCTAAGGCCTCCAACAGTGAGCCTAAAGATTTTTTTGCAAATCTTTCCACCAAAAATCCATAATAACTTCTCTGATACTTAAGGTGGAGCAATGAGATTTTTAAGGTAGGCTTATAACTCTAAAATGAACCTTCATGTAGAAAATGAGAACATTCCAAGCTCGTATGACAAACTTACTAAAAATAGCAAGCTCTCATAAATAGTAACCACCTTGTCTACTTGTCATTATTAAAATAGAAAAGATTGAAAAAAAAAAAAATTGAATGATACAAGATTGCCCTTACACCTAGGATGCTCTTGCATCAGACATCTGAGGTAATTTGAGAAATGACTCTATCACGTCTCAGGTGTTCAAAGGAAAATCAAGATGATTAACCTCCTCTCTTGTTAGCCATGATGAATCCTCTATTGGCCTCCCTTTCCATTTGACCAAGTATTCTTCATAAGTGTTGCTTCTTGTACTTTTTCCAATAAGATTGTCTAGTATCTCCTCAATCTCCTTTGTAGCTGAACTAGCTGCTAGAATACTCCACTGCACTTTTGAAACTTAATCTCCATCACCTCCTTCATAATACTCTATCAATTCTGAAATGTTAAATACTAATGAAATATTTGATTCAATAGGCAACTCCACTTCATAAGCATTTCCAGAATTTGCCTTTTCCCTATCTTGCATGGTCCAAACTTCTTCATCTTTGTCTTATTATATGTACCCACTGGAAAATGCTCCCTTCACAAATGAACCATGACTTCATCCCCAATATGAAATTCCTTATACCTCCTGTTCACATCTTCCTTAGCCTTGTACTATGTATTCATCTTTATGATGTTCTTTTACCCCTCCTCATGGATGTTCTCCAAATGTTCAGCAAATTCTTCTACTAACATTATCAGATTTCCACAATCCATTAATAATGAGAGAAATGTTTTTGGATTAGATTGTGTGAGTTTTTTTATAATCCAAAAAAAAAAACTCACACAATCTAATCCAGAAACATTGCTCAAATTCTTCTACTTCAGCACTACTTATCTCTCCTTTGTCTAACTATTGTAATTCAAAATCATTTCTAGGACTACTCCTGTATACAATCTGGAATGGTGATTTACCAATATTCTTGTTGACAAAATTATTCTATATAAATTATGCCTTTGGTAAAATCATATCCCATTCTTTTTTCTTGTCTCCAACCAAACATCTCAGTAAGTTTCCCAAACTGTGATTCACAACTTCTGTCTATCCATCAGTTTGTGGATGATGTGATGAACTGAATTTCAAATTTTTCTTCAACTTCTTCCATAATGTACACCAAAAATACTCAACAAATTTGGTATCTCAATCTGAAACTATACTCTTTGGCAGACCATGTAGTCTTACCACTTCTCTAAAAAAACAACTCTGCCACATGAATAACATCACTAGTCTTCTTGTAAGGAATAAAATGTGTCATCTTTGAAAACCTGTCAACCACCATAAAAATACAGTCATGCCCTTGTTGTTTCCTCAATAATCCAAGAACAAAATCCATGTTGACATCCTCCCACAATTTCTCTGGTACAAGTAATGGTTGATACAACCCCATATTCTACTTCACTCCTTTCGCCATCTGACATACTCTACAACTCTGTACAAACTTCTTCATGTCTTGTTACAAATATGGCTAGAAATAATTCTCGGCAACCAAAGCTATGGTTTTATCTCTGCCAAAATGTCTAGCCAATCCTAAACTATGCTTCTCATTGATGAGATTCTCTCTCATTGAACTTCTAGGAATGCACAATTGGCTTCCTTTAAACAACATACTATCCTAGGTCATGATATCCAACCACTTTGTCCTCTCAAGTATAATAGGTTCTGTATAAGCCTTCCATGTTTCACTAAAATCAAGATCATTAGGATACAAAGTACTGAGTTCTTTGAACCCAACCACCTCTATCTACATTTTTATCAAAAAAAGTTGCCTCCTGCTAAGAGCATCTGCAAATCTATTAGACTTCCCACTCTTGTGTTCCAAAAAAAATGTATCACTTTGCAAAAACTCAACCCACTTCAAATGTCTTTGGTTTAATTTTTCCTGACTATTCAAATATTTCAAAGCTTGATGATCAATATACAAAACAAACTCCTTAGGAAGAAGATAGTGTCTCCACTTCTTCAATTCTTGAACTATAGCATAAAATTCTTGATCATAAACAAAATATTTTCTTTTTTCATCATTCAACTTCTTACTAAAATAAGCAACTGGTCTACCTTATTGGCTTGTAACAACTCCTATTGTAGTACCACTAGCATCACAGTCTACTTGAAACACCTTATTAAAATTAGGAAGTGCTAAAACAAGTTGCTCAGTAACTTTCTATTTCAATACATTAAAATTCTTATCTGCTCCTGTAGCCTACTTAAATTCTTTCCTATCCCCTCTCATTGTTTCAATCAAGGGTCCACAAGTACTACTAAAACCTCTTGTGAACTTTCTATAAAAACTAGCCAGTCCATGAAAAGATCTTAGCTCTGTCACACTCCTTGGAGTAAGCCATTCAAGCATAGCCTTCCCTTGTTTTGGGTCCATTTTCAAACCTTCGACTGAGACTACAAATCCTAGGTACACCAACTCCTTTACAAAACTGCACTTCTTCAAGTTTATCAGCAACTTTTCTTCCCTCAACTTATCAAACACCTTGCAAATATGGATCAAATGCTCATCCAATGTCTTACTAAAGATTAAAATATCATCTAGGTAAACAATGACAAATCTACCCAAAAACTCCTTTAATACCTCATTTATGGGCCTCATGAAAGTGCTCAGTCCATTGGTTAGCCCAAAAGGCATGACTAACCACTTGTACAGTCCTTCCTTTGTCTTGAAAAAAATCTTCCATTCATCTCCTTCTCTGATACGAATCTGATGGTACCCACTCTTTATATCTACCTTTGTAAAATACTCAACTCCACTCAAACAGTCCATAATATCATCCATCCTTGGCAATGGAAAGTTGTACTTTATTGTGATCTTGTTGATAGTGTGAGAACCTATGCACATCCTCTATGCTCCATTCTTCTTTGGTGCTAGTATAGCTGGTACTACACATGGACTTTGACTCTCTCGAATCAACCCCTTCTGCAACAACTTGTGAACTTGTATGTTCAACTCTTCACTTTCTGTTGGTGTCATTTTGTGCATTGTCTTGTTTGGAAAACTAGCTTTTGGAACCAAATTCATCTGGTGATTGATCTTCCTCATTGGGGGCAATCCATCAGGTACATTATCTGATACAATATCAGAAAACTCTTGACATATCTACAACTTCTGCAAGCACATCCTCTACTTCTTTACTATCTTTTGGAATTATAGTAAAACACATATGCTCATGCTTCATACCTTTGAGAAACTCTTTTCCATCAACAAAACATATTTTGGTAGCACTACATACCTTTTCTTCTCTATCCTTCAATGGCTTCAACTTATGCTTCACTCCATCCTTGGTCAAAGTGTAGGTATTTGCTCACCCATCATGTACAACGTGCCTATTAGACTACCACGTCCTACCTAGAAACATATGACATATGTTCATAGGTATGATATCACATAGTACCTCATCCTAGTAGCTTCCAATATTGAACTTCACTGAGCACTGCTCATTGACCATGACTTTGTGGTCATCTTGCACCCAAGCAATACAGTATGGACACAAGTATTTCTATCTTTTCAGCTTCAACTTTGTGACCAACATTTCTGACACCAAATTGTCAGTACTTCTACCATAAATGATCACATCACAACACTTATCTTCACATCTGCACCTTGTGTGAAACAAGCTCCTTCTTTGATCAGGTTCATTCTCACCACTCAACAGGACTCTTCTATTAACTAAGACCTCTCATCTTTCAGCATCTTTAGAATGTGATGATCTAGCATCTTCATCAACATGTTCAACTTTGGCTTGGCCTTTTGTTCTTTAATCCATCCTTCCTTGGTGTTGGGTACATTTAAATGCTCTATGACCTTCTTTTCTATAGTGAAAACATTTCCCACAGAAGCCTCCTTTCTAGATCCTTGTCATTTGCCTCTTCCTCTCTTATCTCTATTGTTCTGATCATGGAAACAATTGGAATTTTTTTCCTTGTAGTTCTGACTACCACTTCCATCCTCATCCTTGTTCTTCTAATCATCATTACGACCTCCATAAGATCATCTACCAGATATTCCACAGTGACCTCGTCCACTATTCTTGTTATCGAAATTATTACTTAGTTTCTCCTCAACCCTTAAGGAAAAATGGTATGCCTCCTCAATACTGGTCACTTGAACAAGACTCATCTCATCCTGAATGCTTGGTCATAACCCATTAAGATAATGGGTTACTTTCTCCTTATCAGCTTCTATGTGACTAGTTCTAATGAGAACTCGGTAGAACTCTTCAGTATACTCTTGAACAAATTTTCCCACTTACCTCAACCCTTGCATTTTCTTCAATAGATCAAGCTCATAATCAATGGGAATGAACTATCACTTCATTTTAGCTACCATCTAATCCCATCTGGTGATTTTGTCCTTTCCTCTTTTATTTTGATCCAACTAGATCTCCTACCACTAGATCTTTGCATGACCCTTCAGTTTGGCCTTCGCAAAATTGACCCTATCTGGATCTTCAATATCTTCATATTCAAAGTACTCTTCCAATTCATTGATCCAATTGATCAATTCCTCTAGGTTGAGATTTCTCAAAAATGTGGGAACCTCAAACTTAGGTCTTTTTCCAATACTAGAAATGGCCCTAAAAAGCTTTGCCTCCTTTAGGTTAAGAAATTCATCTACTACATTTGGGTTTGTGTTTCCTTCTTCTCTTTCATCCTCACTTTCATCATCTCCTACGGCAAGATTCATTCCTCTATGAATCCATTCTTATATCGCTTGCATTTTCCTCTAGAGGGTTCTAAAATCTTTAGGTGTAACACCTTCAACTCTTCCACCATGCTCTCTTTGTGGAGGCATTTTTGTGATTTTGTTGAAACCCTAGTGCAAATTACCTCACAATCAGTGATCTGTCTACACACACTAGTACATTTGGGCTCATTTTTTGACCTTTATTGGTCAAAATTTTGACCCATTTTCTGACCAAACTTTGACCAAATTCAACCAACACATTGGTCAAAAATTTGACCAACCTACTAGTTGGTCAAAATTTTGACCAATACATTGGTCAAAAAAAGTTGAAATTGTGACCACATTTTTTGCCATTCATTGGTCAAACTTTCGACCAATGCTTGGTAGAAATCTGCATGGCATTGGTCAAAATTTTGACCAATGCTTGGTGGAAAAGTGTAGGGTATTGGTCGAAAAAAATTTGGTCAAAAATTTGATCAACCAGTAGGTTGGTCAAATTTTTGACCAATATGGTGGTCAAAAAATGTTGGAATTGTTAGGGCATTTTCTGCCATTCATTGGTTGAACTTTTGACCAATGCTTGGTGGAAATCACCAGTTCATTGGTCAAAATTTTGACCAATTCTCGGTAGTAAACTACAAGGAATTGGTCAAAATTTTGACCAATGCTTGGTAGGAAACTACATGGCATTGGTCAAAATTTTGACCAATGCTTGGTAGAAAACTACATGGCATTGGTCAAAATTTTGACCAATGCTTAGTCAAAAAAAATTTGCGGCTCACAGTTGTTGAGGTCCACTTCAGCAATGGTCCTTCCTATGAAATTTCCATCTAAGACCTTTCTAATGAGATAATGTGTTATGAGCTCTTCATCAGTGGGATGGAATGTGAATCTAGGAGGCAATTGTGCAGTTGTGCATCACCCATAATATGTTATGGGTGATGCACAACTACCTCCTAGATTCACGTTCCATCCCACTAATGAAGAGCTCATAACACATTATCTCATTAGAAAGGTCTTAGATGGCAATTTCATAGGAAGGGTCATTGTTGAAGTGGACCTCAACAACTGTGAGCCTTAGGGAGGGTTCAATTGCCCCCTTTATTATTCACTATGCATATAATCCCATACACCCATTTGATCTCAAATGATGATATGTACTGAATGTTGAGTGTCTATGCTGAGTGCTCCAAAACCATCCATTTCATGCCTTCATCTATACACAATGTCTTTCCAGTTTCTTTCTACTCACACACCCATTTCATTTCATATGATCATCTGAAAATTGTGTCACTCTAAGCTCTCAATTGTTTCCTCTTGATTGATTGAACTCTCTAAGTTGGCTCACCAACTTTCCCCACTAAGTCGACTATTCAAGTATGCTTGCCAAGTTGACTCTTTAAGTTTGGTCATCAAGTCACCCCACCAAAGTGCCTCATCAAGGTCAATCTTTAGGTCTTCTCATCAAGCTCGCTCACCAACTCGCCCCACCAAGTTGCCACTTTAAGCCCACTCACCATGTTAGATCATCAAGTTGGCTCCCCAAGTCAGCTCGCCAAGCTGACAATTGAAGTACGCTCACCAATTTGACTCTCTAAGTTTGCTCACCAAGTCCGCCCCCTAAGCCAACTCTCTAGGTCAGCTCACTAAGTCACCCCCACTTGCCCCACCAACTCGCCACTTTAAGTTGACTCGCCATGTCAACTCGCCAAGCTGACTCCCCTAGTCAGCTCGCCAAGTTGACAATTCAAGTATGCTCACCATGTCAACTCTTTATGTTCACTCACCAAGTCTTCCCCCTAAGTTAGCTCACCAAGTCACCCCCACCTAGCCACCTCAACGAGTCAACTCTTTAAGTCAACTCACCCAGTAGTTTTATCACCTTGCCTCGAAAAGTTGGCTCATTATGTGTGTTTGCCAAGTTGTCCCACTGAGTTGCTTCTCTAAGCCCACTCACCATGTTAGCTCACTTGTTTGGCTCACCAAGTCGACTGTTCAAGTACACTCTCCATGTAGGCTCGCCAAGTCACCCCACCAAGTCATGTCAACAACTCGATTGTTCAAGTAGACGCTCACCAAGTTTATTTTGAGTTCGCTCATCAAGTCACCTCAACAAGTTGACTCCTTAAGTCTGCTCACCAAGTTAGCTCTCCAAGTCTTCTCACCAAGTTGACTCACCATCTCGTCTCACCAAGTGGGGATCTCTATGTAGGCTCGCCAATTTGCCCCACCAAGTCACCTCTTTAAGGCCACTAATAATGTCAGCTTGCTAGGTCTATTCCCAAAGTTGACTCACTGAGTCAACTATTCAAGTATGCTCACCAAGTTGCCTCGCCAAGTTGACTCTTTAAGTTCACTCACCAAGTCCGCTTGCCATGTCAGCTTGTTGAGTCAGCTCACCAAGTCACCCCTCCAAGTTGCTTGAAGCAAAGAAAATTTGGTGTCATTCAAACTTACCATATCTGAAGGGATATAGTAGCTGAAAGTGCATATTAGATTCATGGCACTAAATATGATGGCTGGAAATTGCATATCAAACCTGTGTAGGATAATATCAGTCTTTCTGTTGTAGTTCATACTTCATATCATACCTTAAAGTGGTCATTTACTAGTCCCAAAGTGGTCTACAGAAGCCTACAATAGCTAGCTAACATCTAGATGTGATACATGTTGATTATATGGTGTTAATACCTATGGATTGAATTGTTATAGTTTGATTTGTGACTGATAATAGGTCTGTAATCTCTCTTTTCAGTCTTAGCAGTAAATAATAAACTCATATTTTTCCATATCATTTAGTTGTACATGTTTTGATTCATTGCATAGTCATTTCCTTTAATCATTTGTAATGTGTTATCATAAACAAGCATCAAAGTGAGCTCATTCTCATGAAGAGGGAACATGAATACCAGAAATATCATTAGAACCATTTTCATTGGAGCTAATAAAACAAGCACATTAAGCTCTAAACCTTGTTTGTGTTCCTCAAGTTAAATGCTTGCAAAACCAACCTTCAATAACACCATTTTCAGGCTGCATATAAATGTCCATGGCACTATCCTCACTGTCCTTACCAGCATAATCATTTTTCAAGGGTGGAACTTACTTTTCATTTCATCCTCATGTGCACCTGCTTGGAACAGGGTGAACAGTGACACAACATTCCTCAACAGAATAAAAGCCTTGGATTACACATCTAGTAGATGCTAAGTTTTAACTTTTTATTCTTTGATTGAAATTTTGCTTCAGTACCATTGTGACCTTTTCACACCTTCATAACCATTGTTGCTTCATGGCATTTTCCTCACTGTCCTTACCAACATAATCATTTTTCAGGTCTGAACAAGTTTAGTTTTTTGACACTTAGTCAAGTTTCCACATCTGCTATAGATGGAGCCAGAGAGGAGCTTGATTAATGCCCTCCTCTTGAGGCTCCAAACCTAAATTCATCACAATTTCCTCAGTCTTGATACAACAACCAAACAAATACCTGGTAAGTAGTAACAACCAAAAAGGAAATTACTTGGTAAGTAGTAACAACAAGTTCCATAGGCGGTAAAACTTCCCATTAATATTACAAGTACCCAGAGATTATATCCATGTAAGCTTTCTATGCTTTGTCTTTGTCTAATAGAACTACTTGAACACCTCTATGCATCTGACCTGCATTAAGTATCAAAGGTCAAAATGTTAAACTACTTCAAAATTTGACAAATTTAAAAAGTATATTATATACAAAATGGGCATACCATTTTGGCTGGCAGGTTAAGATCGAATGATTTGTAACTCAGCCAAAACCTAGTTGTCAAAACTGTCACAGTCAAGTCTATGCCAGGATGTGCTTGAGAATTTTCATTAAGATAATCGTCAAAATGCCCTTGGTTCTCCTTTGCTAATGTTAAATCTGTGACCTACATACAAGCACACAGATTTTTAGACAATTTACTATTAGATTAACTTCATTGATAAGAATCAAAGTGAGTTTTTTATTTATGTATGATGTAGCATACCATTCCTTCCATTTTAGAAGTAAACTGACCACCACACTATTGCTTCATCTTTGTCAATATGCTTCTTTCATGATCATCATTTGCACTTTTATCAAACAAAAGTCTCTGTGCAAGCTTCTTCTTGAAATTTTGACAAATATTAATTATATATCACAACACATAACAAGACAAAGTCCTAAATTTTAAAACAGCATTATATGGATGAAGCTTCTCATTCACGTCATGAATTCTGGATGTGTAAAGTTGTCATTCACATCATGAATTCCATATGTGTAAAGTTGCCATTCCTCATGCTTTATGGCCTTTGGCAGAGTCTGGGTTAATCTATACTTGATAATTCCAAACAAAATTCATTTAAAAAAATTTAAAGCAATTAAAACTAGACTAGTACAAAAAGAAATTGAACCATATATTAAGAATATGGAGTATGTAACCTGGACATACCAAAATAGAAAATGTATCATATTCTAATAAATAGAACTCTACTATTATAAATATTGGATTAGATTGTTTGAAGTAATAAAGGTGAACCAGCTAAATAATGGGCTAATAAAACATGCTTTATTGCTAGTGAGAAGCATTAAAAACTATATTAATGGTATGTTAGCCTGCACACCCAGATTCTGGGTCAGTTCAACCATGGAGATTCCCAGGGTCTTGTCAAATGGGGCATACTAGACAACCCTTCTATTCTACAAACCTCAATGGGTGTTCCACATTGACTGTCCAAGCAACTGCCTCCTCAGGGAATTGGCATAGCAGATGCCTATGTACCAACTTTTGGTGCCTTCTACATTAAAGAAACCTATTTTGAAGATATTGCCTTCTACCAAGAAACCTTTTGGACAGAGAACTGCATATCAATTGAGTCAATCGTTTCTTTTCAATTTGTATAATATGTTCTATTGAAACACACATTAATTACCTCTTTTGGCTATTATAATTAGATGCCCCAGTCTTTCGAGGGTGACCTTGATAGCAACCCCCCTATGCTTGTTTGGGGCACAAACATAAGTGTTCAAGATGTCAATCAAGCAGTTCAGTGCTTTCTAGGGAATTTTAGGGATGATCCTTCAAACCTTGAGGGGAAATACAAGAGGCTCTTAGAACAGGTTCAAATTTGTCCCTAATGGCTTCTTATGGTTACCATCTAGTCTCATTTCAAATTATTGGTTGAGCACATTTGCTTTTGTATTCACTTCATTTAGTTGATTTCTCATTTAGACAATGGAAGTCGAAGGTGATTTGTTGAATATTGATGCAATGAACATCTTCGAATATGATGAAAAATTTTATGGCAAGATGGTCAGATATCCTCTTGAAGTTCTTGCCATTTTTGACATTGTATTGATGGATGTAGTTGTTCACCTCAAGCCTTTGTAGGAGAAGCACATACAGGTCACTGAATTGTATTTTTGGAAAAATATGTTTTGTCAGTTAGTATGTTTTCATTTAATGACTTTGTTGTTTTAGATTTTGTTTATTTATGCACATAAATATGCCTCAAACTTACATATAACTTCCATTGCATTTAGGCAAGAATATTCAATCTTAGAGATACAGTTAACATGCAAGATCTAAATCCATCAGTTAGGCAATGCTTTTTAAAGTTACTTCTTCATTGTTCAATACTATTTGAAAAATATAATAAGGGGGTTTTGTTGTCTTTGAAATCAAGATATTGAGAAGATAGTTTTAGTCAAAGGAATGATAATTCGGTGTAGCTCAATTATACCAGAAATCAAAGAAGCATTCTTTAGGTGCCCTGTTTGTGGATATGCTCCAGCACCAGTACCTGTTGATAGAGGTAATTCGTTGGATTGCAATTGAACTCTTAATATAATAGTTAATTGTGTCTTCATTGTATGTTATGTTTGTTCAATTCTATTTTGCATAAACTGTGGTGGAGAATCTACGGCTTTAAACAGATTCATGCTTATGAAAGTGATCTCAAAAGCTTTTAGATTTCAAGATTTTGCAAATAAGATCTTACTTCTTATTGTGACACGGCCACTGTTGATCTACTCTCTGTAACCTTAATTGGAACTAATAGGACACCATACATGAGGTTCTTCTTGTTGGCCCTCAAAATTGTAGTCCAAATTTTGAGCACTTTTGAGAAAATTGAGCCCTGTAAATGCTTTTAAAATGCATATGTACCTGGTTGTACCTGACTATACCATTGAAGGCCCTTAAGGTGTTTAATGTTTCTAGCACCCTGCATTCAGCCTGTCTAAGCATTCCATGAAGTTAAAACACCATTCTGAGCCATTCTGTAAGATCCCATTTTGAGAAATTGTCAAATCTGCATTTTCACTTAAGTGTCAAACAACGACAGGAGGCCTTGTTTGTCATTGAATATCTCCAACCCAAAAATGTGTCATGACTTGCCACTTTGGGAGTGTCTATTATCCTTACCTAAGAGCCTATATTTTAGATTTAGAGTCATTTCAAGTTCGTTTGATTAGGTTTTGAATCCCTTAAAGTTGGTTAGTTACTGTTTTCATGCTTTTGCATTTTGCACACATTTTTGGAAAGCCCTGTTTGACATGATATAAATTTGACCCAGTTGATCCAAATGTGAAAATTCCTATTGTGATATATTGTAAATGTCAGAAACTTGTTATGTTTCAAGTTTTAGCTTATGATGAATTTGTTTGATCAGTTTTCAAACGTGATTCCAAATGGAATTTCTATCTTTTTACTGGTGCTAGTATTTGCAGATTGATTCGTACCCCTGTTCGGGATGTCATAACTTGAGATCTGTGATAGGTGAAATTGAATGGATTGTACCCCTGTATTTTCCTCTAAAAATGTTCCAAGTGTGTCAGTTTGCAAGTCTTGATGAATCCATATGCACACTTTTTCGGGTCAATTCCATTTCCAAAAATCGCTTTTTGTTAGTGTTTCCAGTTTGCCAAATCCAAGTAGCTCAATTTGACCGCTTTCCATTTGCGCTCAGTTATTTTTCATGAGGTCAAATTGTAGATCCATAATGTCCTCATGACAGAGAACCAACATCCTAGTTTCCATTTTCCCATGTGCTCATTTGCCTAATTTTTTGGGCCAATTCCAAACTCAATTTATTGCTTTCTAACATGTTTGTTTGCAGGTAAATCTAAGAATGCAGCTTCGATAGTGAATATCTTTTCACTGGGAATTCTTCATGAGACGAGATTTGATAGGGTGCAAGAATGAGAAGCAAAGATTCAATATGTTCAATTTCAGGGCCTGGTTAGTTGTTCGGGTCAATTTTTAAAGGCAGTCAATAGACCTCTTGGCATGAAATTCATAGTTTGACAAGAAATGGTAAAATGAGTTTCAAATTGATTGTTTGGTAGTCGAATTCGATGTGAATCAATATCAGGTCATTAGTAGATCAATTTGCCAATTCAATTGTCTGGAAACGGAAAAAAAATTAGCCGGACCCATTTTGGGGTCTGACTAAATTCATCAGAATACTGAAGGGGATGAATTTTTCTCAGTCAGGGGGGAGTTCCCATTGATTTTACTCTCATATGTTATTCATCATATCTAAGCTTTTAATGAAGGTGATACTGAAAGCAAAAGTGGTCATGGTGGCAATCTTCGATTTGACTTGTTCTTGCCCAGTTAGCTCTCTTAGAATCTATAGAATTAAAATGTCCCTCTTTTCTCATAAATGGATGATGCTGGTCTAGACAAGAATCAGATTGATAAAATTATTTTTCTTGGTGGTAGTACTCGCATTCCTAAAGTGCAACAACTATAACAGAGACTCCACGCTAAACAGAAGTAGCTCACACAGGGAGCAACACCAGCAAATCAAAAGTGGTCAACACTAAAGTTTAAGGCTAAGCTACTGTAAGGTGAACCGAGATTCATGTCAAGGAATTAGGAAATCGAATGGAATTGTTTAAAACTGGGAGCACCTCATGTGTATTGCAAAGGAGTAGAAAATCACGCCCAATCAACAAAGAGCATGAGACGCCCATAATAAACAAAGGGATGAACTCACATTTTTTAAAGAAAGAACAGGGCAGCTAGCAGCATAAAAAGAGAGAAGGGGTCAATGCACAGCAAAGGGGATGGTGGCAAGTAAAAAGAGCAGCCCGATGCATGTATGAAGGAGTTCCCACAACTTAAAAAGGAACAAGGCCCATGCTTTGCAAAATTTTAAAGGATTTTCACATTTAGAAACCACAAACAATTCAAGACAATAGCAGATATCAGAGTTCAAGCTAGACGCTAATTCAGAGCTCCTGCAGGGGATCGCAGTTATAAAAGGAATAGATAGCAGAGCATGGTATATAAAAAGAACCCCACGTCCAATGGCAATAATCAATGCCAAGTCAATGAGAAGAAAACCACCATCAAAGATGCAGCTCATGTAATAGAGGTCAAGCCACTGCATTTGAAGAAAACACAGTCAATAAGTTGCCCATGCCATAGAACAGGGCCTCACACAGTGGTTTGGCTATAATATTTATCCCACATTGGGGAAAAGATGAATTTTGAAATAGTTTAAAAGCCTATCCATACAATATGGTAGTGTCTTGAAAGACATGGCTTTTTTAGAAAGCGCTCAGCCTTGTGTGGAGGGGCCCGCCTTAGGGCCAGCTTGGTGATTGAAAAGCAAAATTTTGATCAAATGCGATGCCCACACCTAGAGGCGACATGTGGCAGCTCTGGGAGGCAGTCGGGAGAGTGAAAGTTGATTGCAAAAGCTTCTACGAGGTTACGTTTCACCATATGAGCAGAAGGCTGAGCGTGAGGGTATTACGATCTTACGCTCATCTCGTGAGATCGAAGGTTGAGAATTAAAGGCTTCCTGATGATATGCTTGTATGAGTGTAAGACAATTTTTAGACATTCCCGAGCTTACGTTCAAGCCCATAAGAACGTAAAGGGCATCCTTTAGCGTATGGACGTGAATGGAAATGTGCAGAGGCTTCGAGGCTAGGGGAAAAGAGGATTTAAAGGGTGCCCGTAAAATCGTAAAGGAGATCCGCACTCGTAAGAACGTAAATTGAAATTTCCAAGAGCCTGATCTTACGCTGAGGTCGTAAAGACGTAAAGCAAGAGGTTAAGCGGATGCACACAAAGGAAAAAATGAGAGTTTTTGGTGCTACAGGATATGGGAGGTATTAATATCTCCATTATACATGAGAACGTAAGGAGATTTTCATATACTCACGGTTCTATGGGAAGTGGAAATTTGAAAAGAGAAAAGAAAATTAATTAATTAATTAGTATTGATTAATTAATTAATATTTCAGTTGTCATAACTAATCAACGTGTGACAAGTGGCATCTTCAGGATTGGAGAGATAAGGAGGATAAAGTAAAAATGAGTTTGAAATAAAAATTCAGAGAAGTTAAATGCATAGAGTGAAAAATTTGAAGTATTTTGAAGTTTTATATAGTCTTGACTATATAATTTTTTAAATTTTTCATTTTTTATGCAAAGACATAGTCCAGACCTGTTTTTCAAAATGCCATAACAGGGGTGATTTTTATCCAAATTGGGTACTTCAATATACCGTTAGAACCAGGAAGAAGAAAAAATTTTGAATTTGGAATCAGATTTGGCACAGGTCTTCGCTGGTTTAGTCTATAAGTAGATTTTAAATTTTCAGAGGCATCCTTAGTGGAGTGAGCAGAATTCAGCGGGATGTATTAGAATTAGATAAAGGGTAGTTTTGAAGGCTTGGTAAAGTTTGGATGTGAAGAAAATCAGTTCTAGAGTGTTTCCTTGGCTTTTAAAAGTCATTTTTTAAATTGATTTTCATTTTACTGTGAGTTAAAATCAGGAATCAAATCAGTTATTCTTCAAATATCTTAGATATTTTGTGATGGTGGAGGCTAAATGATGAAGATTTGATTTGGCAATGGAGGGAAAAGGTGAGAGAGTTTTTTTAACCTATTGAGAAGGTTTTCCAAGTGAACAGATGTCATGTTCAGATCAAATCCAAGAAATTAACTCTTCTCCTATATCTTCTTTTCTTTTCCTCATTGTAAGGGGTTCCAGTTTTTTGTGATTGAGAAACCAGTAGGTTCCAGTTCTGGGGAGAAAATTTGCACATTACTGTGAGACCATATTCTGGTTCCAGTATTGATGTGTTTCCTTGACTGTGATACCATACTTCAGCATAATTCTTTCATGTGAACAGTAGTAGTGGAGATAATACAGGAAGTTCTGATATGTTAGGTGTTTTTTATGTTTCAATTTTATGCATCTGAATGTATAGTTTCAAGGAAATGAATACATATGAGCAGCAATTTCACTAGTTTCATTCTGGTTCTTGTCTCCTGTCTTAGCAATCTGTAAATCTCATGTGGTCTTGGAACAAAGATCTAAGATCCATTTGCATCCCCTTCAAGTTGTATGTTTGATGTATTTTTTTGTTGGACCAAAAGGCCAAGTAAGTGCTTGATATGTTTAAACAAGGTTACTGGTTATTTGAGAAGGATATTTTATGAGAATGAGACATGAATGAACACTGATGTCTGAATCATAAGGTGATTAGATAGATCTGATGTCTGGGTATACAAGATATGTCCCGATGTCACAGATGTATGTTTTGAATTCATGGGATTGCCCAATGGATTAGGCACTGATCAGTTATAGGATCACTTGTTATACTTCTGCATATTTGAGGATTTGTTGAAACTCAACATCAATAATCAAATGCTTTTCCCCTTTCATGTTGAAGGACCTAAATAGAATTCCCTCACTCAGCTTATGAGGTTCCTAGATCTGCATTTAGCTACTGTAGATTGATGTTATTTCATGAGTTATTAGGAGAAATAAAGGTTTTATCTGCTTCATATTAGATTCGATGTATGCTTTGATAACTTGTACCATATAAAGAATCTATAGGTCCACCCGCCTAGGTTTTTCAGAGCCTGAAGAAGAAGAAGGGTCTAGCCCTATAGTTGGCCTATTGAAAATGGGAGTTAGCTACCCCTAGATATGTTAGTTTCTCAGTGGGATAATTGAAAACCCTCCAGCGTTTTCAAACACCAACACATCTCACATTGAGATGTTTGCTTGATGAAAGCTATATATGAGAGAGCACATTTTTTTAGTGTGAAAAAATCCCTGTATGAGAACTTTCACACCAAATTTTATTCTCATATTCTATGAGAATCTTCTACCGAATTTTGTCAAACATATTTCATGTTTTTAAAAAAAATCTCATATCTTTGCTTCACTATGTACAATGGTACTTGCTATCTAAAAGTGCTTTTGTTGGATTTGTATTCACATCCTATTTTAGGCTTCAAATGCTCAGGTCAGATTGATGAACCTACACATTGTGCAAGGCCAAAATGTGCTGCTATGAATTCTTTGACATTGATGCATAACAGATGTAGGTAGGAACTTGTCAATTTTAGTTTATGCATGATTTGAACTTGCATTTTCAAGACTTTGAAGACAACTATATCCTTTTACTTTGTGGTTAGGTTTTCTGATAAGAAGATTTTAGGGCTACAAGAAACACCTGATGCCATTCTAGAGGGGGAAATCCTGCACACTATTAGCTTGCTGATGCATGACAAACTTGTTGATGTGACCAAACCTGGTGATCGAATCAAGGTGTGTCTGACATTACATGATATATGAATTCTACACTCATTTTTATTGCCAAGTGTTAGCATTTGAAGGTTGACATTGGTTTTTTTTTGTAGGTTACTGGGATTTTCAGAGCTATGACACTTAGAGTTGGACCAAACCAAAGGATTGTGAAATCTCTATTTAAAGCAAAGCTCTCAAGCCTATCTTAGTCCATTTAAGTTGGAAATGAGGACCTTAATGCTATATTCTATGATTTCTAATTCTAATTTGTAAATCATTTGCTGGTGCAGACCTAAATCGATTGCCTTCATCTGAAAAAGGTAGACAAGACAAGATTGTGAGCCGAAGAACCAATGGAATGTGATACCAATAGAGATATTTTTGCCTCTTTTCAAGAGGGTGATATGTCACCCGCTAATTATGAAGCTAAGGTATAAACTCATACTTTTTACCTTTTGTATATAACATGAATTTTGCAAACTCTAAAATTAAATTTTGACTGCCAATTTCCAAATTGAGAAGTTGAAAGAACTATCTTGCATGCTCGATATCTATGGTTAGCTAAATATAAAGAGAATTAAATATAAAAAGAGCAATTTATTTTAATCTATATTTTAAATTAAATATAAAGAAGAAAAATTAAAATCTAATCTTGATGTAGTGATAAGGGTTTGATCAAATAACACATTTTGACCATGGAAAAATGTTGAGTTTTACCTTTTGGGAAATAAGATTCATGCATCTTTCAAATAAATTTGTTTTGATATTGTTTAGTTTTGTATCTTGGAAGTTATTTGACATTCTAGAGGGCAGAACTCATAAATTCTATGATAATAATAATCGGTCTCAGTGTAGAGGCCATAAATTTCTATCTAACTATTGGATGATTTTGATTTTTGGATATGTTTTAGGAAGGCTGAATATCCACAATCCCACCACTGTGATTGGTGTAATAATGTATAGTTTAAAATTTATGAATAACAGAATCAAAATTATCAAAACTACATATGATAGTTTCATGGCAATGAGTAGGTGAAATGTTATCATATTATTTAGGTTTGGAGAATCTTGCAATGTAGCTTATAGAAAATAGATCTCAAATGCTTAATAGAATGAGTATTAATATCTATGTTCAAAAATATAAGGATGACTAATATTTGGCAGCAATATAATTGATGAGTGTGTGGAACATCTTATAAAAATGGTATGTTTGTACATGGAACACTAGAAAATCTGATTCACACGGTGTCCCTACATGATTACCCTCCATAACACTGAATTGCTACTTTACAAGGTATGGAATTCCGAATCCATTCCCTATATTGATTTCCATTTCTATAAATTGACACAATCAGCATAAAAATGTCTAGCTAACAATCTATGCCTTGTAATGTCATAAAATATTTTGAATCTTTGAAAAGGCCTGGGTCAACATACCTATTTCAGCAAATAACCCTTCAATGTCTTTAACAGATCTCTCCAAATCAAAGAGAGGTATGCAGGCCTGCTCGGTCAGAGTGTTTCTGCTCACCATACAACATCCCAAATGTAAGTCTCATCTAAGAATATCTTGTAAACTACATCTACTAAATAACACTACTAATAGACAAAATGTCAATTAGGTTAGTATGGAGAAAAATAATACTGAAACATATTTCAAAAGTCTCCTTCTCTGAATATTAAATAAACAAATATCATTATTGAGAAATTGCCACCATGCAGATAATTTTAAATTGAAGTTTGTGTTTACCATGTCCAGAGAAGAATGATCTAGAAATTCAAATGCTGAGATGATCTCACCTAACTATTATTTTGCTGCAAAGAGTAGTCTCTATAAAAAGCGAACGAAATTTTTAAATTTTAATATAGCTATCAACTTGAAAATAGTTCGATGCTCCACAAAATTTGAGGTATCAATTCCTATAATATATCATCTGTGCTCAAGTTTAAAGTGAAAGAGACCATACAAACTATTGTAAGTTGTGCCCAACTGGGACACATTTAAAATAAATTAAAATACAAATTTCAATCAAATTCATGTTAGAATCAGTCATATAAATCAATACAATTGTTCCCTTGCTAGCTCCATAATACTACAGAAAATGGTAATCATAACAGATCAACCATGGAGTACATTCTTTGAAGTGTCTAAAGTAACTAGCAAAAATCATCATTTCAAAAGTAAACATGAAAAGAAAAGTGAGAGAGATTCTCATCCACTAACAGGAATGCTTGAACATTTTTCTCTATATGTTGAGCAGAACTAACCTGAAATACATTCTAGTGTATTTGTAAAGATCACAAGTTATCCCTCTTCAACAGACCCCTCTTGTACACTCTCCAATTATAGTAGCCACATGGACTCTTGTAGCAATTGTACAGGCACAAAATCCAAATAATTGCTTCTCTAAAGCAACAAAGTTTGACCTGGGAATTCAAGAGCTTTTATGGAAGCATTTTCTCAAATTTTAATGTATTTTGGTCGTAGATATCCACTTTGACAATTGTATGATAACTAATTTCCAAATTATACTCTTCAAAACATAAGAAGCAATGTAGGTAGCAAACTGTATTTAATACATTTGTCTTATAATTGAAATCTCATAATATTAATAAAATATTATGACTCTCAAGTCAAATGGGATGACCTTGAATGCTAAATCATAGAGATTTTCATAATGAAAACACGTGGTCAAATCACAAGGATACATGTTACATGCCTAAAATGCACAACTGTTGAACATTGAATTCATGTATAGTATTGGAAAGTGTTTGAATGTCAAATTAGATTAACCATGATATTTGATTTGCGAAACACCAAATGGACATTCCCTTGCCAAGAGTTGCTTAGATGTGTCATCATACCTTTCCCGTGGTTCCATAATGTGGTCAAGTTGTTGAAAATTCCTAAAGCTATTTAAGTCAAAGTGTTTTTTGAAGTGTCCTATGTGTTTTTTGACAAGTAGGATTGGTTATAAAGTGTAATGTCCTCATTTTAGCTCACCATGGTTTATGTTTGGATTGACCTATTATTGGCCCTTGTAGGTTAAGGCTGATGGTTAGAGGGCCCCATCTGGAAAAACAAGAGGATCTTTCCCTTCTATAGTACAGAAGTGTTTAGGATTGCTCCTCATTTTTTTCAGTTAGCTACACTTACAATTTATAGTAAGTTATGTATCCAACACTTCTACATTTGGCAAGGCACCTAGACTGATCTCAATGCAGTGACGACACTTGGCACTACTGATTTTATCAAATATTCAAGGAATTACTAGTTATAGTAGGTTAGGAGTTAATAGAGAGAACCATTAATATTTTTAGTGAGGCAGTTGGTGGTGTGATGGAAGCAATGGTTGACCAACTGGTTCAGATGAGACAAAGAGATGATGAGTAATCAATGAGATATTAAAATTATAGTAGCAGTAATAAAGCTATTTATAATGGTTATATTATAAATTTATTACTTATCTTCATAAAGTATTATTGAGGAGCCATTATATTTAATGGAAAAGTATGCCTTTAATAATGACATAACTTAATTCAAACAACAAAAAAAAGTTATATAAGTCATTAAAGTGACATATTGGTGAAGCCTCATGAATCAAACTTTATTGAGGAATCATAAAAGCCCTAGAAATTAAATTGATTGATTTTTTGTTTATGAGTTTTGACTTTTATATTGGATGTTCCAAGGAAGAGTGCAATGTGACCTAGGGTTTTATATTGCATGTTCCAGGGAAGAGTGCAATGTTGAGTTACAAAACATTATATGACTACTCTGAGTCTTTATTGCATTCAAAGCATGAAATTTAGTACTGGTCCTAAGTTTTCATAGCAATCAAACCATGGATTTTGTATTGATTGATTCTAAGACTTTATATTATTCAAACCATGGATTCTAATGTTAATTCTAGGTTTTTATGGCATTTAAAACATGAACTATAGAAGAATTTATATGGTATGAAGGGATGTTGCCCCACACTTCTCGTCACCACCCTTGTAGTCAAATGTTGTTCTTGGACTCCTGGGATATTATTATTGGGTAAAGCTTAAACGGTCTTGAATTTGTTTCTTTGCTTTTGCTATTTGGGGTTCTTTGGAAAGGGAGGAGATCTTGGCAGCGGCAAGCCCAAACATTAGATTGTTGTTCCTTCTACGACTTTTGGTGGAGCATTAATAAGTTTTGTACTATGCCCAGCAGAGTTGATAAAGGTAACAAGAACTAGACTTTGTATCTATTGTATGTATATAAATTGAACTCTAGACTCCATACCATTGACTATTTGTTGTTTTACAATGTAGATTGCAAGTTCAGGAGAATGCATATGTGTATTTCAAAGTGAACTTGAATTTTTGTTGTCTCCAATGATAACGTGGCAGTGTGGTATTTAATGGAAGGCAATTGATTGAATTGCCAATGATTTGACATAAGTGGCTAAACATATTGTATTTATAAACAAATATTGTGTGTGCATGGAGTACTGTTCTAAATAATATATGACAAGAGAGACTTAGGATTCGAGGTTGCCATAGAATTGTGCTGAGGATTCAGTAATGGTATTGAAATTAATATTGAAAGTTTCTTATGATGGACACTTGAACAGAGCTGAAATTATTGAAACTTTCAAAGAATGAACATCAATTCTTTTAGTTTTGAGGAATTCCATGATTGGTATTTATATCCCTCGTTATAATGATTCCACATAGTAATTCTTTACCACTTCTTTGATTATCTTGTTGATCAATCAAATTATAATATTATTAATTAGATAAATATTAAATAACAATACATAAAACCATGAAAAAGCCCATCATAGGGCCTCATGGCTTTGGTGAACCATATGAAGGGAGAAAGAACAATATGGGCATGTCGAATAGGGGTGACAGGACACATCTGTTTACTCTTTTTGCTCATGTCTATTAACAAGAAAATGTCAAATACCACACAATATGCATGAAGATTCATGCTTCAGTTGATCTCAAATAAAATTTGAGATCAATTTCTAATTTAGGATCAAAACAGTGAGATTGCAAGATCTTCAACTGAATATTGACTTAAGATTCATGAAGGTAATGTTAATGATGTCAAGTTTCCACAACAAGACCAAACTGCTAAAAACCATTCAACCAATCTTTGGTAAGTTGTTCTTTTCTCTTGGAAGCTTACCATCCCAGACAAATCACACAGTGTTAGTAACTCTCCTTGTGAAGATCAAGCTAAATTTTTAGGTCATCGATCCAAACCAAACCAAAGTTTGGAGTAATCTCCCTATAAATCTGATTGAACATTTAAGTTGTTACATCAATTTATCTTCAATGACTTTTTAAACTGATCAAAACTAAGTAAAAAATAAAGTTGTTTGTAAAAGGGGTGTTCAAAATTAAAACATCAAACCAATATTGCATTGAAGCGTTTGTTGAAAAAGAAACTACAGAAGTATTAGCTAATTCTGATCTTCATGAATAGGTTTAGTTCTCATATTATATGTGTAAATCTAATGCAATGCCTGCTTCTTTATGCATTGTGTGAGTGTTCATAATGTTAGCAGAAAATATAGCAACGTGGAAAGATGCTTAATGAATAGATTCCTCTATTACCAATGTGTGTTGTCCCCGGCTTGAATTTGTTAAGGAAATTAGGATCATATTTAATACCTTCTTAAATTATATGAATACCCTTAATGCGATGGATCCACTAACTTGTAACTTCTTGATGATGTGATTAATCAAATTTTCTTGCAGGTTTTGCATATATAGTTTGACTGCTAGAACTGTAAGTATCTTCTTGAAATGACTTTCAATATTGTTTTCTACATTTTCCAATCGGCAACGATCTTGATAGTATATATAAGATGCTATGTGGGTGAAGCCATGTAGGGACATGGTCGTACACGGGGCATGTCAGAAAGATATGATTATATTCTACTAAAATTTTGCAGTAAAAGAAGTCTTTAATGTCATGGAGTTTAAAGCACATCTGCAACATTAAGATTATGGTAAAGATGATTATGACAAAGAAATATCTCCATGTGTGAAACGAGTCTTACGTTGAAGGCAATATGTGGTGTATCAGATATGGATGAATGGAATCTGCTTGCCACATTCATGTGGAAGAGGAGTAAAGATTCTACACAGCAATGAAGACATCAAATATAAATATACAACATAGATATAAGATGGTATGTAATCCGAGAAATGACATGGATTGAAAAGTAGGGTCCACTATTAGAGATGAAATATGCAGTGATAAAATAAGACAAATTGTTAAGCTAGAGATAAAATAATCATGTTGTACTATGATAGCATTTCTGATATAGCACAAGTTTATTAATAAGAAAATGATGCACCAAAATAGCAAGTCCTTCATGTCATAACATCACTAATAGTTGTCTCATTAAAATTCTAGATCATACCTGAAGCGAAGTTGCAAGAAAAATTAACAAAATGCACTAATTTATTGATGCACTATAATCTAGCTTTGTCAATGTCAATATTATGTCTTTCAAAGGTTTCAAAAATTTTGAATATCTTTAAGAAAAAGGACCCATGCCAGAATGTGAAACTCTAAGAGTCCCCGTATAATCCCTGTCTCTTACAAGTTTAAGAAACTCAACCTGTATATCATAACTAGTAGTCTAAAAATGTCATGATTGTGAACATAGAAATAATTGACCATCCTTTTATATCAAATATACTAAAAATTATAATCAATGAGAACATCTCAATACTTTCTTTAGTTGAAATAGAAACACAAGATTTTCCTCAAAGAAGTTTGAATTCCACTGCTTGATATTTTTAACAACCATAACAATATGCCTTTATTTACCAGTTCTTGCATCTCCAATACAAATTCAATTTTATCAGCATAATTGTAATTCAAAATACCCTAAATAAAAGATCAAAAAGAATTGAGGGTAAGTATCTAAGAAAACATGATCTCCTTAAGGGAAAATTGATCTTTTTTTCTCACATGTACATGATCAAGAGTCTTACTACTGATTCCAGAAAGAAGTTGATTATGATCTCTTTGTTTGGTAGAATACACCATTAAATTCCCTTGTGATTCAGTCTCATTATGTCTCCCTTTCCACCTAGGATGATTTTCTAGATGTTCTTCTAATTTATCAGTATGACAAGTCTTGTTGGAGCTGCAAGCTTCACTACCATGAACATGTTCGATTGGAGATCTCAATTCAACATCTTGATCATGCTTATGTGAGAAATTTAATGGGAGTTCATACATCACCACATCATTTGAAATGGTTTTAATAACTACCTACTCTTATCCACTCCTAATGTTAATAGTAGAAAATTCCTTTGAGCATGTATTATCTAGATTGGTATCATCTATAATTAGCTTCAATGATCTACTTGTGAGAGAGATGTCTAAACCTATCAACAAAAGTCACAAATTATGACAATTTGAAGTAATATCTTGTTGAGGATAAATTATTTATTTCAATAATTATTGGTGTCTCAAAACTAACAAAAGGCACCCTTTGAAAATGCATCTTGCATTTTCCTGAATCCATAAGTGACCTTATATGAGGAATAAATTATACTAGAATGTACAAGGCCTCTATATACACAATATTCTTGAACAGGGTCATCAAGCATTCACATGTTCAGCTTCATTCAGCTAAGTTCATTCTATGAGAAGAAATGCACATAAGAAAATAAATTCATTCAAAAAACCTGTGACAACTTATCATGACAGACAAAATGGAGATGATACCTTCTATTTGGCAAATAAGTAAATATCTCCAAGGAAATACCAAATTCAAACTCATTCTCAGGTTGCATGTGTCAACATTCCCCATCGACCTTAGTTGCAAGGCTAACTAACTTATCAAGAGTGTGTATCCCACTAATGAAATTGGTATAAATGTTACAACCACCAAATTTGGAGGGCATGGAAATTCAGTCATCACTATCCTATGTAGTACACTTAATTTCATATGTTGGAATCATTTTGTGACTTGTACACATGATAGTTCAATAGTTTTTAATGTCATCTTCATCACAATTTTTCTATGATAATCTAATAGTTGAAGGTGGCATCTTCGTCACAATTTTTCCGTGATAGTTCGTTATTCATCCAAATGGAAACCCTTGTAGGGAAGACCTAATTGCAATGCAAAAATTAAATGTAATGTTGAAATATAGGAGAGAGATTCTTTTGGTTGAACTAGAAGATAAATCATCTTCTAACAAAATGACAGAGACTTTCGGTGAAGGATCCAAAGTACATCAATTCAATTATAGTCTAGTAAATTTAGGTGCCATCTTCATCATAAGTTTTTGAAGATAGTCCAGTATTTGTAGGTGTCATCTTCATCAAAAAATTTCCATGATAGTATATTAGTTTGAGGAGTCATCTCCATCACAAGTTTTCCATGGCATACTTGTAGTTAGAGGTGCATTGAAGACCTTTTATCACTACATGAGCAAGTAGTAGATGGTGATTATTCATTATCATCATCATCATCTAACATAGAATCACATGAATATCATGTTTTATAGCCCACATGGCCTAGGTATTGAGGGTACAACTCCAAGCACTAAACACACCAGATTTCAAATTATTATCTTTATGTGTTGATGTTTAAGTTGAATGTTCTAGAGTTGAAGAGAGAAACACACTCAATTTTTTTTTCTTTTTGTTTTTTTTTTTAATATGAAACTGTTGTCTAAATGATACAATATAATTATGTATTATTAAAACAAAAATACAAGAAAAATATGATACCAACACAACTATATTTATAAAACAAAAAATTTGTCATTATTATTTCTTCTAAGCTTTTACAACTATAGCTTCTGCATATACATTTCCTTTCTTTTCTTTCATTACTATAACAAAAAGTATAATATTTGTTACAATAGACCAACATTCCAAATGATAAATCTACATCTACACACTTTCAATAAAATGAAACAACAAGTACATTACATTCTTTTTGCAACTAGACTCTTTTTAACACTTATCATCAAAACATCACTAAGAAAAAACACTTTAGTAGAGACTCTCTCGTTTATATTACACAACAATGGCTGAACTTTGGCATAAAAAATAATAATGATAGTAATAGTATTCACTTCCATCTTCAATATTATCATAAAAACCTACAACAAAAATACACATGTACCTATGGAAATATGCTCGAAGAGAAATCCCTCTCCTCGACCACCGGAGATTTAGGTGTGATTGGAGGTCGTGAATGGAAGAGCTTTTGAAGTCGAGCACATCAGGAAGAATGAAAGAAAGACAATATCGAGAGTTTTGAACTACTATTTTGCCCCCCCCCCCCTATATTGATGCAAATGTAGGGCCTCCTTTCATATTATTCCTAGGGCTAGCAAGCGTCACAAATCAAGTGGGTGGAGAAAACCTGAAACAAAATTGGGCTCAAAGAAAACCATGCGAAAATGCAGAGATAACCATGCGAAAATGCTCCAAAAACGTCAAATGAAAGTGAGCACAAAAGACATAATAGGGCAAATGTTTTTTTAACTTTGTGGATGTATAAGCCCTATGTTGGTCAAAATTTCGACCAACACGGGTCTTATATGTAAAAAAATGAAATTTTTGCCTTTACATTTCGACCACCCTAAATTTATTTAGTTGATGGTCAAAATTTTTGGTTGAAAAATGATGTTAAATGTAGTAGTGACACTCAACCCAAACCATGGTCCTGGTGCAAACTACCTCACAGTCAGTGATCTGTCCACACACTCAAGAAGTCTAGCTCTAATATCACTTGATGAAGGGTGCTCCCCTTAATACCATAAACCATAATAGAAAATAAAGAAATAGTAGCAAGTGCAAGAACAAAATATGGACTTCTTATTTGCATCGCAAATGTGAAATTATAGAATTCACAAATATAATATGCTAACCCACATGGGCACCTTCATTACAATAATTTGCAAGATAAGCTGCGAACTATCACCTAGAGCTATTCTAGACAATGTTCAGGACTTTCTCAAATAGGCAATTTTATGCCGCCCAAGAAGGTTCTAGACATTGAAACTTAATACCTAGGACTGACAGACCCTAACAATACATATAGAGTCGGCCAAATACAACTTTGACAATTATTGTAGAAATTTTGGGGAGCCCAACTTCGGAAGGTCATAACTCTCGAGCAGTTGCTCTGATTAGCTATTATAACCACTTTTTTGAAAATGCCAACTCATGATCTACAGGCTCATAATTGTGCAAGTGCCCTTTTGTCAAGTTTTCAAACCTCATCCAGGCACTCTAAGGCCTCCAACGATGAGCCTGAAGATTTTTCTACAAATTTTTCCACCAAAAATCTACAATAAGTTCTCTAATACTTAAGCTGGAGCAATGAGATTTTTATGGTATGCTTATAACTCTAAAAAGAACCTTCATCTAGAAAATGAAAACATTCTAAGCTCATATGACAAACTTACTAAAAATAGCAAGCTATCATAAACAGTAACCACCCTATCTACTAGTCCTTATTAAAATAGAAAAGACTTAAAATAAAATAAAAATTGGGTGATGCAAGATTTCCCTTACACCTAGGATGCTCCTGCATCAAATATTGTTGGAAGAGGATAGAAAACAATGATGACTCCAAAAAAACAGAAAAATCTACTAAGACAAGTTCAAGTATGATCAATGAATTACTATCTATTTGTAGTATCTTACAATATCATGAGGAATGATTAATAAATTATGGTGCTTCTAATCTCATGTTTCCACATAGGGTTCAATTCTCTACTTATCAAGTTATTGATGGTGGTATTCTCCTTATATTTAACAATGTTTCTTATAAGACTATTGAGATTGGGAGGGTTAAGATTAAAATGTTTGATGGTTCCAACATTAATAGAGGCAAGAGATGTACTAAAACTCAAAAAGAATCTATGTTTTGGGGAACTTTGGATTCTACAGGTTATAAATTCATTGGTCAAGGTGGAGTACTAAACATGTCTAGGAGAGTTATGAAGGTTATATAGATAGGAAATGTTTAAGAGGTAAAAGAGACTAAATAAATAAATGAAGAAAATTATTCTACTCATTTATGGCATCAGTGTGACTGGTTTATATGAACAAGAAAGGGTTGAAGGTACTAATAAAATATAAGTTACTTCTAGATTTAAAATGTTTATAAAAAATATTTGCAAGTGAGAAGTGTACACCATTCAAGAAACGGTGTTCTAGACCATATTAATTTAGATGTTTGGGGGTATTCTCCTACAATTTCTTTTGGAGAATCATCATATTATGTAACATTTATAAATTATTGATGTAGAAAGGTATGGATCTATATTCTTAAAAATGGAGCTGATGTGTTCAATGTAATTTAATAGTTTAGAGTTTTGGTTCAAAAAAGTACTAACTTATGTAATCAAGTATTTCAAAATAGATAATAGGGGAGAGCATATAGTACTTGAGCACCTTAACTTTGTGCTTATCAAAATCCTAAGTGGAAAATTCAAATCACTCCCAATTTTTTTACAACAGCTTATTTGGTGGGTCGTCTACTTATAACTAAGGTTTCAAGTTCACATAATCAATTATGATGCCACATCAACATATTTTTTAACAAGTTGTCCAAAATAGACCAAATAAAATTTAGACCAGTGGTCATGCAAAAGGGGTACTCATACTTGCACACCTAATGTGGCATCACATCATTGGTTGCTTTTTACCATGAAAGGTAAATTTCATTCAATTTTAAGTAGTCATCACTTTACTAACAACTTTAAAGTCACAACTATTTGTGAAATGTTGTAAAAAAAAATTGGACATTAAGTCAGTAAATATGGATATTAGATTAATAAGTGTAGATATCAAATCAGCAACTTCTATCACAACCATTGGAACGTGTTCAAGTACTAGGTCCTCTTCCCTAAAAGCAAGTTCGCGTCTTTGAAATTAAAAAACATTTGCAAGGAATTTACAATTGGAATAAATAAATCTATAGTTCACTATCTTCAACAAATTAGTATTGTTGAACATGTGAACACAACTCTTCTAGAAAAAGAAAGGAACATGATTAGTAATGCCAATTTAGAACTAGTGTTGTGGGCAGAAGCAATCAATATAAGATCATGGTATCTAATCAATTGCTATAGATTGTAAAATTAATGAAAAGTTATAAACAAGTCAGCCTTGTGATTGTTCAAAATTAAAAGCTTCATTTGTGATGCATGTATTCTTATTTTTAAAGTTTGATTGAAATTTTCCAAGTAACTTTATTAAAAGCAAATCTTTAGGTAAGAGGACCTATTTGTTGTATGACAAAACTAAAAGGGGGCTATTTGTTGGATGTTGAAGCTTAAAGAATCTACTGAAGCAAAGCATTTGATTGTCTCACATGCATTTAATGAGGCTATTTAGTTAAAGTGTCTATTGGGTGAATTTAGAAAAGTGCAAAACATAGACCCAAAAATGCCCAAAATTCAACTTATCTCAACAGAACCAAACCTATTGAATATTTTGTCTGCTAAATTATTTATGGAAGTGAAGCAACTATCGAGTAAGCTCGCACAAGTAAAAATTATGCAGACATGCTTTAAAACTAACGGAGACAATTTCTAGGACCAAAATAAATGCCAAATAGACACCATCTTAAAGATAACAAAAACAAAAACAACATGATAGTTACTTACGTAGCAAAAACGTTGAGTGACAAAATCTTCAATATATATAGCATAACCACATAAAATCATTTGATTATTAATTCAATTTGATCTCCAATCTGTTACCCAATCTTACAAAACACAACACAAATTCTTTTTCTCTACAGCATATTGACAATGGTGTTGACTTGGTGGTCAGCACCTCCTTCGGGGTTCGCAACATGGCTTAACTGCCTCTCATGGATCTGGGTAAGTCTGGTGTTTGTGACATTCGTTGATAGCTCAAGATTTTGGTGCAATGGCAAACATACCAACAATTGGTATCAAAGCCTTGGGTCACGAGTTCAAATCTTGGGAGTTCTCCTTCATTCTGTTGGTGTAGAACCCTCAGTAGGTGTTGAGGGGGAGATTGTTGACTTGGTGGTTAGCACCTCCTTCGAGGTTCGCAACTTGGCTTAACTGTCTCTCGTGGATCTAGGTAAGTCTAGTGTTTGTGACGTTCGTTGATAGCTCGAGCTTTTGGCGCAATGACAAACATACCAACAAATGACTCATAAGAAATGAAAACTACATTTCATTAATCCTGACAAAGAAAACAATTATTAACCCAACAATGGGAAGACAACATTAATTCCTTTTTTATTGATTGGTCTTTGTAACTTCCTAATTGATATCAATGATTTTCAACTAACCCATTCTCCTAACTATGCATATTCTTACCAAAAGAAGTCTATCTCAAACAAAATAGAGCAGGAATGACAAACGAAATAGAGGAAGAGTGATCCTCCAGCATGAAAAACTAATACCAGTGAGGAGGATGTGGTTTCCTTTGGCTAGCCAAAAAGTGAATGGACATTAACAAGTATCAAATGGTTGTCAATTGGGCTTGTGGGTTGAAGATATCATTCAAAACACGATTAATCTCACCTAGATAGCTAAGGTATGCAAGATATAGACTGTTGGAAGTCAGACTCTAACAAGATACTTGTTACACATTAAAATTAAACTAGAAATTATATTACTTTATAAAAAATTAAGAGGATGGGTGATCAAGAAATTCTCATATTTCACTTTTGTGAACAACCAATAAATGTTGCATTTATTATCATGAGAGAGGTTCTTGTGAACCACTACTCAAAATGAGTCAATGAGTTTGATTCAATAACTACACAGTAGTGTTAAGATTATCACACCATATTTTCATGTGGCTACTTAACTCTATTTTCTAATTTAAGCAGTTGGATTGTTCCCATCGAAAATTTGAATGGTGAAGAAAGAATAATATTGATTTTTTTCCTATTTTTATGGAGCATCTATTATTTAGAGAATGAAATCAGCTATAAAAGAAAAGGGGGATTTAAAATTAGCAATGGTTGCATATTGTAAAAACTTCATGCCCTTACATAAATTTATGTCCTTTGTTTTTTATTTCTAATTTTTTTTCTTCTTTTTTATCACAATTTTCTCTCCAAATTATACATTAAAAAATTAATATTAAAATGATTGATTATAAAACAAGCCACAATATTAATAGTTGCTTCTCACAAATACTCCTACAAAATACTACGCAATAGCTACTAGGCATAAACATAGGGCCAAGCTATTAGAGTTTGAATATGTCATCCAATTGAAAAAATAATTATTGCCAATAGTGGCATGTTGTGATGGTTAAGTTGTTGAGTTGTTATCCTTGCCATCAAGGTTCAAATCTAATGGGGATGAGGTCCCCCGTTTGTGGCCTCTCTGGTTCATAGCTCTAGGTCAAAGCGTTTACCCCTCTTTAAAAAAAAAAATTCTTAGAACTTTTAACAATATCAAAATTACTTGCAACTTTGTCAATGGAAAAAAATAACTTTCAACACTTTTAACAATATCAAAATTACTTGCGACTTTGTGGGGCATTACCTTTCAACCCAGCCCTGTATTGCAAAAGGAAGCACACCTAGCCCCCTGCCCAAGTTTGCTACCTTTGACAATTTTAGGAAAAAATGAAAGTGGGAAAAATTAACCTCTGTCTCATTAAGATACACTTAACAAGAAGTTGAATCTTAATGGAAAAATTGGCAACAAATTGAGTATCTTAATATATTAGAATTAGAAACAAATATATTGGGTGGTGTTCTTCTTGCCGATGAAAATTACTAAGATTGTGGAAGAAGATATCATTGAGGATAAAGTTTCCATGGGTGGGGACCTCAACAGACTGGAGCCCACGAAGATGGAGGATTTTTTCAAAAGGCAAGCAATGTGGATAATGTTGAAGGAAGGAGGGTTTCTCCCTCACATGTAGGCCATGGCTGGCTACGACGATAATTGTTCTTAACAATTCATCAATAGCTGGAAGGACAAGCAGGTTACTATCAATGGCATCACCTTTCAGGTGAATGAGTAGACCATAGCTATGGCGACAGGCCTGGACATTACTAGCAAGAAATGGCAAAAGATTGCAAAGGTGGTGAATGAAGCTAGCCTATCTAGTTTCTTCAGAGGCAATGAGGCCTCGGATCGGTATCGTGGTGGTTAGGAGGGATAAGCTTCTGGAGCGCTGGGATGATGTGTACCAGGTCATTATGAAGTATCTCACTCTTGAAGGCAGACACGATGTGTATTATTTTTATCATTTCCCTTTGCTTAACCACTTTCGTAATAGGGAGTTAGTCTGCATTCCCTTTTTTCTAATGCACGCCCTTGAAGAAAGAGACTGTGATGGATGTTAGGGAGAAAGAAAAAAAAAAAAAAGAGCTAATTTCACTATTCTATACCAAAGGTTCATGTTTCATCTTTTTCAGTTCCACTTAGTCCTTTGCCCTCCCTATGTGATTGTCATTGATAATCTCCTCTCTAGGGCCCCCCTTCGTCTGGAGTTTGTGGGTGGTAGCTATGCCCCTACGCACCAACCCTCGCCAAGCTAAACTCCAGTTAAAGGTAGGAAAAACAAAACCCTGGCCTTGAAGCCGGCTACCAATAAAAAAATTAAAATTGATAAAAAGGTGGAGGTGGAAATTAGGGATTCGGATGATGAAATATGTGGGAATAGAAGGTTGGGAAGAATAGCTAAGACCCGAGATAGATACAAACAAAAGGCTAGTCGCTCTCAGGAGGAGGAAGATATCAATTCAGAGGAATGATAAGATCTCAGGGGATGACCAGGAGAGGGGGAAGGAAAAGATTGATGAAGAGGTGGAGAAGTGGGATGACACTGTTGATGGCACTTAGGATTTTGAGGCGGAGAACCCTACCAAGGACCACTCCCAAGACCCCACAGTGGCTCTGCCTTCTATTGTTAACCAGTATATCCCCAAACCTAATAATGCCTCCCCAGACACTTTCTCCTCCCCTGTAAGGAAAAGAGGGTCTAGAAATTTTAATGGCCTCCACTAACAATTTGGATGTGCAAGACAAAAGAAATTCTCCGACAAATTGCAACAGGGCTCTAAACCTAGGTAATATGGAGGATGGTGTTGTTACTCGTAAAGACTTCCAAGAGCTGAAGGACAAGTGCACTGCACTGGAAGAGGGCTTCACCCTATTCTCAAAGTTCGCCTTAACCCATGGAGCTACGACCTCTCCAACTTCTTGCTCATTAGTCAGAGGACCTTGGGAAGGACTCAGAGCTGCTCTACAACGTCCTCGCCAAAGACTGGGTCAAAGTTGTCCTTGCTAGTAAAGGAAAGAAAAAAGATGTCAATTAGTGGCCTCCCCGTGCTTGATCTTTTTTGATGCTCTATTAGTTTTTACTTTCCATCCTCTAGTGATGGTTTTGTTTTCTCTGTTGAACTTGATTTTTAGTTGTAGATGTTACGATGCGATGACCACCTACAAGTCTTTTGTTAACTTGTTAAACTTTGTTGGTATTAAGAGTAGCTCATGACCTTTGTTAACCTGTTAAACTTTGTTGGTATTAAGAGTAAGAACTCTAGTACTTTTAATTAGAGTTTTAATTAGAGTTATGTTGTTCCTTATGTTTTTTATGTAAATCATTAAGAGGTCTGTGTGTGGCTTTCTACTGGTTGTTTCATCACTATTGTAAAAAGCCAACCCCCTAGTTTCGACTGCTTTTATATCAAAAACAAATTAGACAACTATGAAGAAAAATAATAATACTTTATTTGACAATTTTAACCTAATTGTTTCATTATTATATTTTTTACAGCTAGTTTATATTATTTGGTGAGTTAAAAGTTCCCCTCACCCACAATCATGGACTTTTCTCTTTTAATTGCCATTGATAGTCTTTTTCCAGTGTATTGGTAATGCTACATACTATTCACCTAAATATAAATACAATTCCCGGCAAAAGATCTGCAATTTCTTTAAACCTGAGTTATTAATGCCCGTGAAATATGGCATTTCAAACAGACCCCACAGAGTATTTCCAAGGTCCTCTGTACGGCATGAGACCTTTAAGGTCAACCACCCAAACATATCTGAAATAACTTGCCGATCTGAATTCATTCTAGTTCAGATTCATTGGGACGAGAAATTTCTTTACATATTATGATACCTAACTGACAATGTTAAATAGATTGACATTGCGGACTGAATTTGTTTATAGATTATGATACCAATCTGAAAATGTTAAATAGATTGACATTGCTGCCCGAATTTGAAGAAACAAATCGCGAGACAAATGTTGAATTTTGGCCAAAGGGCAATAGCTGATACCGAGTTTACAAAATAAAAAAGAATGCTCGCAGGCATAAATGATATAAAACAGAAAAGCAATCTATTAAAACTCCATCAATATATATAGTACAAAGAAAGCACACCGCCAAACTATTTAACCCATTAATAAACAGCTGGGCGCTTTATTCATAATTGACACTTGAATTACAATCTGAGACTTTTTCTGCACGCTCTGTGGTCTTCACCTTAGATGGCGGAAAGCTTGACCTTCACTTCAATGCTTGTATTGTGTACAAAACTATAAACTTATGCTTGGCAAAGGAACATAGAGGAGAAAGAATATTCCATAAGAACAAATAATTTTTAGACCATTATTTGGTCCTCAAATCTCCACTAACTACAAACAGCTTCGACTGCAACATGTTTCAAAGTCCCTGGACATGGATCTCCACCGAACATTTTATGAGAAATATTCATGGAGCACTTTTGCTGTCCCAAGCATTTCTGCCAAAACAAGTTCTTTGTCAGCTTCAGTTAGACTAACTCACAAAGAACTAACTAAAAAGCATACTTAGACTAACTCACAAAGAACTAACTAAAAAGCATACTCTGGACTGAAAAACTTAGTAACAAAAATATAAGTTCTAATATCAACATAATAAAATGACCGACTGTATACACAAGAAATACCCTTGGTAAAGCTTGTAAAAATAATGGTGTTTACAGACACTGGTTTGTACTCCTTTACATAATGACAACTGCTAGTTGTAATATAAATAATGTGTTTTATCCAGAGAGGTTAACAGCGATGCATTCTGATCAATGGTCCAACAGTCAGTGTCTCCTAACACAGTATTGTACGTGGCAACCTTTGAACACAAAGGGTTCGCATAAACCTAATCAAATGACGTCAAGTTCACCGAGTGCTAGAGCACAGATGTCACAATGTAACAATTGGGGTTTTGTAATAATCCCTTTAGAAGCACATGAATCCACTTCAACTAAGAGAGCTTCTCAATATTTTGAGAGAATCTTGCATCATTAGAGCTTATAGTTATAACTAGTTCTCAATATTATGAGAACTTCTAGAGGTTCCCTTGCGCCCATTCACTCCGTGTTTCATAGTGACCAAGTCTTTCATCAAGAGGCTATTAGTATTTATAATTGTAATTGGTTCTTTTAGTTCTCTATCAGTTTGGGGTTTAACACTTGCATCTGTACGTTTTGTTGTGATTACACTTATTTAGTGATTGAAGTCTAATTGCTCTATGTAGCCTAGGACTCTTTCTCCCAAGTACTTCTCTAATGAAAGTGAATTTATTTTGTAAGTTTGATGAACTCTGATAATTTGTTGACATGGTAATTTTTCTTTCTTTCATTTACAGGAAATTACGAAATACACAGCAGTTCAATTGCGCTTCTCTCCAGTCCGTAAACTGCCTCTTTAACCTTCATTTTCTGTACTAGGCACACATTTGAACCAGCAAGCACAAAAGCTATTCCTTGTCTTTGTCTTAGTGTATAATCAAATAAATAAACAAATTCCAGTAAACCTTGCCAGATATGAAATACAAACCTTCTCTATAGCTGCAAATGAATTGGGAGAATGGCAAGCCCCTTGCTGGAAACTACCACATTCTCCCTGGGGAGTTCCAAAACTAGCAAACTTAATGGCAGATATTTGTTGTCCTACATCGCATTGGAGATGAAGTTTTGGTATGTGCAATTTCTGCACTCTGTCAGTGCTCTCTTGGCGCCAATAATTAATAGGTTGGGCATGTGATTCAGCCATATGAGCACAGACACTGCTTACAGATCTTGTGACAAGTGAAACCCCTGAAGTGTCACCTCCTATTTCTTCGAAAAGCACCAAAAGGTTTCCAGTTGGTTGCAGCCAGGATCGAGGAATATGATACCTGAAAAAACAAAAAATATTGTCTATCAACTACATATTCCTCTTAGTGGCTCTTTTTTTGTTTTTAAAGCTCTTAAATTCAAATTTTACCACAAAAGAATCAACAAAAGTTACAGTATCATCCATAAACTGGCATCAAGCAGAAAGTTGAAGACAAAAAATAAAAGAAATGATAAATCTCACCAGCGTTGAGATAGCTGGCCACAATTTTCAGCACATTTCTTTGGACGAAAAGTTCCTTGATAGTTGCATCCATCTGAGCAGACACCATTGACATGATAAGAAGGCCAGTACCGTCCAATATTCTGACCATTTACCCATGCTTGGCCTTTACCCATTGTGCTCAAATCCAATCCTACTGGATCTTCACCAGCTGGTGCATCAAATGTTGCCTGAACAGTAATAATTTAAATTTTAATGAAAAATGTTAAACAAAGTACACAAATTGTAACAGTGCAAACCTTTTCATGGTTCCCGTGGTTGCTGACACAATCGTGGATTTCACATTTAACATCAGGAGCATACCTTGTACCATGTTAGTGGCTGTCTCTGAGGGACAACTACTCCTTTCATCCATTCAACAGAGGAATGCCCATCTATTGTATGGAGATCCATTGATTCGCCTTTCAAACCAACCTGTGTGCACAAAAAGTTAGATATGCATATGCATCTACATTTGAACTCCAAAAAATCATCCTTTATGTCAAAAACTAATGCTCATATTCTTGAATATTAAGGAAGAAACTTAAGTTGTTCTAGAATCTGAAGAGAAAAAAATTAATAAACACCCAGGTCCACTGGTCACAGGTAAAATGTGTAGAGTCATCATGTTATTATAATTTGCAAAGACATGTAGAAAAAATATGGTGCTGTTGGGATGTCTGGAAAGAAAAATAATCAATTTCAGTTCAAACTGTGATATATTAAGCAAAGTACAAATATCACCAGCTTAGCAGGAAGACACAAAATGACATATTTGATCCAAAATTGATGACTTCAACCATTTTTTATTACTTATCCATTTGTGCTCTCGAAAACATGTATCATATCTAAATAATTTAATCAATAATTAAAATTTTAAATGTATATAAACTATTCTTTTCTACCCCAAATTATAGTAGCCTATTTAAGAAACAAAATAACAAATTTGCATTAACATGGTTCATACCTGGTAAGACCACTTTTGTATCGACAAGTCTCGTGTTCCCTCCTTAAAGCCACTAAGGGTAATTGGACCAAGAATCCCTGTATTCCAAGATTCAAAATGGGGTCCAATATTCTGTAACCATAAACAGATAAATCAAGAATTAGTATCTAATGTGGAAAAGCATTGTACCATTATAGTGACAACCAGTAATATTATATCTGATTTCATTTCACATAAAGAACTAGTGACTAAATTCTTATACATGGAATTAGACATAAAACAAGATACTGGCATCGCTACACCTACTATTTTCACTTCTGCATCTGCCAAATAAGACAAAAAGATAGAAGCAACAGCACATATGTGGTTTGAAACAAACCTGTAAACCAACTGTCATACTCAAAAGTGCAATTATGTTTGTTCCAACCCTAAGCTTCACACCAGATGAATATCTCACTTTAGGGTTTTCCTTGCTTCCGAATTGAGAGCCTGTCCAAAGCATAAATCCAACATGAAAAGTTATTCCAATTCTCAATTTATATGTCTCAACATCAAAAAAACTAAAACAAAAACACAGACCAAACTAGCAATTACAGTCCACTCTGATTGTCTGACTCAAAAGCACTAAATTAGAAAGCACACTCTGAATTCAGGGATGGTGAATGATCTTATACCTGCAAATTCTCCATTGATGAAAACATGCAATGCATCACGTACTGAATCTATAGAAAGAACTGAAAGACCACCATTCTTTATAAAAGGCTCGTCCTCACCAACTTCAACACTGTACCACACATGATATAACAAACGTATTAATATGTGACACTGCCAATTTGTGCCCAGCAAAAGAAAACTCTTTGGTTTGAATTGATTCAAAATTCTTGTTTAACAAACTAGATTCGTGTTCAACAAACTAACAATGTGACTATTCATCAAGCAGTCTTCCTATCGACAATTCAACATTATACATTTAGAATCTAGAAGAAGCATTAAATTTTAAATCTACTTGGAAGAAAAAGGAAAATAATTGTTTATGATTTCCTTAAATATTCCTCTATTATCAAGAGTAATATGTTAATATTTAATGGAGTCAAAAATTTAAAATGTTAAAACAGAAGAACATTCAGAGCTCAGATACAATCAATACATGGGGATATTGTAAAACAAGTCAAATGTGAAGCGTAAATGAGAAGCAAGGAACCGTAAGAATAAGATCTCCAAAAATGGAAAAGATAAGAATGCAAGGCACCGAATTAAGTTATTCTGCAAAAAGCATAAGCATGCAAGAGATCAACTAAAGTTATCTTGTGATCTATTGATTAGAACAGAATAAATTTTATAACCTTTCTAAGATACAAATCTCAACAATGTGACAATCGAAACCAACAGAAAACAATCATTCTAATTAGTAAGAATGTTTGATAAAATATTCACCTCAGTAACCATTTAGAAAACTACAGCATTAAAACAAAAATGTGGAAAAGGTATATCTCACCTCGTAGTGTACCACAAGTAGTCGGTATTATCTCTTGTAGTGTTTATCTGCTCCAGCAAACCTACTGCAGTGAGAGAGTTATCCGCATTGGAGGCAACATATTCCTGGGATGATTCCCAAGCAAATCCCTTAACGGGTGTCATTTTCATTTGAGTTGTTTGGACAGCAACCTGTCATAGAGCATGTGAATTAATTAGTGCCATAAATTCTGTAACTTGTGTGCAACTGAAGTAATTCAAATACATTCTATCCATGTACAGAAGAAATATAATGCATTCTAGAAGAGAGCATATTTTAATAAATAAATTTTCACTGTGAAGATGAAAAAATACAGAAAATCCTTCCACATTGCTGCTTTCAGATAAGCATTGAGATTAAACAGTAACAAAAGTTTCATAGGTAAGTGTGAACATTTCTTTTAAACAAGATACTTTCACCCCTACACTTATTATTGAGAGAGGTTCCAGTTTAACAAAGAAGCATGACATGAATCAATAAACAAAAAAAGTACAGAGAAATCCTCCACATTGCTCCTTTCAGATAAGTATCAAGATTAAACAGCAATAAGAGTAGCAAGGATCATTCCAAAGTATTCATACTTACAATGAAACTCTCATCTTGTTATGACTTGATCAAGTAAGAACATGTAGATCGCAGTTCAAAAATAAAGCGCGTAGATAGTCTTAATTTGTAAGCAGTCTGGCATTTTAAAGAAAATAACTATCACCTTGGCAGTATTGAACACTGAGTTTCTGCAGTCAGGGAGAATGCTAACAGACCAAGCAGGGATGTGATAGTGCCGATTGTTAAAAAAGACTGTTGCATCAGAGTTCGCATCAAAATTTGCAAGGAAAGCAGCACAACTTCCAGGCCCTGCAGAAAACACATAAGACTGAAAAGACAGTGTTGTCAGCTCATTGCGTTTATAATAGCATTATCAACTTCTTAACATTTTTTTTCCCTTTTTCAAATGAGACATTAAAGTTTAATCTAAAAATAGTCTATCAAGTAGCAAACCAGTCAACATGCTCAACTTACTTGCTGATAAGTGCCAAGAGAGTTAACTTGAGGATCACCACTAACTAAAGCAGCCTCACAGAGTTTTATAGCCTTGTGTAATTCCTTAAGATGTCCCCACTTTGGTTGCCTGAGAAGCCCTGCAAAGAAAGGAAAAGAACAATAGTTCATGTTCTATTTCCTGAAGACTTTATAGTATTTTTGAGATGGAATAAAATACCAAGCTCAAAACAATTTACATGTTTAAAAATAGTAAAATACTGAAGATCCAACTGATTTATGACCCTAAGGTAGCAAGGAACTTAGAACGGGATATAAACCTCATCTTTTATAAAGATAAACAAATGTATTGCTCTTTAAGAATTTTATGTAATTCAGAAAAAAATTATCTTTTCCAGTTTGACACTGTTAACAAAGAAGAATATCAGCACAAGTCTTATCTCATGCCCAACAAAACATACCATATTCATCAATAGGTGCATCATAGTCATAACTAGTTGTAATGAAAGGCCCTCCTGCAGTACGGCCAAAATTTGTTCCACCATGATACTGCAAAGAAGAGAAACTGAATTAATATAAAAATTGAGGCCATATAAGAATGCCATGTGCTAGGACAACCCATTTGCTTCAAGGTAAGCTCTACCATATAATAGTTCACGAATGATCCTCCCTTCTGAATAAAGCGAGCAACCGCAAAGGCCAGATCTTCAACTGGTCTATGAGAAGTAGTACCCCCAAATTCTGTAAACCTACAAAAACAGTAGAATATTACTCTAATGTTAATGGCATTCAGTGTACCCACTGGTTAAAACTCAAAAAGAAAACACTTTACTATCATTTCTTAAAAAGCTAGAATCTGCAAGCCATCAAGAAGACCGATTGCTAATTACTGCAAATAGCACTATATAAGCAATTTTCAAAATTCAACAGCATTGAGAAGAGGAAAATAATCTGTACCAGCCACTCCATGCCTCAGTCCACATTGATGGTTTGTAGGGTTTGTTAGGTACAAAGTTGTCACAGTAGAAACCGTTGCAAGTGTTAATCTGTCAACAATATTCAACAAAAGGGTTGAAGCATGGAATACTCGGATTATCAACAAGAATTATTACAGGAACATAAAATAACATGCAGACACCTTAGAAACCCGAAAGCTTACATTACATTATTTACCACTTCTTCAATTGTTTGGATAAGTGCACATTACATTAAAATATAAAACCTTAAACGCTAGGAAACCGAACTGATGAAATGGATTTAGTGTAATTGCAAGGACACAAGATAATTACAAACTGACCATCACAACTGATAGAGGCATTAGAGTCCCCAAGCCTCAAAACAGAAATGGGTCGTATGAAATTGAACTCACCACCGGATCTGGCGCATCGTCCTGTTTGCACATAACCCATGGTACACCCGTACCCAATCCCACAGCCATTTGTGCAGCCCAGTTCATGTATGATGCCCCAGCAGGCCCAAACACCGCTTCATCAGGTTTGTATTCATTTTCTACCTGTGAAGAGGATGAATTAGCAGGTCTGGGCATTCATTGATTCCATACAGATGTACACTTAAAACTCTTCTTGTTTCATTATCTTTTGTAAGATCAGTAGCCTTAAGATAAAAAAAATTGCCTTAACACAGATTCATGGTAACGTTGTAAGAAACACACACACCTGGGACATAATAATAGGTCCACCTTGGGACTCAAAGAGCCCTTCACTCTTCATTAAGTCCACAACCTTCGATGTAAAACTTTGCATTGCCATCTGCAGTACTCATCACTTATTCAATATGATAAACTGGATCAAATATTATGCATTAAAACCCTGTAAAGATACAAGGCATTTATGAGTCTTAAAAGTGTCATCATTTCATAGAGAACCACCTTGAAAGGCTCGTTATCCGTCCTGAAGCTGATGCCAGGGACAAACTTTAACCAAACTGGAAAGCCCCTGCAAATTGATCAATAGCATTAATATCCACATTTAATAAAGCATGCAGTGTTTGAAAGAAGAGAACCTCGCATGTAATATAGATCAGTTACAGAAAATTATACCCAAAATTCCATTCGGCACAGACATAAGGACCAATTCGAAGGCTGACATATAATCCTTCCTGTTGGACTGTCTTCACAAACTTTACCAGATCAAATCTCCCCTCAAAATAGTACTGCAAAAGCAATAAAGCAATAGAGAGTCAAAAATAACTTCAGTAGCTTTGGAACCTGCAACATACTGTGAATCTAAATGCAGCCCTATACAACCGAATAATTTTAAGAAAAACCCATGACAGTCATTGGAGAGAATCTAGATTTAACTTAACAGGACTACGAGAAATGATTTACATGCTATGGACATTGAAATTCGATGCAAATAGGAGATCTTCGTAAACACTACGATGAGAAATAGCGCATGCATTCAGTCCAGTGGAAAAGATGCCAGTAAATGGAAAGCCCTTTGACAATTCTTATATTATATAGCAGGCGGAATGACTAGCTTCCGATATATGTGCCGAGAGTGCTCACTTGTGGATCCAATAAATAGATATAAACATTGACAGAATAAAATGCAAATGCTCCTCGTTTATTACTGTATTCTCTTCAACATATAATGATAATTTCGACCGGTTAACAGAATAAACGAACTGTGCACGGTAGCTTTTTCAGATAATCATTGAGATAAACAACAAACAGAAAAACGGGAGCATTTTGTACATCCGTGAAAGCCAGATTTCTGGCAGCAAACAGAACGCAAACTACAATGTGAGCACACGGCGGAACAGATCTAAGTAGCTAGAGAAAACCACCTAACTGAAAAGACAAGCAAGACACGGTGAACACAATGCTCTGCACAAACACACAACTACCAGAGTTAAACAAAGCATACGTTTCCAGGAGATGGCTCGTGCCCATTCCAAAAAACATAAGTCTGAATCACGTCCAGTCCTCCATCCTTGGCCTTTCTAATGAGATCTGGCCACATCTGCAGCACCCAGTAAGTTAATCCCATTAGCCAGAAAGATTAAAACCATAATTAACCACTTGAAATAAAATTAAGCACAAACCCACCATAACATTAGTCCAAATAAGCTCACAGGAACACACAGAACTTTGAAAAAGTGCATAGAAATGAATAAGAAAGCGCCCACATTCTGCCATGGAAGTCATATGAAGTAAGAAAAACCACACAAATAGACTTCCAAGTAAACAAATATACCTCAGGGGTGCTTCTGGGATAATGAATGTCACCAGAAATGAGAATTCTCCGTTGCCCATTAATCACCAGTGCCTTATGGTCATAAACTACACTGCATTCGATCCCACTCAAAATTAAAACCAGAGCCACAACCCAAAAACTGCGCCCCATTTGCTTCAACTCCATTAAACACACCACCACATCACCAAGCCCAGCTCTGCAATCTGTGTAGCTGATCCAGAGCACAAATGGGGGGCAGGAGTTTTTCCTGCCACAGAAAACTCCCGAACAATCCAATGCAACTCCAATAGACCTCCTAGCGGACTGACACTCTGACGGAGAACCTGTCCCGCCAAATGGAACGAAATTTGAACGCTAGCTAGGCAGTGTTAATTAATGCAATCGAAAAGAGCCTTGGGTTCCAATCTCGCTAATCGAGGCAGCAGGCAGACCTCTGGCAATCTGAGCAGCTCCTGGCCTTAAAATACTGAGCTGAGAGCAATAGGCAACGTATCAGTGCTCTTCAAAGGAGTTTTGTACCCAATATACCTCTGTGGACGCCACTGAGCTTTGAGGTTTCTTATTTGTAGGGGCTAGTCGAAGGCTCGTTTGTGTTCATACTGCATTGTTTTGCTTTTTTCCCCTTCCGTTTTGTCGTTTCTAATTGCTTAACTGAGCTCGCAACTGGTAAATTGCTTCGTAGAATTATATTCCGTAAGGGCCCGTACGCGTGGGATCTACAACGGAACACCTTCCTGCCAGTTGTTAGTAATGAGTTGCATGTTCCCGTGCGCTCTGTGTGACGTCGGGATGAAAATTAGAAGTTAAAAAACTAAAAACTATATTTGCCTTTTTCGGATTCTTGTGGAATGTGTCGGTCGAGCACACACCATTGTTGGGGAGTTTTCAGATTGTTTCAAAGTTTTGTTCTGAGCAAAAAGGACATCTTATGCAAGGTGTAGAAAATGGAGTCTAGTTATTAGGAAGGATGATATATTACATTATGAAAAAGGGAGGTGTAGGTTCTAATATCATTATATCTAGGTGGATTTTATAAAGTTGAAAGTTTGTTATATCAGATTTTTACAATTAATGTTAATTTATTATTTTTTTCTAATGTAATTTATTTTATTATTAATGTTTAGGACCACATTCTATGATTTGTTATTAAAATGAAGGAGAGTCAAAGAAACGAAATTGATGCTAGTCAATCTTTGATCCTTAGAGAAGTTTCAATATAATGAATGCACGAAGGAATTTTAACGAGTGCAATTTCTTTAAGGTGACCTTTCTATGGTCTATCAACATTAAGAGAGTAATTGTTTTGTACACCTAAAAAGTCATTGCAAATGAAAATCCCTCTATTCAACAAAATATTTAATCGAATAAGCTTCAAGTCTGTAGTAATTATAAGATTCAATTGAATGTGTTCAATCTAAGATAGATGTTTCTTTTGACAACAAACTTATTTGCACAATTGTAATTTTTTCTTAGGATCACTCGTCAAGGCAAACTAACATAACTTATCAATCTAAGATAGATGTTGCTTTTGACAACAAACTTATTTGCACAATTGTAATTTTTTGTTAGGATCACTAGCCGAAGTAGACTAACATAACTTATTAATTCTTACTAGATTAAAATAAAATTCTAAGATTCAATTTAATGTCATATTCACAATAATTAGATTGAAAGAAGTTTCTTCATAATTGATCACAAGAAAGTGAGAAAAAAAACTAATTTTAAAATATATAAATTTATATAATTTAATCAAATAATTATAAATAAATAAAAATATAAATTAACTTTATTCAATATTTAAAACATCATATATAAACTTTAAACTACAATTCTCAAACTATATTCACTTCAAATTTGTTTCAATGTAAGTTCTATAGATACACATTGATGACTAGGGTGGCATTAAAAAGGGTTTGAACGAACCATGTTTTTAGCTTCATTATAATTTTAGATGAAATGGGCAGTTGAGGAACGGCAGGTTTTACTTTTAGCATTCATATTTGTTAGAGAGTAGGTATCTGTTGTTTCTCGGGCTCCGAATCCATCTTACTTTTTGGTATTTTTATTATTATTATTATTAAATACATTAACTTTTTCTTTTCTCATTTACATATGTTTCTAAAAAATATAGTGCCCTAACTTAAGAGTGGGGTGGAACTTCTAAAGCAATTATTTAGTAGTATTCTTTCATATTAATAAATAAAATATTATTATCTTAATATTATTTACTAAAATCTGAAAATTTTAATGTAAGATTTAACTTAAGAGTAAAGTGTCATTTCTAAAGCAACAATTTCCTAGTATAATACTATATATATGTCAATTCATCATTTCATATTAACAAACAAAAGATTTTTATCTTAACATTATCTATTAAGTTACCAAAGTGATATTTGATTTCTATATTGTTATAGAAAGCTTGTTTAGAGTTGTTGTTAGGTTCACATCTAACAGGGAAAATTATTAAACAACTCTATGAGTAAAAAAGTAATTGTTTTAAATTTAAGTCTATTTTATTTAACAAAGTATTAGAATGAATTAAAAAATTTAATTCCAAAAATATTATGTAGTAAGTTTATGTGTTTTTTGCATTTTATAAATTATCTTAGAAAGCTTTAGGCAAGTACTTGGAATTCAAACAAAATTGTGGTATAAAGACAACATACCAACTAAAGATTTTGTTTGTCTAAATTTTAGATATTTCTCTTTTTTATATAAATTTGAAGAAATTAAAAAGGATCATTCTTCTTGTAATGTAAGTCTTAAATAGAATGGTGGTTTTTACTAAAAAGTATGAAATTGATAGATCTAATTAATGTTTTTAATCAAAATTGTAAAATGGTATTTGAGATAGCAAAACTCAAATAGAGTTGAATTATATACATCAAATTGTATATATATGAAATTTGGAAAATACTCTGAACCCATTAATGTGTGGGGTCAAAAAGTTGACAAGACTCTCTTCTCACCTCCATGGACCATCACTCTCGTTGTTTAATGAATATTTATTTTGATCATTCTTATATTGTTTATGTGACTCAAACACTCCCTTTTTGTGATGGTTAAGGATTAGTTGCAATAAAGTTGAGATTAATTTAAAGCAATAATATTCACAAATCGCTATTATTTACTTCTTTTTTTAGAAATATATTTGATTCTATTTTTCCTATTTATTCTTTTGTTGAGCATGACAAAGTTTAATTTCAAATGTAATTTAATTAAGTATCTTTTAAAAAGTTATTAACGTATAATAAGGAATGTGTTGCAAATGAGTCCTACCAAAAGATATAAGAATGTTTTGTCATTTATCGAAGCAAACTTGTCTTATAAATATAAATTTGAGCATAGTAATTCAAGGTTGATTCAATTTTACATTTGTAGTCTATTAAATGGTTTAATAGAAGGATGAGTAAAAAGTGTAAGGATTCATATACAGGCAAGCTACAATAAAATTATAAAATGTTTGCAAGTTCGTATTGTCAACAACATACAAAATAAAGATGTCCTGAAATGATTTTGGTTGTCATTTGGAGAAATACATGTTGAAGTTGATGAAGGATCAACCCCACAGCTCCCAAGAAACACCTACATGCAAACACCTATTATAGAAGAGAGAAGCAAAAAGCTATGGAGGCAGAAATTGCCAAATCCATAGATGAGACATTCTTGACGAGCAAAAAAGAGATTGCTATAATCAAAATTGAATGAATAAAATTACAAAGAGATCAATCCTTATAAAAGGAGATCAAAACCCAAAAGAGTAACTTAAAAAGTTACAAAGGGTAACCTAAAAGGTAAAAGCTATTTAATAATTACGAATTAATTACTAAATAGAGAATGCAAAAAGTACATAAAATAAAATCTTAAGAAGGGAGAAAAGGTAATTTAATTAATGAAATTAAATTAACGTTCTTCTCTAACACCCCCCTTAAGATGAGCAACAATGCAGTTACAAATAATGCAGAAAGAGCAAGGAAACTACAATGCAATGCTAAAAGCAAACTTGGGTCCCAGCAACAAGGCCTTATGAGGTACCCAATCATAACAAAATCTCTATGAAAAGGAGAAATAGAGAAAACCTAATGGGAAAAACTCTACTCCAAAAAGAGTTAGCTGAAAGTCTAGTGAAGGATTGTAGAAGCCTTCAACTAGAGGAATGTTCTAGAAAATAGGAACAAAGAGTGATCGTAAAGAAAAACATTGAAGCATGTAGAAGCCACAAACTCTGCCAAAAAGAAACTATTGATCTATAGAACTTCCTCTGAAATAGAACCTAACTAGGTAGAGAAGACTATAATCTACATCAAATCAAGAGGCAAACAAAGGCAAACAACTGAACTCAAAAATATAGATGGCATGAAACACCAAAGCCTAAAGAGCTGATCAATCAAACCAAGGAAGCATGAGAAACAATCGAAGAACCCCCCCTAATGCAGACAAGGGTGAGGTGATAGGCAACTGAGAAAGTGGGCCAATATCTCCTGCAAAATAGAAAGAACCAAGAACATCGAGAGTGAGAAAGAGGTACAAACAGTTATAAAGGCACATGTCATCGACACATCATGGGGCTAATGTCATGGAAGGGACACTTGCTTGACAAAGGAAGAGGGTACTAAAAGGCAAACAATCACCCCCCCATGGCACTTTATAATGTAGTGCGAGTAGAATAAGTCACAATGATGAAAAAGATCCCGAAAATGCAAGGAGTGACACTTTATCTCAGTGCATTTGCATAAATATGCTTACAAATGATATCAAAAATGATCAAAAAGGGCAAAGAACTATTACAACAAATAGTACAACCCAAAAGAAGAAATCTCATGCCACGAAAATGATCCCAGGATCTGAAACATCCAAGATATCTACCACATTTCAATAAAGGAAAAAATATGATAGAAAGAGTATGGAGTAAAATCTAGAAAAAAAAAACTAGCATTTCTAAAAGGAGGATTAAACTAGCTTTCCAAAAATATAACGTTTTCAAAAAATGGAGTTAGGATGCTCAAGATATGCCCTCTAGAGTGAAAAATAGAACACCATGATTTGACTATCCAAAAAGGAAACCAAAATACATCAAAACTCCAAATAACCTACACCGGCATGACAGGCTTGAAGTTAGCTTTTTGGTACTTCTTTCGGATTGAAAAATAAAGTTTGGATGAACAAGTTATGGCTAAAAAATCCATACAGCTTTTTAAGACAAACCAAATCATAAAAGAGATGGTTTGAAGGCCATCAAATTTTGGCTCCAAAAATGTTGATGTCACACCTACGACTGTTAGACCTACTGCATCAGTACTTTGTTGATGTTAGCACTATGCAGCATCCTTTCCACACTTTTTTTTTTTTTTAAATAAAAACAAAAGAAAGCATGCAAGTGCTTTTTGAAATTTTTATTTTTATTTTTTTTTAAACATGCATTTCTTTTTTGTAAAAAGTGTTTTCTTCCCTTTTTAAATTTTTTATTTATATTTTCAATAAAATAAATAAATTGTCACCTCGTGAAGCATGCTCAAATCTAAGAGCAATTTTTTGCCTCAAATTTCAACTGTGTCCAAATTGGATAAATTTTATATGGAAATGGGAGTTTTGGGGTGCTATGTATCCAATAGCAAGGTCTATTTGGGCTCAAAATGTATCGAATAAATGACCCCCTAGATCCAATAAAAATAACTTTGAAAATTGAAACCCTCTGGAAGAAAAACACATATATGAAAGCTAAGCCAAAATTCTCATAAATAGGATAGGGGCATGAAGATCTAGAGCTCTGATACCATGTTGAAGTTGATGAAAGATCAACCCCATAGCCCCCAAGAATCACCTGCATGCAAACACTTCTTACAGAAGAGAGAAACAAAAAGCTATGGAGGCAGAAATTGCCAAATCCATAGATGAGACATTCTTGTCGAGCAAAAAAGAGACTGATAAGTAGGAGATGATTTCCACATCAAGTAAAATTGTGATATTGCTATCATGATTTAACTGTGTGACTTTTGAGTCAAACTCATTGACCCAATGGGTTTAACCGTGGAGGAAACTCTATAGTTAAGGGCACTCAGGTTAGAGTAGTACTAGGATGAGTGACCTCCCAAGAAGTCCCAATGCTTCACCCCTGTGAGCATCACCTAGATCCAATGTGTTAGGATTAAACCACAGATAGAAATAACAATTACATGCAAATATAACCAATAACAAAAAATAATAGATCACATAGAAAAGAACACAAGGAACCAAGATTTAACATGGTTCATCCAATCCCTAGGCTACGTCCACCAAACAACAAGTTCGATATTATTATGATCTAGTGATTACAACCTAATTACAATCTGTAATCCCTTACATCTCAATACTACCACGAGAACCAATTTTTGCATCACAACTACAAAACAATCCCTAACCCTGAGCTCTTTTATACAAGTATTTTTACCGCTTTAGGGTTATAATTAATAATTACATGTCGGCCCAAAATCTTGATAAAATAGGGCCCAAAAAATTTATGAAGTATGTACAATACTTTCCTAATCAATCACCACAATCTAACAATCTCCCACTTGGGGACTGATTAGGCTCCACAAACTACAATCTCCCACTTGGAGACTAATCCTATAGCTATGTTGCTACTCCATGAGGCTCCCACTAGATCAAACCACCCTGGACTCTACTATTCTTTTATTCATGTTTAGTCAAGAAGACCAACCAAAGCTAAAGAGGAGTTCAGCTTCTCCCTTGTTACTACCTTTGTCAACATATATGCTGGATTGTCATTTGTATGTATCTTCTCTAGCTTTAACTGTCCATCCTCCAAAACTGACCGAATAAAATGGTACCGCAACTATATGTTTTTGATCTTTGAATGTAGAGCTAAATTCTTTGCAAGATGAATGGCACTTTGACTATCTGTAAACAAATAATTACCCTTCTCAGGGTGTCCCAATTATTCCAAGAAGAACTAAAGCCATATCATCTCCTTGGTTGCCTCTGTAATAGTTACATACTCTACCTATGTAGTGGATAAAGCATTAACCTTTTGTAACCTAGAAATTCAACTCACGGCTGCCCCACGAACAGTAAAGACATAACCAATAGTACTCTGCATGGTATCAATATTCCCTACCAAATCTAAGTCAACATAGCCCTGTAAATCAGTAGTAGAGCCCCCAAAGCGTAAAAACTTATTGGATGTTCCTCTCAAATATTTGAGAATCCATTTGACTACATTCCAATGCTCAATTCCTAGATGACTCATATACTTGCTAACAACTCCCACTGCATGTGCAATATCTGGCCTAGTACATACCATAGCATACATCAAGCTTCTTATTGTTGAAACATAGGGTACCTTGGACATCTCATCCTCTTCTTCTTGTGTCTTGGGACACATTTCCTCAGTCAACTTCAAATGACCAAGTAAAGGTGTGCTAACAGCTTTAGCATTCTCCACAGAGAAACATTGCAACACCTTCTACACATAATCAGCCTAAGATAGCGTCAATGTTTTGTTCTTCCTATCTCTGCAAATCTTCATACTAAGGATTTGTTTTGCTACCCCCAAATCCTTCATAGCAAATGCATGTGCTAATTGGCATTTTAGTCCCTTAATATGATCTGTGTTAGACCCAACTACAAGCATATCATCAACATATAAACATAAAATAATGTAGCTAACATCATCCAACCTCTTAAAATAAACACAATGATCTAAATGACACATGTTGTATCCATGCTTATGCATAAAATTGTCAAATTTCAGATACCATTGCCGAGGTGCTTGCTTCAAACCATATAAACTTTTCTTCAATTTACACACTAAGTTCTCCTTACCTTTGACTGCAAATCCCTGTGGCTGAGCCATATATATCTCTTCATCCAAATCACCATGAAAGAAGGTTGTTTTAACATCAAGCTTCTCTAAATGCAAATCTTCAGTAGCCACAAGACTTAAAACAATATGAATAGAAGTCATCTTAACAATAGGAGAAAATATTACATCAAAATCAATGCCCTTTTTTCTGTGCAAATCCTTTCACAACTAACTTGGCTTTAAATCTTTTCTTACCTCCTTCATCTTCTTTCAACATGTAAACCCACTTATTCTGTAAAGCTCTTTTACCTGCAGGAAACTTGCATAAATCCCATGTCTTATTCTTCAACAAAGAGTCCATTTCATCTTTCATTGCAGACTCCCACTAAATCTTAGTATCCACCTGCACATCTTCATCATAACATTCAGGTTCACCAGAATCAGTAAGTAAAATTGAATACAAAGAGGGAGAGAATCTTTCTGGAGGTCTAGTTTGCCTTGTTGACCATCTAACATTCATCAGTCTGTGTGGTATTTGTTGTTGTGCTTGTTGCACATCATGAGGAATGGCTGGAACATCAGCTTTTGGAGTATCATCCAACACTACATAATCATCTTCTTTCTTCTCATGTTGTTGCAACAGATCTTTGTACAACACTTTCTCATTGAATATGACATCTCTGCTTCTTAAAATTTTATGATTTTCAAAATCCCAAAGCCTATAACCAAATTCATTAATGCCATATCCAAAAAATACACATTTCTTTGACTTAGCTTCCAACTTAGTTCTATTTTCAAAATCTATATGAGCAAATGCTTCACAACCGAAGGTTTTGAGAAAAGAATAACTCACCTTCTCACCAGTCCATGCTTCCTCTGGAATACCACAACCCAAAGGAGTAGAGGGACCCCTATTAATCAAATATACAACAATATTGACAACCTCTTCCCACATGTGTAAGGGCAACCCAGCATGCAACCTCATGCTCCTTGCGCGCTCCATTATAGTCTTATTCATGCATTCAGCCATCCATTTTCCTGTGGAGTCCTTGGAATAATTTTCTGTCTATGAATACCATTACTGGAGCAATAATCTTCAAATTCATGACTACAATACTCACCACCATTATTAGATTTGAGACATTTTAATTTCTTACCAGTATCATTTTCAACCAAGCATTTCCATTTCTTAAAAGTTTGAAACATATCAGATTTCTATCTAAGGAAATAAACCCATACTTTTCTAGTTGCGTCATTAATAAATGTAACATAATAATGAGAGCCACCAAGGGAAGATACCTGAGCCGGTCCCCATACATTGATATGCGCAAGCTCTAGTTTTTTCTTTTTGTTTTCCTTCCCAGTCTTTACAAAACTCACTCTCTTTTGTTTTCCACACACAAAACTTTCACAAAAATCCATATTAACACATTTTAGACCTAGTAAAACTTTTTTTGAATGAAGTACTTTCATACCTTTCTCACTCATGTGCCCAATTTTATTGTGCCACAGCGTTGTATCAGAATCTACAACAACTATTTGTTCTCCCTGCTCAATTGCAGCAATTGTTCCTAAATTTTCATTTTTCTCTGAAACAATTAAAGTAGAAGGAACAATATGACCTATACAAAGATATAAGGTGCCTACTTTCACACCTTTTGCTACTACAAGGGAACCTTTTGAAACCTTCCAATCTTTATCATTAAAAGTAACTACACAACCCTCATCACCAAGTTTCCCTACTGAAATTAAATTCCTACTTAGCCCTGGAACATGTCTTACCTCATGTAGTAGCCAATGATTCCCATTCTATAACTTAATCTTAACTTTTCCCTTTCCAACAATCTTACAGGGTTCATTATCCCCCAAATAAACAAGTCCAAAATCCCCTTGGACATAATCAATGAAATAACCTCTATGAGATGTAGCATGAAATGAAGCACCGGAATCTAAAACCCATGAATCATCAACATTTTCTAAAGACAAAAGCAAAGCATCCTCTTTGGATTTGTTACTTACCACATTTTCCTCCTTGTCTCGATTTGATTTATCTCCTTCATTTTTCTTTTGATTCCAACAATCTTTCCTTTTATGACTTGATTTCCCACAGTACCAACAGTCGTTCAGTCCTCTCAATTGAGACCTCCTCCCCTTTGAATTTCCTTTTGATTTCCCATGATTTCCAAAATTACTTCCTCTCTCAGTCATTCTACCCCTGCTTTGTACATTCAAAGCACTTCCTGATGTAGATCCACTTGAGGATGTTCTACGAGTTTCCTCACTCAAAATAACACTCATCACATCATCATATTTTAGGGTACTAGATCTAGGAACAAAATTACTCACAACCATTACCAAGCCATTCCAACTTTCAGACAAAGAACACAAAATCAAGAGAGCCCTAATTTCTTCCTCAAAATTGATACCCACAGAAGACATTTGACTAGTAATAGTATTAAACTCATTTAAATGATCTACAACAGATCCACCTTCTGCCATTTCCATATTAAATAAATGCTTCATGATAAACACCTTGTTTGAAGTGGAGGGCTTTTCATATAGTGTTGCTAGGGTTTTCATCAACTCTTCTATTGTCTTCACTTTTGTAATATTAAATGCCATTGATGGTGCCAAGCATAATCAAATGCTTCCAAGTTCTTTTCTATCTAAAAGATCTCATTCATCATTTGACATAGATCCCTGATTCTTGGCTTTGCCTTCTAACGGCTTCCATAAATCCTTCTAATAAAGATAGTCTTCCATTTGCATCTTCCATAACTGGAAGTTCTGCCCATTAAACCTATCAACCCACAGCTTACCCTCGCCTGCCATCACTCCCACTCAACTGTGAGACTTTACTACAGAGGATTACTGGAAAAACAACCTCACTCTAATACCACTTGTTAGGATTAAACCACAGACATAAATAACAATTACATGCAAATATAACCAATAACAAAAAATAATAGATCACACAGAAAAGAACACAAGCCACCAAGATTTAACATGGTTCACCCAATCCTTGGGCTACGTCCACCAAACAACAAGTTCGATATTATTACGATCTAGTGATTACAACCTGATTACAATCTGTAATCCCTTATAGCTCAATACTGTTGCAAGAACCAAATTTCACATCACAACTGTGAAATAAACCCTAACCCTAAGCTCTTTTATACAAGTATTTTTACTGCTTTAGGATTATAATTAATAATTACATGTCGGTCCAAAATCTCGATAAAATAGGGTCCAAACTTTTTTTTTGAGGTGATGCACCGAGCCCCAAAGAATTTATGAAGTATGTACAGTACTTTTCTGATTAGTCACCACAATCTAACACAATGAGTGCTAAGTGTTCCAGTTATTCTCACGAGAGATAGATTCATGTTGAATCACTACTCATGAAAACATGGGTCAATGAGTTTGACTCAAAAATCACATAGGTAAATCTTGATAGCAATATCACAAAAAAAAAATTGTTATAATCAAAACTAAATGAATAAAATTACAAAGAGATCAATCCTTATAAAAGGGGATCAAAACCTGAAAGGGTAACCTAAAAGGTAAAAGCTATTTAATAATTACTAATTAATTATTAAATAGAGAATGCAAAAAGCGCATAAAGTGAAATCTTAAGAAGGGAGAAAAGGTAATTTAATTAATGAAATTAAATTAACCTTTTTCTCTAACAATGCATGCATGTCATATGAAAAGAGGAAAAAGACTAATCCATTTGGAAACTTAAACAAGTTTATGATCAAAATTATAAAGTGATATTTGAGATAGCAAATCCCAATTAGAGTTGAATTGTATATATCAAATCATTTCATTTGAAAAAGTAAAAGTGAATTTGTTAGAAAGTAAAGTCCATCAAAATAACTTGGGGGGTGGAGGGGGAAGACGATGGGGTGGGGGTGAATCAATTACACACTTAAAAGAACTTTCAAAATTTTTATTAATTCTAAAACATGTAAACAATAAATGCAAAACCATAGAAAGATAACCATGCACAATAAAACCAAATATGTTAACAAGGGAAACCCTTGATCAGAGGGAAAACCCTGGTGGGAATGGTGCCCACAAGATAATGTACTAATATGGAAATTCCTTTTGAAAGGATAGATATTGTTAGGAGTCATTAAAATACAATTAGCACATAGAGTCCCAATTAGGAGACTACGAATCCTTGTTAGAAGATTCCAACTCTGTTAAGAGTTGTACCAACCTTGTTAGGAGTTGAAAGGAGGACAATTGAACTCATTCTCCAAATAGCCTCAAAATAATCTTCACTAGAAATTCTTTTGGATAAGCATATCCAATTGACTAAACATAAACTCCTTTTCTAATAAATTTCCTTTGAAGCTCACAATACATCCTCAACATCAATCTCTTCTATGGTCAAATACAAATTTGCATCCAAATTCGCAATACCAACAAAATGATCTCATTGATGATTACAATAAAGGAAACCATCTTTCCTTTATACCAAGTCCTAAAACAAGTATTGGGTCAGCCTTGGAGTTTTTTCAATTTACAACAATAAATAGAGGACATCATTAAGACATTACATTACATGGTACATTACAATCAAACTCTTTCCACGAGGATTTTATCAATTGTCAACCTCCAAGGAATCATATGTTGAACAATCTTTGCCAAACCTCACAGAATGAACATCTTTTTTTCTATCTAAAACATGGCATCCTAGAAATATCTCTGGCCACCCTTTAATCCCACCTAATCAAATTCCATCTCTACTAAAAAATATAGTCAATTTGCCAATACCTTTTTTTCCAAAAACTCTCTCTAAAAGCTACCTCCAGAATATATCACACAACTCTATCATATCTTCCTATTTCTTTATGTACTCATAATTGTAGCATCCATATACATCACCAAATATATTCCTAGCCACGCATAACCTTGTTAGAGGAAAAGGTTAATTTCATTTCATTTATTAAATTACCTTTTCTCCCTTCTTAAGATTTCACTTTATGCACCTTTTGCATTCTCATTTAATAATAGGTTACCCTTTTCAAGTTTCGATCTCCTTCTATAAGGATGGATAATTTGTAATCATCTTACATATTTTTCATTTCTAAGAATACTATTTTCATATTTTCAAAGAAAACCCTTGCCTCATCTTGTCTTTTTCTTCTTTGTCACAGGTTTTTACATGCAGGTATTCTTTGAGTTTTGTAGATTTGTATTGTGAATTGCTCAAATCCTTCATGGTATCAAAGCCAAATATGTTGTAGCTTGTTCATTATTGGAGAAAAAAGAGAAAGAGGGTTTGACCAAATAGATTTGACATTTTTAAGGTATGTTTCTTTGATTTTTGGAGGTGCAACAACAATGATTTAGAAAAAAATATTTGCAGAGGTGATTTTCAAACAACGATATCTCACTCATATGGACTCCTTTTTTCAAGATTTTTTTTGTGATAGAATTATGTGATCTACACATTAGTGCAGGTTGTTTGTGACCTCTATTTTTAAGTTTTTCTAAAAATCACAAATCCCAATTTTTGCAACTTCAAAAGCTTCGTTTAGGCTCATATGGGTACACATTCAAGTGTTTTTTTTTAAGTGCATGATTTGTTGTCTACTTTCCAAATTTGGCATCATTTTGAAGTAATATTGAGTAGACATAGTACTTTTAAACTGATACCATGTTGATGTTATTAATTCTAACTCAATGTTTTAAGCAACAAGCTCTAGTTTGAATGGTGATACTGCAATCTCCAGTCTTCTTTTTCTTCTTTGTGACAGGCTTTTACATGCCGGTATTCTTTGGGCTCTATGGATTTGTATTGTGCGTTGCTCAAATCCTTCAAAGCCAACTCATTAACAATTAATTGCATCAAACAAATCTTCCTCTACAACTCTAATAATCTTCATAGAATAAGGTATATGTTGACATCAATGATAAACATTGCCATGAGTGCAATACATGAGAATTCAATCATGTCTCCAACAATGCTAACACACTCCCCCATAGGAATACTATTAATATTCAAGCTAATAGAATTGTATATCTAAAATTATTTTATTTGAAAAACGCTCCTAATCTTACTAATTTATGGGGTCAAAAAGTTGACAAGGCTCTCTTGTCGCCTCCATGTACTAGATTACTCTTGTTTTTTAGTGGTTGTTTATTTTGATCATTCTCATATTGTTTATCTGACTCAAATGCTCCCTTTTTGTGTGAACACCATAGTGCATCTCCTTAGAGAAGATCATTCCATAACAATATATATTGAATTGAGTCATTAAAATTATGACTACCATAAATGCAGTGGTGAGCAAATGAAAATTGGCCTTCTAGTTTCAAGAATATTTTTCTCAAAAATAAATAATAAAATAATATAAATCATTACTACAATATGTGTGTTAAATTGAAATGATTTATATGTTAGCAAATATATGTCATGGGAGACTTTTATTCTATTTGAAATAGTCTGCTTATTTATTTCTTGTACTTATCTTTATATAATTATTTACTAGATATGGTAAATGATTAGTGGCAATAAAGTTAAGATTGATTCGATGTAATCATATTCACAAATTGCCTTTTTTTTTATAGCAAAAATGGCAAACCACTATAATTTTATTAATAATATCACTAGTTCAAGGCTCTTTGAGGAAACAACCACCAAGAAAACCTGCAATCTTTAGCAATAATACATACAATACAAATAGAGGAAAATAACATGAGGATACGAGAATAAATTCCCTTATAACACGGGATACAAAAGATCACCACCTCATCTATAGCTAAGATTAAGGATAGAAGTTATCCAATTATAGGTGAAAGTCTTGTAATACAAAAAATATCCCATGGAATTAAAAACCAAGACCACATGATACCAATAGAGTCAAATAAACTAGGAATTATGAGATACATAATGTGTACATTCTTAGTTGAAGATTGAATCTCATAATTAAAAAAATTTCCTTGAGAAAGTAGTATGAACACATTACCAAAAAAATCCAAAAAAAGGAGGAGAGTGAATTAGGTGACGTCAAAACCCAAATTTCAACATCACTGAATTGGACACCACACCACTACAACATGTATCATAATTAGGTAGAAGTGGAGGTAATCCAAAAAATAGAGTGGAGTGTATGACTCATCAACATCGTGGGCATTCCTTATCACCATATCATTTCAACAAGTTGGTCAAATTCCATGTCAAGCACCCTGTGCAGGTCACGACAACCCAATTGACCATGGCATTCAAAATATGGGAGCCTAGCATACAAAATCTGTGATTTAACATCATTTAGTGAAGATGAAAATTTTCAAGAGAATCCTTAGCCTACTATTGATATCTACAAAAAACCCCAAGTTGATTCCTTCACCCATTTCATTCTTCCATAAGAGTTAGATCATCATTGTAGCCACCCTCTTCAATTCTTAACCCATGGATGTGACTGACTAGCTCATCCTCTAGATCTGAAATCAAATCCTCAGAATGTGATGGCACTGATGTCACCACCCTTGTATCACCATATGTCTAGGGGAGAGAAAGCACAAAATTGGGTGTGTGTTGAGTTAGATTAGTCTTTGTGTCCATCAAGAGCATGAAGCCACTAACCATCATCTCCTAGTGATCATGGTTGAGAATAGGCAAGACATCTTGTAGTTTAGTTAAAATTCCAACCTTGACCCCACTATGAATCTCGTCCCCCATAATCCATGTCACGGCCACAAATGGGTTTGTACCCATATTTTGAATTGACTATTTCATGTTATTCAGTTTAACACCCCGCCATGTGACCCAAAATAAGATAACCTAAAGTTTTACTAAGTTTGTCAAACAATTTTTTTTTTTAAGTTAAAGATAATAACTTAACAACAACATTCACATAAACACATACCATAAAACACATTACAATTCTTAAGGGTCCCATGACATTGAATCACATTTAATTTTAATTAATAGTAAATCTAATATATAATAAATCCACATCAAACAATAATATACCAATATGAATCCATTTAAATAATATGCAATTATATATGATGCCACTTGGCAATAAACAAAATGCACAATCATCCACTATACAGGTCACAGGGTATGAAAGGCTAAAATAATATACATCATGAAATAAATTACATCATCTCTTAAGATCTTATGAAATCAAATACAATACAATAGTACAACCATCCATCATAGAAATACAAGAATAGATAGAAAGGAACATCTGCACAAACACATCCAACAGTGACATCCGACAGTTGGATCTCAATGGTATAAGAAAAAGCACTACCACCCGACCTCATGGAACCCAAAAAGGTCCACTCTCACCATGTTGAGGAGATAGTCTCAAGTCCCAAATAGGATAATAAACTCAACAATCAAATCCAACATTTAGGTTCAAAGAATCACTTGAAAACGATCTAACTCAAAGGTACCAAGATACAAGTATCAACTAATCCTAGAGGCAACATAGACACATAGGAAATATACTATGCAAGTGGGCAAGTGCCATCACATGAACCAACTCTGGGGTTACCCGACTAGTCGTTTAATCTCTGACCCACTAGTGACTCTATGTGGCACTAGTATCCTTTTGTACTGACAAAGCCTACTAATGAGTCAACTCTAAGGTTACCCAGCTAGTCTTTTAATCCTCCAGCCCCTTAGTAACTTTCTCTGGCACCAATATCTTGTTAATTCATTTCAAACCCATTTAATGAAATGTTATCACTTATTAAATAACCTATAATGGGTTACCCTGGCAGCCACTTTGGGCCTCACCCTCTATTGCAAGCCACTTCCCAAATCAACATATAGATAACCTACCCTAAGCTCAGTAGAATCAAAAGATCACAAAAGACCACGTACCATACATCAGTTCTTAAACAAGCAATTGACAAGTATTGAAAAACACTGAACATGATCACGGATTCCACCAATATAATCATCCTAACAAAACTGGTCCCAAAATCAAGTATACATAAACCAATCCATGTCATAACATGACATCACCAAGAATAAATCATACAAACACCTTAGTCCTATACAAGCAACTGAAAAGCAATCCAAATACCACTGATTGAAGACTCAAAGGTTATATCAAATAGGTCATGCCATTCACCTCAGTTTCACACAAGAACACTGGAAAGCAATAACAATCAATGCATCAAAATATCTCATAGAGCATACCATATATATTACTGTGGTTGAGTATAAAAGATCGAGATGAAAACATCATCATGACATCACAAAACAGAACTCCCGAACCTTTGATAAACATCTTGACTGGCCAAAGCTAAGTCAACCCAACACTCGACAGTAAAATCACATGTCATAAAAAGAGTACATACAAAAGTAACTTTCATAATTCATTTTGTTTTGAAAACACATAAGTTCAATGTTCACTATAGGTTTTTAGATTAAATCACAAACAATTCTATAATGGAAATCAATTTTCTCAAACAAGGGTTTCAACTCAGAGAAATTATGAAAACAAAAACACAATAGACACAAAGAACACAGGAATTCGAAGAATGAGCACTACTGCACAAACCTACAAGATCCTACTTGGATCTGATGCTAAAACAATGAATGCACAAACATGCAAGAATCTTCCTTTTCCTTCGAAAATCCTCTCTTCGAAAATTAACTCCTCCAAAAATGTATCTAGAAATGAGCTCTAATTTTCTTAATAAAGAGCTTTTCCCCCAAATCAAGGCTTTGATCATACAATCATGTGAAATCTCCTTGTCTTTAATTACTATATTTTAATTTTCATGTGCACACTTTATGCAATTTAATTAAAATAAACTTTATTAAATTAAAGCTTTCCCTCCCTTATTAAATCGTGCGACATTTTAATATAATATTTATCAATTTAAGTAACAATATTATTTCGAGTTTATTAAAAATAAAACTCCTAAATAAATTATTATTAAATTAAATAAATATAAATACGCCTAAATTAAAACTTTAATCAAATCTTTTAAATTTAACTCTTTCATGCACATTTAAAGAACTTTTTAATTAAAATATTCTTTTATATTTTATGTTCCTCCACTTATTGATTAGTGTAAGCACTATTTTAAGCATAATTTATTATTTAAATTAATAAGAATAATTAAAGCTCATTATTTAAATGCAACTCTAAATTAATAATTATTAATTAAATAATCATAATAAAATAATATCAAATCTTTAATCTTTTGATATTTTAATTCTATTTTTATCCAACTTCTTAAATTAGACTTTTAAAATAAATATTTTAAACTGAAGTACATATTTAATTAATTTCTTATTAATTAAATAACATCATATTCTAATATTTCTTTAACCAATTTTCTAAATTTAGACCTCTAATTTAGACTTCTAAATGAGACATTTTATTTAAAGCATAGATTTAAGTAGTTTTTAATTAATCAAATATTCACATATTTTTAATATTTTCTTTTTAATCAAATAATATCTATTACTCAACCAATAATATTATTTAGAGTTTATGATTAAGATAAAACTCTTAAATAATAATTATTAAATTAAATAAATATAAATATGCTAAAATTAGAACTTTAATTTAATCTTTAAATTTAATTCTTTTATTTAATTAAATTTTTAATTAATTAAATATAATTAAATATTGAATTTTCTATATGCAATTTTCATGCAACAACTTTATTCAATAAAAATTAAAATATCACTATTAAATTAATTTTCTTTCTCACTTTAATTAATCATGAGATGTTTTTAATAGCATATTTATTAATTTAACTAATAATATTATTTAGAATTTATTAATAAAACTTCTAAATAAATTATTATTAAATTAAATAATTATAAATATGCTAAAATTAGAACTATAACTTTATCTTCAAATTTTATTCTTTTATTTAAGTAATCGATGAGACATTTTTAATAATATATTTATTAACTTAATTAATAACATTATTTAGAGTTTATTAAAATAAAACTTATAAATAATTATCATTAAATTAAATAAATATAAATACGTCAAAAATAGAATTTTAATAAAATCTTTAAATTTAATTATTTCATTTAATTAACTTCTCAATTAATTAAATATAATTAAATATCAAATTTCTTTATAAAATTTCTATTAAATTAAATCATTAAATTATCTTTTAATTTGATTTAATTATAATAGAAAATCACCACATACCCACAAAACCAAAAATGACAACTCAACTGAAGGCAAAGAACATAATCAAACTCTAGGGTCAAAATCACAAATTCATGTACTTGACAAATTCGGATGGGTAAACTAACTCAAGTACTTGTCCTATTTTCTAGGACAATTGACATAGGGTTTAGGATTTGGACTCAAGAGTTATCTCCCCACTTATACCATTGAAATACTGTGATAGGCTATGCTCATCTTGGCAATTCAGGGAAGTCGATACCTAGTATCTGCAATCTGCATAAAATTCACGCGTGTACAAACACAATATTCTAAACTAAATAGGCAATGGCAGGAAGTAGTTCATCATGTAGATCCTGACTAGCAAGTGACTACAACTCCCTTCCTCAACCACATCAAAAATATCAAACATAAAGAAAGCATACACATACACCATACAAATGCAAGTATGGGGTAAGTATCCCTAGAAACTACATAAAAATAATTTGTCTAAATAACATCATTCAATAACCGAAATAAATGGAACTAAGTACCTCAACACACACACACACATATCAACTGAATATGAAATACAACTAATCAATTTCGATAATCCAACATCGCAAATCATAAAACATAATAATAGAACAGGCCTAAAAGAATCCAATAAAAAAATTAAAAAATTAAAAAATTTAAAAAAAAAATTTAAAAAAAAAAAAAAATATATATATATATATATATATCAACTGAGTATGAAATACAACTAATCAATTCCGATAATCAAACACCACTAATCATAAAACATAATAATAGAAAAAGCCTAAAGGAATCCAGTCAAAACAAATCGAAGAAGTCAAGTAGGGGTAGGCATTACATTTAGGACAAGATTATGCTCCCACTTATATTTTAGTGGCTCCCTTGGCAATATTCTTGCTATAAAAGGCTCCCCATTCCATGAGTCATAATTCCCAATAATTTGCAATAGGTTTAAAAAACCCTACATTTTCGAGGTAAATACATTTGAAATATCTTGACCATTGTGTTTCAACATTGAACAAAATCTGGCACATTTGATAGAAAAATAGATGTCACCTGAGAAAGGAAAATGAAAATTTTCTTAGTAGGTGCGATGAAATCTTCCCCCACAATTTTCTTAGTTGTCCAAAAATGTTGCGGGCACGACTCATTGAAGATTGAGCTAAGTTGAAAGTCCAACAACACATATTCAAATGGATATTCCCATTCAAAACAAGACAAAGAAACTTTGAAATTTCTATGGTAGTGCTCCATATGGACAAGAATGTCAATGCCCACGAAGGGAAAACAGGATTCTTGACGAACATCCCACACTAGAAAGCAAGAATGAGGCATAAAATTCTACGAGTACTTATGCATATAAAGAGGGATTGTTATCTAGGAAATCTATGCGAGTGATATGTCGTAGATGTGAAGCTACCACATGGACTTATTGTATTGATATCAAAATATAATTCTTATTTCAAATCTTCAGAAAATGATCTTGAAATTTCACTTACCTTATATGAATTGATTTAAGAATTGTGCTTAACCACATGCCACTAGAAATATGTTGAGACCAATGCAAACCATATTAATTGATAATTAATTAGTGGAAATATAAGTACGATAGGCCCCAATTAAGAAAAAAGAAGCCAAATTGCATCTTCGCACGCCTCAAAGGACTAATTATGTTTTCACCATCCTGAGTATTGGTTTCACCACTCATATGTGTCACTTATATCACATTAAACCTTTAGAATAATCTTTTTTTCTAATAGCCACCTTATTTATGAATGTCTTTTATCCGCCTCCACACATTGAAGTATGCTTGGAAAATAAAAACTAACTTTGTAATTAATTATTGAATCAGTTAGATTTCCATCACATTTTATATTATCTAGATTGTATGTAGTTGAATTTCATTCCTGCAAGGTATGGGAAATGAGTAACTCTTTAAATGAGTCAATGATGTTCCAAGCTCTCTGGAGTAAATATTCATCTTTCCAACTACCTGACATTCTCTTGATGCATGCATTTATCGCCACCATTGAGTCACCTTCAATATGAATCCTCTCGACTTGTGATTTCTTGGCAAGAACTAGACCTTGGAGTAGAGTTTGTGCTTCAACAACATTATTAGTGCCTAATGGAATTTCCTATGCAATGTATGGAATCAAATTACCCTTATGATTAATAAATCACTATTATTTACTTCTTTTTAAGAAATATATTGGATTCTCTTTTTTTCTATTCTTTTTTTATTGAACATGACAAATTTGAATTTCAAATGTAGTTTGCCATCATGTAAAATTTGAAATCCAAAATGAATGTATTGACTTCTAATTAAGCATCTTATAAGTAAGCTATCAATAAAAGATATAAGAATGTTTTGTGACTGTATGCTTCATCTATCCAAGCAAACTTGTCTTAAAAAATAGATCGAAGCATAACAATTCATGATTTATTCAAATTTACATTTGTAGTTCATTGCATGGTGTCTATTTGGAAGCATGAGTTAAAGTGTGAGGAATCATATATGCATGAGGCAAGCTGGGATAAAATTATAAAATGTGTGTAGGTTCATATTCTCAACAACATACAAAATAAAGATGTCTTGAAATGATTTAGGCTATCATTTGGAGAAATATATACATTTCATCTGAGAAGAGGAAAAAAATTAATCCATTTGAAAACTTAAACTGAGCGAATTCTTAGAAAGCTTATTGTGAAAATATATTTGAGCATCTATAGGTGTCTCAAGTTTATGACTTAATTTTCAAAGGCATTAGGTGCAACATTAGAAAAGGATGACATGACAATATAAAATGCAATAATGTACGTACAACAACAAAAACTAGTATTTATAAGCAAGAGCCTATAACACAATGGTAAATTGTGAGCCTCTTAATTGGGAGGTCTTGGGTTCAAATTTACTTGAGCTTAATTAATAATTGAAATAATTAATTTGTACAAATAATAATAATTGACCTTGGCTTTGGCCTCTTACCAATAAATAAATTAAAAAACTACTATTTATTCTAAATTTAATTTGGTGAACCTTTTCTACTTAGTTATGTTAAACTAATGGAGAGATTAATCTATTGGGTTCGATTTAGTGTACCAAGATGTTATAGAATTCAATCAATAACAAAAATGTGTACATGTTATGCGTAAAAAAATCAATAATGAACAAAACACATGCATGCTTTTAATAAATTAAAAAAACTACATATGCATTATTGTTTGAAAAAAATGTGTTATACACATGCATATTTTTTGGAATAAAATAATGTACATGTTATTCTAAAAATGAACAAAACTTGTATGTGTTTTTAATAAATTAAAAAATAGTAAATAGTTTTTGAATTAAAAAGATGAACATGTTCTCTTAATAAGAAAAATGCATTTATATTTTATATTTTATATTTTTATTTTTATTTTAATAAGCAAGAGGCTAAAGCCATTAATCAAAATAGTAAAAAGATACAACCCAACTCGAGAGCCATTGAGAGGATGGAATTGGGTAGAAGTCCTTCAACTTTTCTTATCATTTCAAAAATAGAAAAGAGAGATTCAATATGTGAATTGGAATTTTCTTCTTGCATTCTATTGCCCATATGAAATTCCTTCATCCACTTCAGTCCTGAAATAGCACAACTAAACCACCAAAAAACTCTTGGTCTAGTTTTCTAATTTGTTAGTTTGTAGTATACTAAAACCATAGATATGGAATTTTTCATTTTTAAAACCAGCATAAATGGAGATAAGAGTACTAAGAATTGTCATTAAAAAAACAAAGTAGAGGTACCAAAAATAAATATGAACATAAGAAGCATTTTTTTATTTAAAAACTAAAATCAAAGTATAAAGCCTAAATAAAAAGTCAACCAATAGGCATAAAAGAAGGGGATTGAGGTTCTTCCTCCTTTGAGAACCCTTCATCCTCTGTTGTCGAGGTATCCAAACATCCTTAACAAAATAAATTTCCTTTTTAGCAAGATCTCACTCGCATTAATACCATATTCGTTAGCATATTTATCTTTTAAATAATAATGTCCAATCTTCATTAATATATAAATGTTATCCACCTCAGCTTATCAAAAGATCATTTCCACGATTAGCTAACTCATATGCCCTCTTATTCCCTTCACGATATATATAGTTGATTAAAAGCTCATCAAAAAAATTACAAAGCATTGAGGCTTTGGATAATTGGGCATCTAATCTCCAGTTAGTTAGGGAGCCTTTCTTGAATTTTGACCCTCTTAGAGAATGACACACGTATAAAAAATGGTGTCCACTAGGGCCTTCGTGCCCTAGCCCCTGTTATGTTTGGTTTGTGCTTGGCCTGCATTTTGGTGGATTAGAGGCCATCTAGTCTCTAGTTTGTTGTCTTCCGCCTTGGCTAGCGCTGGTGGATTGGGTGGCAAGGTTTTTCCAGCCAGTGGGAGATCTTTCTGCAACTTTTATATCGTTGTGGTTTGTCTTTGGTGGGGGCTGCGGTGGGTTGAGTTGGTGGGGCTTTTGCCTCGTTCCCTCCTCACTTTTCCTGACTCCCATTTCGATTCTAAATGGAGGATCGAGGTATACCCTCCTCCTAGCTCCCTGTTGGTGATGCAGTGATGGGGGAGCCTTCATCTTCATTGCATGCCAATATCAAGCATCAAAAAGGTAAGCTATAATCAAGGGATGGAAAATCTTCTCCAAAAGGGGGGTTTCAACTAAAGAAAGTGAATGGATGCTTGCAGAGAGCCAAGGACCGGCCAATCTTGGTTATACAACCTGAACAAGTTTTAGAAGATGTTGAATATTGGAGCAATCATGCCCTTATTTGTAAGTTTTTTGGTCTTCACCTTTCCTTTCCTGTACTAGAATCTTGGGCACTAGATGTGGAACCTAGAAGGAGATATGGAGATTCTGTTAGTAGCCAATAACTACTTTATGGTCATCTTTTCAAGCATGTCAAATAGGAATAAGCCATTTGAAGGGGGCCCTTATTTCTTTAACTAGGTGGGGTTTTTCATCAAGCCCTGGCATACAGGCTTTAACTCAGTTGAGGAAATTCCCTCACAAGTTTCGATGTGGATCTGCTTACCGAGGCTACCTTTGGAATTCTAGAGAGAAGATATTCTTCACTCAATCTCAATGCTTCTTGGGAAACCTGTGGGTTCAACTACATAGACACAGGATCATAAGGTAATTTCCTTTGCTCGTATTTGTGTAGAAGTTGATTTAAATCATCTATTGCTAGATTCTATGGAAATTTGCATGGGATCATCTTCTTGGGTCCAACAACTAGATTATAAGACTTTACCATTCAGATGTAGAATTTCTCATGAATATGGGCATTTACATCACAATTGCCCCAAGAACAAGTCCCCCATCTTAGTTGCTCCTAGACCCCTTGGGGAGGACAAGGGGAAAACTAATTCATCTATGGGACCTATTGATAGTGAGGGATTTACTTAGCTCAAGTCTTGTAACAAAGGTAAAGGAAAGAAGAGAACGTGGAGGGACAAGCAGACTAATGACACCTTTAAAAAGTTTGAGGCTCTTGAAGATTTGGCCCAAGAGGAAGGTACCCCAGTTGAGCTTCTTTCGAAGGCCAATGGGTAATAGGAGATTCAAGTTGGGGATATGCAAAATGAGGATCAAATTCTATCCACCAGGGAACAACAAGCTAGACAAATGGATATTGATTTGCCTCCTCTAGTGCAGGATATTGGAGATACTAGTGAATCATAGGGCATGATGGGTCCTATCTTGGCGGCTCCTATCCCTAATAAGCCCAAGGGGACCCTAGATTCTACAAAGGTTAATAAAGCTCCTCTTGTCTTAGGCATATAGTAGAAATCCTTCAAAAAGGGGTCTTTGGATAAATCGTCAAAGAGAGCTAGGAAGACTGATCAGGAGAAGGTGAAGATAATGGGTGAAAATTTGGTTGAGTTTGGGTCTTTGAAACCCATTGATTCTCATTTCTCTCACCCCCATAAATGATTGTATTTTCATGGAATGTAAGGGGGTTGAACAACATCCCCAGACAAAAGGTTGTTTGCAGATTAATTAAGTCTTAGTCTCCTGATGTGATCTTTATTCAAGAAACTAATCTTTCAATGGAGGGATTGGCTAACTATGCCTTGCCGATTTGGCCTCAAGGCTCTTGGTAGGGAGTTGGTGCATTGAATAGTTTAGGCGGGGCGGCTTGCTTCTAGGACCCTAGACAAGTTGCCCCCTTATGGTGCATCTCCAGTCGGTTCTCCATCTCTTTGGTTGCTTCAAATTTTGAAACAAGAGAAAGGTGTCTCTTCTCCAATATATATGCTCCTACTAATTTTATAGGTAAATCAAATTTGTGGTCTCATACCAAATTCATCTAGTCCCTAGACCCCTTTCTCCCATGGATTATGGCAGGAAACTTTAATCCTGTTACTAGTTTGGAGGAAAAATGAGGTGGGCTAGCCAGGCTAGATCCATCTTCAAATTTTTTTAGGGATATGATTGGCTCTTTGAATCTCATTGATGTGAAGACATCCAATGGTGTCTTTACATGGAATAATCAAAGATGTGGGGGTGAGGCTATCTTAGAAAGGCTTGATAGATTTTTGGTTTCCTACTATTGGATGAACAATAGGTGGGTCACCAATTCTAAGATTCTAGACTGGAGGGGCTCTGACCACTAGCCCATTAAGCTTTCCATCACCTCATATAGTGTCACCAAATGGTCCTCCTTCAAATTTTAGTTGATGTGGCTCATAGACTTGTCTTTCCCTGACCTTATGGTGGATTGGTGGTATGAGGGGAATCTTGCCCATGGAACGTCAATGTACACTTTTAGTAAGAGGCTCCAAAATGTGAAGTATAGGCTTAAGAGATGGAATAAACATCATTTTGGGAATCTCCATGCTCAGAAGGTAGTTTCTCAAACCAAGCTAGATATTATTACTTGTTAGTTTAGAGATTAGGAGATGACATCTGATTTGAGTAAAGTTGAGATCTCAGCTCTAAAGGAATTAGATGAATGGGAGCTTCAAGAGGAGATTTTCAAGAAGCAAAAATTTTATGTTGATTGGTTATAGGAAGGGGAGAGGAAAGCTACTTTCTTCCATAACTTAGTGAAGGCTCAGAGATAGGGTAATTATATCTCCTCTCTTATCTCATATGATGGTGACTAGATCTCATCCTGTGGAGAAATCTTGAGGGAAGCTATCAATTATTTTTCTAATCTTTTCACTAGGGATGCCCTTCCTGTTAAGATTGAGGAGCGTGTCATTTTGGACTATATCCCCCTCTTGGTGTTTGTTGAGATGAATGAGGTCGTCTTAAGCCCTATCCTATTACTTGAGCTTGAGAAAGTTGTTTTTAATATGAAAAAAGGCAAGGTGCCTAGTCCAGATGGCTTCCCGATTGAATTTTTCCAAGAGTTCTAGGAAATAATAAAGTTTGATCTCCTTGAAGTGGTACAGGAATCTCATAGAAATAAATAGATGTTGAAGTATTTGAATTCTACTTTCTTGGCTCTTATAACTAAGAAGGAGGAGGCTAATAGGTTGGACCAATTTAGGCCTATAGCATTATGTAATGTTGTCTATAAGATTATTACCAAACTAGTCACTAAGAGACTCAAACCACTCCTTGGTTCTTTGATCTTTGCTAAATAGGGGGGTTTTATTGAAGGTAGAAAGATTTTGGATGGGGTTGTGATAGCAATGGAGGTGATTCACTCTATGTCGACATCCAAGGAGAAAGCTATGTTTATTAAACTTGACATAGCTAAAGCTTATGATCGGGTGAACTAGGAGTTCTTATAGAAAACTCTCTTGACCTTTGGTTTTGATGAGGAGTGGGTGATTTGGGTTCTAAGCTATGTGACCTCTTCCTCCTTCTTAGTTCTCATTAATGGGGAACTATCTGATTTGTTTGGGGCTTCTCACGGACTTCTGCAACGAGATCTTTTATCTCCCTATTTATTCATTATCATGGCAGAGGGTCTTGGCAGATTTTTAAAATCACAAGTAAGGTAAGGTCTTATCCAAGGTTGGAGATGGAATAATAATCTTTCCTCTTACTCTCATTTATATTTCGTGGATGACACTGGGTTAATGGGCATGGCTAGAATCAGTGAGGCAGTGAACTTCAGGCGAGCTTTGGATATCTATTTGAAAGCTTCAGGGTAGTGTATTAATGAGGACAAGTCCTCTATTTATTTCTTTAACACTCCTCATCTTATTTAGAACTAGATTGCAAGGATTTTTAGATTTCAAATTGGATCTCTTCCTTTGATGTACCTTGGGGTTCCTTTAGTCTTGGATTCTTAGTGAAGAGATTACTGGTAGGGGATTTTGGATAAATTTTGGAATAAGATTAGTCACTAGACTTACGGATGGTTATCTTCAACTGGGAGAGTGGTTCTCCTTAAGACTATGGTGTAGTCTCTCCCAATTTATAGATTTTATGTTCAAGTTCCCCCTTCTAATTTTGTGAGGAATTTTGATGCTTTATCTAGGAAATTCCTTTGGTCTGGAAGTATTCTTTCTTCAAAATGGAGCCTCATTAAGTGGGAATCTGTGTGTAGGCTGAAGCATGTTGGGGCCCTTGGTCTTAGGTTGATGGCCCTTGTTTTCACGACTTTACCTGCCAAGCTATACTGGAGATGGTGTAAATGTCAGGATTAGGATTGGGCCAATATTCTTGTCCACGAGTATTTTTCATTTGTTGATTATCTTGATATACCAAGACTTACTCTGGTAGGCAAAGGTTCTTGTATTTGGAACATTCTTAAGAAGGGCGCTCAACTTATCAAGGAGGTCCTCTTCTATATTTGTAACAGTGGTTTTGATGCCTTATTTTGGTAGGACTCTTGGGATGGCCATCCTCCCATTCTTTCTAGTTTTTCCCAGCTTCAAACTCTTTACCACATTTTTACTAATGTTGGATGGGTTACAGTGGAGCACTTTAAGACAGTCAAGCATTTGGGTCAGGTGGAGGTGACTTATTGGAAGGACACTTAAGAGTGGCCAGTGGGTGGCTCTAATGAGGACCCTACTATTCTCACTAAAACTTTGGAAAGTAGGTTTTGCAGCTCTATTTGTAAGCGAGATGTCTTGGCCTAGAGTCCTAGCCCAAAAGGAAAGTTTACTATGGCTCAAGGTTATGCTATGCTTGATAGAAACTTGCATGGTCTAGATGAGGTGAACTAGTGGAAGAAGGTTTGGTTTAACCTTTCTTAGTCGAAATGTAATTTTTTCTTATGGTTGTTGGCTCAAAACAAATGCCTCACTTGGAAGAATCTTTTCAAACGAGGTTTTTAGGGACCTTCTATTTGTTTCCTTTGTTTGAACAATGAGGAATGTACTTCTCACTTGTTTTTTTGTTTCCCTTATTTGGGAGAGATATGGTACAAATGGTGGAAGGCTTGGTGAAAGGGTTGTGCACATACATCCTCTTTTCTTGACTTTTGGGAAAGTTTGGGTAGATCTCCAGCGAAGACTTCTTTTTTGTGAGCTGCTTGGATGGTTGAGTCATCTCTCATTCTATGGAACCTTTGGCTAGAGTGGAACCAAAAAAAATTTTGTGACTCCAAGTTAGAAAGTTTGCATCTATGGAGAATTATTCTTAGTAGGCTTTAGGAGACCATCTCTGCAAAGTGTGATATGTCTAAAAGTATTGATCCTGGTGATCTTGCTACTGTGTGAAATTTGAATTTGGGAGAGAGCAGACATGGTGACACCCTTGGAACAAGGCCTCGCCATGGAAAGCAAAGGGTTTGTCAAGATGGGAGGTGGACTCCCCCTTGGATGGGACTTTGAAGATTAATATAGATGGTTCATCTCGTGGAACCTTGGTCATGCTGGTATTGGGGGCATAGGTAGAGATAATGATGGTGGTATGGTTTTCTTTTCTCTACCTATAAAGGTCAATACTCTAATAATCTAATGGAGGCCCTTGCTATTAAGACTACAATTGAGAGATGTTGCTCCCTAGGCTAGAAGAAGATCATCTATGAGTTTGATTATCAGATTGTTGTGGACATATTGAATAGTCAAATCTTGGAGAATGTTAGTTAGCAATTAGTAGCTTTGGTTAGATAGGCTTTAACTCTTTGTAATTCCTTAGACTCTGTCTCCTTTTGTTATATCCCTAGAGAATGGAACAGAGTGGCTGATTATTTGTTGAAGTGGGCTTCAAAGAGTAGGGATGGCTAGGATATTAGTGGAAGAGAGGAGTTACCTGCTGAGTTTAGTGGGATTGTTGAGCAACTGATATTGGTGATATGAATATGTAGTGTTTTTGTGGGCCGTGTGCCTTTTCTTTGTACTTTGATTTTGGTTGAATAAATTTTTACCCCCTCTTTTTCAAAAGTAAGGGATCCTTTCTTAAGGGCATTAGTTATTGTAGATGAGTCACCTTCTATTTCTAGTTTCTTAAATCCCAATTCCTTACAAAGATCCAAACCCTCTACTAAAATAGAAATTTCTGTCCAATTATTGGTAGCTTCCCCAATTTCCTTGGCTATACATGAAATCTCTATTCCTTCATCATTATAAATGTTGCATCCTATATCAACTTTACTAGGATTCCCCCTAGATACTCTGTCAAAATTGAGCTTATACCATCCTCTCTTAGGATCCTTCCAAACACATTCTTGCCTAATTCTGTTGGTTTGAAGGTTTATTTTCAATCCAAACCACCTACCACATATCTTCTAATCCCAATTAGACATGTTTGCCTCTTTGGGGAACATAGACATCAATCAATTGTTTGTTAATTCAATTATTGAGGTGTCAATTTTATTGACAAGATGATCAACCTCCATCTTCTTGTCTTAAAACATTCTTCTATTCTCCTTCCATAGTTCCCAAAGAACTATGGAAGGAGAGGAGATCCAAAGGTTCTCGTAAATGGAATTTAGTTTTAGCAAGGTCCAAGCTGAAAGAAAACTTATGATAGATTTATGGAAGGCCAAACTCTACCCTAAATTAGAACACAAGTGTCAATAACAATGATTTGAGAAAAGGATAGTTAAGAAAAAGGTTATTTTCTGATTCACAAAGGGGGCATCTACTAGGACCTTGGTAGCCCATTCTCTTGAACCAATTTGTTGTCAAGGCTCTATTGTGGAGAACAATCCAAGTGAACACTCTAACCTTGGGGAGAAAAAATCTTTCCTAGATAAGATAGTAGGAAGATGACTCTTAGAGAACCTTAGAGAGAATTCTATAAACTTATAACCCATCCTAGAACTAAAAGCGTCATTATTGCATCCATCCCAAATAAGGAAATCTTTACCTTCCCAAAATTAAAGTTTGTTAGAGGATGGCATGTTCTTCATAAAGTCCTTCTCACATAAAGGAATGTCATCCTCATCCAAGATTTTTCAATGCCATTTAAGACTTCCTTGTTTAAAAACCACATTATTCTTAACTTTAAAACCCCACTTGGACTCTAAATGACCCATTGAATGGAGGAGAGAAGGAAATTTGTGTAATGATTTGTAACAAACTCAAGAGTCATGCAAAAAATAATGCATCCTCTCCATTCCCTAAATCCCAGTTAACTTATTATGAATGATAGTCTACATTTAAGCAAGAAATTTCAAATTCTTGAGTCTTTAGGGGGATTGGCTTCTCTAAAAAGATTAGAGGGAACCGAAGAGGCAAGGTATTTGTGATAGAGGATTCTAACCCATTTTAGGTTTGGAAACTTTAGCATTCCCTGTGCTAGCTTAGCTCCAAAAGCCTCCCTTGTAATTTGATAATCTTGATACTAATCCCACCTTACTCTTTTGGTTTACACACTTGTTCCCAAGATTCAAGGGGGAAAATTTTATTTTCCTTCAAACTCTACAAGAAAAAACTTCTAAGAAGCCTATTAATTTAATTTAGTTTACTACCTAGTGTAGAAACCCAATAATGGGTAGACTTGTGAAGTTACATTTAATGCACTGATTATTCTTCTATTACTTAAAGGTTCTTAAATTATTAATTTATCATCTTTATTTTGCATCATTTAATCCTCCCTAATATTAATTAAATAATTTTACTTATTTAATTGATAAACCTTTAATTGATTGATCATTATCAGTTAATTAAACTAAATTCTAATTTCCCATAATTTAAATAATAACTATTGATAATTTAAATTAAATTATTTATTCCTTTTTAATAAATTAAATTCTAAATTAAATTAAATTTCATCTTTATTTCTTTCAATTCCAATTTTGATCAATTTCCATTTAATTTCAATTAATTCTATCTTTCTAATTTAATTTAATTTTTAATTCAATTAAATCTTATAAAATATGAAAAATCAATTTTGTGAGGAATTGTGATTTTTGAAAATTAGAAAATCCTCATAAACTAAAACAATGTGTTTTTTTTTTCTTTTTTAAATTTTTTTTATGAAAACCCAAAATCAAAATACATTTTAATGTTTTCATTTTCAATTTTTGAAAACTCTATCTCTCCAAAAATTAAAAATATCTTAGATTTTATCCTCTGTCTTTTTTAGTTTAAAATTGGAAATTTTCCAATTATTCCTCCAATCTCTTTCATCCTTATCCACTGATCATGATTTTCCCAAACTGATCTCAACCTTTAATGGATTTCCATAAAAACTTTTATAAACAACCCTCCTAGCTCACAATTTCATCACTCACTTTCACATTGAAACTCTACCAATTTTCTATCATCTTGTTATCATTTGAAATTATATGTTTTTATCATATTTCTTGGAGCTTAGAGTCTAAGTGCTACCAAAATCACTGCTGAGTGCACACTTAATGTAGAATATATAGTCCACCAATATAACTGAGAGGTGGGGGAGGGGTAATTAGTTATATAATTATTATCAAAATTATCAACCTTATTAAATCTTTAACCATATGAGCAATATAATTAGCAGCCACAACAAGATACTCATGCATAATAACACCAAATATGTTAACTAGGGAAAACCTTAGTGGGGATGGTATCCACAAGATGATGAATATAAATATTCCTTGTTAGAGGATGGACCCTGTTAAGAGTCTATAAAAATGTTCAGTACATATTAGTCTTTGTTAGGAGACTATGAATCCCTGTTAGGAGTTGAAGAAGGTAGATGGACCCACTGTCCAAATAGCTTTAGGGGTAAGACCAATGAACCCATTGTCCAAATGATATCTCTATTATTCCTTGCAAAATAATAGAATTGAACTATACTTCTCCTTCCTCTTTCTCTGTCTTGTCAACTGGACTTCTACTCCTTCTGATCTTGATACTAGATCACAAACTTTGTATCCAAAATACACAATTCACAATCAAGGAAAATACTTTCCTTTATACCAAGTCCTCAAAATAATTCCTTGAGTTGGTCTTGAGGCTTTCTCACTTAATTATAATAGGACCACAATAAGATAATTAATTATTTCATAATCACATAGCAATATCGGCTCATAGTCTATAAAACTTCCCACATGTGTGACTTCAGGACTTGCGATCACTGACATCACCATCAGACTATCCTCTATCACTATATAACTTCACGTACCTTGATCATATCTCTATTAAGAGATAAAATACAATCATCAAAAACTACTTAATAGGTACTTTGTTTTTGCACTGCTATATGTAAATCATCTATATCTTCCATGTTTCTTTGACTAATGTTATGAAAACTTAACTTCATCATTAGGAAATAGCATGGAATATGTCCTTAATCGTGTATCACTTGAACATAAAAACTATGTCCATATGACCATGATCTATTTGCTACTCTGTCAGTCTTCACAAAATTACTACTATGTTGACACCAATGACAAACATAGTCATGAATGCAACAGGCCAATATTGCCACATTTAGACATATGGATGAAAAATAATCAAGATCTCAAATGTGATTGTACTGATTATTTGGTAGATAATAAAATAATCACATTTTATGTGCATTGTTCTAATAATGACCTTAAAGAGTTCCAACAACCGCTTCCATCAAATAAGCAAGGAGAATAATCAAAAGTTAAAGGGGCCAAAGTGAAAAATACTTACACAAATGATGATAATGTTATCCACATGCTCAAACCTTATGATTAATCTCATTATCATCAAAGATAAGAGAGAGTCTAAATCTGCCAATATTTTGATAAGGAATCAACCTAGGACCACTCTCAGAGGAGTGGCTACATCATCAAAGTGGCTCACAACATCAACAATGAAAAATTTAACATCAATAAAACCATTCTCAACCCCCACATAAAATTACAGTTTTGTTGATTAATTGCAACATACATCTACATAGATTTCTATTATCAAATTTCTCGAGATCTATCCATTACATAAATAGATTCTAAATACCATCCTTCTCGAGGTAACCATGCCAAAATAGTAAGATGTCAATCGATTCTAGACTATGGTGGGTCATCTGACCTTATGGGGCTACTTATCCTTGTTAGAGGAAGATGACAAATCGTGAGTCACCCACATAACTATCCTTTACATAAAAATTTCAATTCATAAGTATATGATAAAACATGTCTTGTGATTCAGGAGCATGCTTGGGCTATTAGCAATCTTCCATCCTCAAAAAGATATTTGCTTTGTTTTCTATTTTCTAGTTATCTATCTAACACTTTGTTTTGCTAGACACTTATTTTTCATTTCTAGATTCTATGGGCTTGGCTTCTTATTGTGAACCTATCATAGATCATTATCCTATGTTCTCAAAATTTAATGTTACAAGCAGTGAGATTTATGTTTTATCTTCTCAGGTGTTGACTTCATACATGGTTCTTCATATGATGTGTGGTATTTGTTTTGGTGAGGTTCTATATTTAACTATTAGATTATGTTTTATTGGATCTAAATAGTTAGATAATGTGTGGACCTATATCTAAGCCCAGCAAAGATATTAAAATGTATGATGTATTTGGTCATAATTCATTGAGGGTTAGTCCTAGCTTATATACCATGTTTCCTATTATTGGAGTTTGTGAGGTCAAAGTCAACCTATGTGTCCTAATAGTTGTGTATGTAATGTAATTGATTATATTGAGGAAGAAGGGTTGATAATACATGGTAGAGAAAGAGGATATATCAAGAGCTAAGGGTTTGGTTTGTAATCTAGAATGTATTATTCATAATTAGGAAGGCCTTACAATCTGACATCCATGTGGTTCAATTAATGTAATTCAAGATCTATTGTTAATAAAGGAGTTATTTTCAATTGTATCTCCTTTATTTCTATTGTTCTATTATTTGTAGGGGGATTAGTCATCATCTTTGGGGATATACCTTTCTTGTACTGTGTCAATTTGTATCAAAGTGAAGGTTGATCTGATTATGACTGATTTGATGTTGGTTAAGCTCAGTGGACTTGTCATGACCTATAATTCTTGGTTTTAAGGAGACATATCATGGTTATCACTCATAACTACTAAGGACTTGTTTGAATATTTACAAAAATTTTGACCTGTTCTTGGCGAAATAATCACCAAAGATTGAGGCAATTTCACCTTGTTTTGATTTAGTATGTCACTGAAAAGGATGAATCCTAAGAGGTTGGAATATTTTTTTAAGTAATTTAAGAGAAAGATGAGGAATGAGATCTAAAATATCTTGAATGGGTTGAGAAGGAATCCTAAAATAGAAGATAATTATGTGGGAGCTACTCAAGATCTTGAAATGCTTAAAGTAGAGATCCATGTGAAAGAGAAAAGATTGCTAAGAGCTATGACAAAAGTTGGTAAGATTCATAGAATGAAAGTATCAAATTATTCCAATTCTTTAGATCCCAACAAAATGATAGATTGGATTATTAATGTAGTGCCTCTCCCATTTGATTTCTATAAGTCATCCTAATGGATGCAACCTTTTTTATCTTTCTTTGTCAAGTGATTGTGACTGGGACCATGAGTGGTCTACACCCTTGGGGTGATTAGATTTATGTTATTGAATCAGTTGGATTGATTATGCTTATGGCTGATTTATGATATTATGATGTGTTAGATGGTTTCATTGAGGTTTGTGCCAGGGGTTACCAGGATTGATGTGATATGATGACATGTTGTTCCATGATTACCCTGAGATGTATGTAGAGATTGCACTGTGTATTATTATCCTACTACACTCGGCTAGGTTCTTGTAGCAATGGTTAGTCATGTATTTGACCATGTACACTTATGTGTTTTAAGTGCATTTTTATGTTGTTTAACAACAATTATTAAATGCTTAAATAATTAGAAATGAATAGTCCATGTTGGATTCATTGGTTATGTGCTTCAGATATTTACCTTGTTCATTTCAGTAATTTTTGCAAGTGGGCTATTTAAATGAAATTAATTAGATGCTTTAATTATGTGATTTCATGTAATTATTACCGACTATTATTATTGTGCATCTACACTTGATTGTGTTCATTTATTCTGCAAGACTTATATCTCAATAGTGGCACATGGAGTTCTTGATCATACCTTTTATGTTAAGCCAACATTGTCCTTGTATGGGCAATGTATTTTATTGTTATTTTAATCCTCTAGTAATTGGTAAATCTAGATTCATAATGCATTATGTGATTAGACCTGTGAGCGTGTTTTTACATTTAGGATTCTACATTGGTCATGAAAAAGATTAAATTAAATGTTGTTTTTGGGTTGAAGGGTTTAATTATTTGATTTAATCTTTATTCTCAACTAATTTGTCATAGTTGGATTCCCATTCAATTGGAATCACCTGATTTAATTTGGGTTAAGTGAGCCAATTATATTATTTAATTGAAATAATCTAATTAATATGTCACTTTGCAAAAGTGCATAAATTGGCTAAAAGTGAATTTATTCTCACTTCTCACTTTGTTATTTGAGGATTTTGGAAGAAATTCCTCCAAACCCTCTTGTGAGAAATCAATGATTTTCTTGTTTCAGGAGTTTGGCTCAGCAAATCATTGTGAGGTCAATCTCGTTGGATTCATATCGAGATTTCTCCTTTATGCCGATGCATTCATCTGATTCAACGTCCTCGTTATTTTACAATGATATTTCTCATTTTTCCCACTTGGCTACAAGGTAGGGCTTTGGAGTTTTATTGGTTTTACTCTATTTCAACTTTTGTTTCTTGTTGGTAAATGTTAGGCAGTGGTGAACTAGTGTTCCCCTCCATTTTTGTCCATTCATATCACTCGATTGGATGGGGGTGAGCATTTCTATTTCGTAGGAAATTAGAAATGCAAGTTTAAGTGTCATTATGTTGTTGGATTTATATAAAGTGCTTGAGTCCATGATTTTATTTGAAAAGTGTGATGTTGGGTAGATTTGATTAGTGGGTTTTTGATTCTATTGAATTCTAAGATGTTTTAGTTTTGAGTATTTTGGCATTGTCCCATTTTGTGTGCCATCAGGGTATTCACCCATTTCTTTGTTTAGCTTATTTAGATTTTTGATCTTGTAGCCCTTGCCTTAACAATTAGGATCATGGAATCATAATAGTTATAAGACATTCTGAAGTATTTTATTTCTTGATCTGAACTCATGTTTTCGTAGTGGATTTTGTGGACTTGTGTCTTTTGTTGGATTTTCCAAATTGGGAATCTGAGCCTATTTGATGGATTTTATTGGACCCTTGATCTTGTGATCCTATTCTTCAATTGAGGTTTCATTTTTTTTGTTTTTCAAGAACTTTGAGTTTCAGCTTTTTATTCTTGCCTTGATTTGTGTGTTGCCTATATTTTGTTGGGATTTTGGCATTGTTTCCTTGAATGGTGGAAATGGATTGTATTCAATGTTTCCTTGCATGTTATGTTTCCCCTTCATAGACATTGGGATTTGTGTAGAATGCATACTCCTAGATTTAGGTCAATTGAGTGTGTTCATGATGTTTGGTGATTTGTTGTGCATTGGGATTTGTGTAGAATCTATACTCCCTGATATAGGCTAGTTGAGTGACCTTGTTATACTTGTGTTTTATATGTTTCTCATCCATCCCTTTTCATTTATGATCATCATGGAGTTGGTGTGCCCACACATGAGCACGTGAGGATGCACTTGTCAGGTTCTTGCAAGGCCCGAACTCTTGGTTGATATTAGTAGAGTTATGTTTATTAGGGTTGGGTCGAGAAATTACATTGCCTACGGGCATTCATTGTGTGATGAGCATGGGTATGTAGGGCAGACAAGTGGAGGGACTTCTCTCACAACTCTAGGTCATGTTCCCAACAAGGTTGACATATTTCTAAATAAGTGAAAACTAAATGAATAAATAAGTAATAAAATTGAGATAATAAAATGTGAAATACTTGTATGGTTTGATCCAAGGGTACTTGTATGTATGGTTTAATCTGAGGATACAGTGTGATGGCCTCTTGAGGGAGAGTTTTCACATGATGTTTAGCTTGGGAGTCCCAAGCAATCTACTCTCCACTATAGTTCCTACATAGTAGACCCATAGAGTGTCTAACCAAGACCTATTGTATTGTATTGTCTCATGCTCTTGGTTTTAGTCCTCTATACTATTTGGCACGAATCTTAGCCATGGATAGATGATTGTGTTGTGTGTTTGTTGTTAGATCATTATCTCCATTAGCATGATAGCAGTAGGCTTGTGGGTTACCACGTGGTTGGGAGGTATAGCTTCCTATACCACTATTAGGGACCAGTTTATAAAGGCCTATGTTGGATATTCACTTGGTACTTCAATGTATCTGGAGTATATTTCCTTGTGATTTATGTTTTACTTAGGATGCATTTGATATCATGTTAAGATGATAGTAGTTGTTACTTGATGCATTCCTTATTATGATGTTGTATCTTATGGTTTAGATGAGATTCCTTACCATTGCTTTGGATAGTGTTGCTATTAATGGATTAGTATGATAGGAAGTAACTTTACCTTATGTTGTTATTAATAATATTGGTAGGAATCATCTCATGATACAACTCCAACTATCTTGTTGGCAATTTGAGATTCATACTCGGGGGATGGCTAGGGCCTTTGAGGTTTCACAATGCTATTATGGATGGGAGGAAATGAGCAAGGTTATTTTTAGTTTGGCTTCATTGCTAGTACTTTCCTTCTTGTGATATTTTATTTATGCACATGTATGTTCATTGTGATGTTGCTTTTCACATGATTACATTAGATTCTATGGATTAGATCTCCTTCATGCTTTCAAGTGTTTTCACCTCAACTAAATGTTAATCTCATATTGGTTTTGACAAGTGAGTGACTATACACTTAAGTCATTTACTTAGTTCATGTCGAACAAGTAACATATGTCGAGCACAACATATAAGTTAGAGCATGCCGAGTAAATAGTAAGTGTCGGGTCACTCAAGTACTGAGCAAACAATATGTGCCAAATGATTTAGGACCCAAGAAAGTAGTGCATGCCAAGTCATTCAGATTTCAAGTGACAATATTAAAGTCACAGTATGTGCCAAGCACTAGGGACTTCAGATGTTGAGTAACACAATTTTGTCATAGTTGTTTGTATTAGCACAAACTACTATGTAAACCATTTTTGGGCTGACTTAAAGATTGAATTATGATATTTTGGTGATAAGGATGAATCTTAAGTGGGAATCCCTATGTATTACATGCACCCAATTAGGTAAAGGGAAGGATTAAGTGGTAATATGGACGAATCATAGTTGTTGATTCATACCTAACCCTAAGTCACCTAGGTCTTCTTAAGGAGGAAAAACCCTAACTTCTTATGATGAGTAGAGAGGGAATGAATGAATGATCAAGGAGAGTTTTTGCAAGCACAAACTAGGAGATTCGTGGGGACCAAGGCATTATGATCTAAATTGAATTACAACATCAGTTAAGAGAGAACAGAGGAAGGAAACAATGAATAACAGAGAGACATCTGATCAAGAAGGATCAAGTGCACAACAGAATAAAGGTGATATGTCATCAAGCATCAGAGTGTTAATTTTAGGATCATTGTTAAGATATTCTAATAGGTGAATTAGTTAAATCTCTTAGCAGAGTAGTCCTAATAAGTTGTATTGAAATCCTCCTACAAAGTGCTTAATTGTGAGTCAAAGTCCTTTAACCAGGCACACTTCTTGTGTTGAAATCCTTTAATAGGGTGAGACCTAACAATCTTTGTAAGCCTTTAACAGGGTAGACCTTTCATAGGGTAGATCATGTTTCATGATCAAACATTGTAACCTTCATTGGATACACTTTATTACTATAGTAGTGAAGATTTGTGGGTGTCATCCCCAACCCAGTTTTACCTTCTCATTGTAGGTTTCTGGGTAATCATATCTTGTGTCATATATGTGTGAATGCTTACTTGTTTGCATACTTTTGAGTTATATTCTTTACATGGTATTTTAATTTACTTATTGAATATGTGAGATGGATGTGTGGTGAATGTTTTAAGGATTAAAAGTTTAAAGCATTGATTTACCCCCCCCCCCCCCCCCCCCCCCCCTCTTAGAGTTTACCTTTCCTATTGTAATTCCAACAATTTGGTATTAGAGCCTTGTTCTCTAAAAGTAAAACCTAACAATTTTGAAGAAAGATCTTGGAAATGGAGGTCCACAAGTTGTGAAAAGTTATTGAGAACCAAGAGATTGAAATACAACTCATTCTACATTAGTTGGATGAAGTAGGAGATGATCTAAAGAAATCATTGAGAAGAAGGAAGAAAATTGCTATTGAGGAGAATGACAAACAATACCAAGAGATGGACACTACTAAGCTATTTTCAAATGGAAACTCTAATGAATTTGATGCAGCAGTTGCAAATCTAATGGAAAAGAATAGAACCCTAGCTGAAGAGATCAAAAATCTTAAGATAGAGCAAGAATCATAAGCCATTTTACTATGTGAGGTGACTAAATAGGAAAAGAAGCCTATGGAAGACAAAGTCATGGCTGAAGATGACAAAAGAGTTTTGACCAGTAGACTGGAAGCAAAATTATTAGAAGTAAACATAATTGCTCACATGCAAAGGGAAACAATGAATCAAGTCATGATTGCTAATCATGAAATATATAGTAAAGATATTGAGATAACAACACTGAAGTTACATAATGAACAGTTGAGCAATGATCTAAAAAGGGAAAAGGAGTTTGTTGAAAGTTTAAATAAACCAAATGAATCTATTAAGTACTCTAAACAATTGATGGGGTCTCCTAGATCTAACAAGATACATTTGGACTGGGATACACAAGTACCAAAGAAGGAGAATTATCCAAAAGTGTTGAAGAAATAAGTAACAAAGGTAAGAACTCAAAAACTACTTGTCATAATTATGGTAGGAAAGACCATACTACTAATGTGTGCAAGAGAAAGACTGCAAATCATAATGTTAAGCAGAAGAGCATGGGTCACTACCATAACTACAACAAACTATTGGAATTACTTTAAAATAATTGAGTGGGCGGCGGGGGGTAAATCAGTTATTCAAGGTCTAGATGTATAAATAAATTTTTTTCACAATTCATTGAACCCATAACACATTCATACCTATGCATGCATTCATTATGTATTTACTAAAACTTGTATGTTACCGTCAAATCAATTTGTAGAAATGTAAAGCATGAAACACGACAAATTCATTAGCACACTTGACACAATGATTTATGTGGAAACCCAATTTGGGAAAAACTACAAGTAACATGCTACTCCTTTTTCACTCTTCTGAAGTGATGCCTTGTGAAAGGCCAACCTTGTTAAAGGTTAGAGTGCACATTGTTAAATGTGATCCACTTAAGGGATTTCAATCACCCTGTTAAAAGTGAGCCTTGTTACAAGATTTTAGGCCATTCACTTGGAATGCCACTTTGTTAAAGGATTTTCCAATGATTGTTAGGTCAACCTTAATCCAAAGGATTTATCTTAGACTGATACAATTATTAGAGAGTAACAACAGAGCTTTAATTTGATATAACTTACAACTTTCACTTGTAGATTACAGGTCTCTATTTTGTCCCTAATTCTGCTTGGCTTTCATACTTTGCAGCTTTGACAGCTTGTTCACCCTTCAAGAATTTATCTCCTTAATCCTTCTTGCTTAAGATGCCACTAAAAATTCTACTCTTGGGTCACTTGACGAAGCAAAACCCTCAATTCCTTCTCCTCCTTAGGTTCTCACACGTGACAGCAATCTCTCCAATCTCTTTTTCTTCATGACTAGACATTCCTATATAAAGGAAATTAGAATATTTTTCAGCTCATTATCCATCGTCCAAATTAGGATTTTTGGATGGATTAGGTAGGATACAATGTATCTACCCTATATCTTGTCTTTTCTAGAAACTTCTCCTAGAATCCATTTGAATTCACCTAAAAATGGTTTACATCAAATTCTGTGCCACTAGTTCATCAATCTTATCAAGAAAATAAACTTGTCGGCTTAGATTCGGTGAATCTTTGATCTTTATCATAATGCACTAGCTCAACATTATCAACCTTCTAATTCTCAACACATATTGCGTTACTTGACATCAACTAAAGTTTACTAGTGCTTGGCATCAACTAAACTTTACTTGACAACATTTGTCTTGCTTGACATCCAATAGAATTTGCTTTCACTTAGTTCCAATTGACTTTTTTCTTGGCTTGCACTAACTTTGCTTGGCACCTACTATCCATTTGGTCAAGCTTGGCAAACAAAATTTGTTTTAACTTATTCTTCTAGACTTTCTAAGTGTAGCCAGCCATTTTGTAACCTTAAGTAGATCATCAATACATCATGTCATCACTATCTTAACTGATCCTTGTACTTCATTACATAATCATAACTCAACCTTTCCTCTAGGTGCTTTTGTTACATCTTATTGATCAAATCCTCCTCATCAATAAACTAAGTGATAGTACTTGAATCTTATAAGCAATTATCTTACCAACAAATAACAGGTTTGACATCAGTGACAAAACAATGATTGAAACACATAATCTTCTTCAACAATCTCCTTGTTAAGAATCTCTTTTTCAATGATCTTTTCAATCAAATTTCAACACAAACAAGGTAATCAAGAACATGAATGTAAAACCAAGACCATGCACACCCAAAGATTTGAAGGATATTGTTATAAGTGTCAGAAGTATGGACATAGAGCTTTTGAGTGCAGATCCAAACCCAAGTGGTCATCAAACAAGCAAAAGAAGCTAAAGAGCAATGCCAACTCTTACAATTGGGATTATAATACAAGATATAGGTGTCACTAGTATCAAGAGTCTGGACATGTTCTTGAGAACTGTATTAGAACACACTTTAGAAGTGACTACAAAAGTTGGTTGAGACAAACCACATGTTTTAGCTGTTTGAAGATTGGTCACATCAGCTGATATTGTCCAATAAGGTCAAAGACACCAAGTTGTGAGTTCAACAAAGACAAAGGCAAAGTAGATATTAAAAATTTTAGAGATAAGATGAACAAGACATGTTAAAGAAAGGAGGATTGTAGCACATCAAGTGCAAATAGGATCTCTTCACCCAATGGGTCTAGTGATCACACCTCATCAAACCAAGAAATCAAGAAGTATGTGGGATTGATATTTAAAAGTTGTTACCATACATTAGTTCCAATCATTTAGTTCTAAAAAGATTACATATGCATGAATAAAGATGCAAAGTGTTATTAGAAATCAAAGAAAAATCTTTAAAGTTTTTTCATCTTTTTCATGTTACTATCGAGCATGAAAAGTATCTTATGGTTACCAAGTGAAATGTTAGTGGATGCCAAGCTAATGCATTTGGTTAGTTAAGGTCAAGCTCATAATGGTTGCTAAGAAAATGGAGAGACATGTGGATGCTGAGTGAGCCAGAAATCAATTGATGCCAAACTTACAACTATGTAAGCACTTAGCATTAATTGCAGTATTTTAAGGGCTATTTGATCAATTTTTGTTCATTTAACATCATTAAAATTCGAGGAAGAACACAAAGAGCTAAATGTGATATGGAGAATTTCATTCAAGTTTTTGTAGGAGATTTGAATAGTTGTTCAACACCATTTCATTAGGATTTGTAAGGTATTTACCATGTGCAGAGCTACGTAGTTTCAAATTTCACAAACCCTAAATATATGTAATGGCATTTAGTTCTTCTAAAGTAAAAGGTGTAAAGGGAAAAGAGGTTTTAAATATTCATTTAATTAATAATGAGATCAAACAACCTATTTTCAAGGCTATTATAGATATAATGTATAAGCAGGATCCCTTCGATGCATTGTCTATGGTACCACCGTGAGTCTTGATGATTTAAGATGTCAAGAATTATTATACTTGTAAGATTAGAAGAATAGGTGACATAGAAATTAGAGAGGAATATGGAAGACTATGTAAAAATAAAGCACTAAAGGAAGAATACAAAATTGTCAAGAAGAAAGGGTTAACTCGTGCCCTAGATTTTCCAAATGTCTTCAAAATTAAGTGGATTAAAATTGTCTTAAGCAAAATTAATGATAGCTCTGTATGGTTAGAAAATGGGCCAGTTATAATTACAAAGAAAATTGTTCATAGGGTAACAGGGTATCCAACCCTATATCGGCCAAAGACTATGAGAAGTGAGTCAAAGAAAGTCATTAAAAAGAACATAGGGGCTATATGGAACAAAAGGGGAATGACCATTGACACAATCACAAATACCTTGATAGCTTTTGCAATGAGGGTAATAGCACACAAGTTTTATTAGTCAAGTAGATTAAATAGTGTACCTTACATTACAATGGATATGGGATACAAAATCATGAAGGAAGACCATACTTATGATCTTGCTAAGTTGCAGTTGCAATAATTGATTGAAAATCTAGGAGCTGTAAGGAAAACAAAGAGTGCTTAGTGTAAATTTGGATCTATTCTAGTATGTATTTTCTTCTATGTGTAGTATACATTTCCTACATTTAGTAAGGTTGCATGGAAGACAAATAGATCATTGTAGTACATATATGAAAATTCATTGAACAATTAGGTGATAACTTTGAGTCAGTAATGACTAGTTATTTGAAAGATTTCAAACAATCTATGAAGAAGAGATTAAAGATACCAGTCTCACTAGTGGAGAAACATTATGATGATGTTTGCTTCTTAGTTGGTACTGATCATACATATGTTCAAGCAAAAATTCCTAGAGTGAGATTGCTAAGGCCATTAGGCTATGAGATAAATGTTGATGAGGCCTCTGCAACAATCACAACATTACTCATAGAAGAAGTGGACAAAGAAGCCCAAGCTTTTGGAAACTATGAATTGGCCAAATCAAAGATTACTATGGAGTTGAAAATTGCTTTTGTGATCAAGAAGAAGAATAAATTGGTAAAGAAACTAAAAGAAAAATTTGGTAAGGAGTCAAGGAAGAGGAAGATGATGAAGAAGAAGAAGAAGACATATAGGTTCAAGCACCATTGGCTCTAACACAAGGTCAAGGAGAGGATCAGCAAGAGGAGGAAATAGAAAAGTTGAAAGAGGTGCTGAGGAAGAAGAAGCTGAGGAAGCACCTATTCCTACTAACAAGAAGAAAATAAAGGCAAAGAACAAGTAGCGACAAAACCAAAGAAGGTTACAGAACCTAGTCAACCCAAACCAATAGCACCTACCACAAGGGCTAGCACAAGAGTCACTACACAAAAGGTTAAAGAGGTAGCCAAGCATAAAGAGCAAGAAGGTAGAGCATAGAAAAGACCAAGAAGAAAGTATGTAGCTCCAGTTGAATCTGATGAGGAGAAGACTAAATCTAACAACAACAACCAATTCCAAGTGATGATTCACAGTCCCTTCTCAAACCTAAATAATTTATGTGAGAACATTAGAAACAATGTTGATTTGTCAAGTTTCTCTCACATTGAATTTGATAACCTTGGAAAGATTGAGAAGAATCAAGTAGAGGAGGCAATATATGCCATGATCACTACTTTTAAGAAAGCTCCTCTAGAAATTTCCAACTCCATACCTAAGAGTTTATATGATAGAGTTCAGCAAAAATGACACTTAGACACAGAGAAGCAAATTACGGAGACAAACCTCACTCAAGTTATGCCATAACTTAGTAAGGCACAAAGATCAAAAGTCATTAAGAAATATGATCTGAGATTTATACCTAAGTATAGGGCATTTAGCATATTACAAAACAACATAGATGATGTTGTTCATAAGTCCAAACAAATGTGGAAGATTGCATATGGACTAGTCATAGCCAAAGATACTGACCAATAACCTATTGAGGTAGGAGATGATGAAAAAGATGATAAATATCAAGACATAGTTGAGAGAGGTACTGATATGAATATTGATGATAAGGCAACAACTGAGGAAGAGTAGCAACCAAAATATAGTGTACAAGATACACAAAAGCCAAGTGCTAGCCCTCCACAGGTGATAAGTGAAAGTACTAAAATTCTCAGAGTAAAGGATGTTTTCGATCCTACTGATCATAACATCAATCCCCTAATAGAGGAAGATTTGAAAAAGACACTTATCCAATCTACACTATAGGCCAAATTATGTGACAACCCTATATTGGTAAGTGTAGATGAAATTCACAAGTCATAGACTATGACTGGAGGGGAGGAAGTGAAAACACAAGAAACACCTACAATAACTCCTTAAGTCACAAGTGTACAACCTTCACAACCCTTAGTTGTTTATCAAAGGAAGGAGATAGTAGGATGTGTTGGAGTTGATAAAAGCCAACTCCGAAGACACCCAAGATCACCTACATGTGAGAACCTATCAAAGAGAAGCCAAGGAGAGGAAGAGCATGGAGCAAGGGAAAAACCCTAAATGGACATGAGAGACCACAAGATATTGAAACACAATGAAAATGTATTTACAATGAGAAGTGATAATGTGATGTTGTACAATGAGAGAGAGGTTGCTTATAAAGACCTCAAGAAAGCTTATAGAACAAGCTGGAAGGTGGTAGAAGATAAGGATGACAACTCAGCACATATCCACAAAAGGTGGAACATGCTAGAAGGGAACAAACTCCCATGTTGTCAACAACTAACTACTACAACTATTAAATACTAAATATTAAATAAATGCATTAACCTAAGTAAGCTTAAGTAAATAGAATAAATAATAAATAAATAATTAATTATTTACTCTAACACCCCCCCTTAAGTGCAACTTAGGGAAATGCCTTAAGCTCACAAAACTAAGATGAATGCAGAATGGGTCATGGCAATGAGGCCATGTTAGGTACCCAAGTACAATGCAAAAAAATGCAACCTCTGTAAATAGGGAAAGAGAGAAAACCACGTGGGAAAAACCCTCCCCCAAAAAGAGGTAAGAACCTAGTGAAGCACTGAAGAAGCCTCCAACTAGGGAATGTCCCCTAAAACAGGAACACAGAGTGATCATGAAGAAGCATCTCTGAAGCATGAAGATGTTGCAAATCTGTTAGACTACTGATCTGAAGAACCTCCATGGAAGAAGAATGCACAAACCGAGCATGTCTATATGGTAGATGATCCATCTCATTGAAATGCATAGGTAGCCAGCCACTGCAATCGCCTTGTATATAGGATCAACCACTGAATACATAGTTCACACTATTGAACCATCAAACCACAGATACATTAGAACAACAACATAACCCCCCCTTAATGTAGATGGGGTGTGATGATAGGCAACTAAGAAGGTGGGCCAAAGTCTGTTGCAGACGAACCAAGAACGATAAGAGAGGGAAAGAGGTACAAAACACCCATAAAGACGCGGTCACACTGACTCTGCATGGGGCTAATTTTGTGGAAGGGACACTCATTTGACAAAGGGAGAATGCCTAAAACAACAAACAACTATCCCCCCATGGTGCTTTATGAAAATAGTGCATGTAAAACTAACTCAAAAACCATGTTCATGATACTTGGAATGCAAGAGTGGCACTTTATCTTAGTGCGATACATAAAAGTGCTTCAAAATAATAGCTATAATGATCAAAACTGAAAACAAGCTACAAAAAAACAAATTATAGCCTAAAAAAAGAGAAACCATGCTAGGAAAATGATCCTCGGGCCTAAAACACTCAAAATATCTACCATATAGCAAAAATTCCAAAACTATGATAGAAAGAGCATGGGCCAAAAACTAAGAAAAAGGACCACATTTCTGAAAAGGTGACAGAACCAGCTTTCCAAAACTATAAAGTTTTCAAAAAATGGGCATGGGACGCAAAAGATATGCTTGTCAGAGTCAAAAATAGAACTTTGGACTTTGAATGAAAAAATGAGTAATGAAAAAACATTAAAACCTAAAAATACCTACACCAAAGTCTCTGTCTCAGAACCAACTTTTCGATGCTTCTTTTGGATCAAAAAAATATGTCCTTATGCTCAAGTTATGGCCAAAAAACCACAAGTAGCTCCAAAACAGAATCAGGAGAGGTGCATGCAAGGTTTGATGACATCAAGGATGACATCATGCTGATGTCAATAAATTGTGGGAAAAAAATTGAATGCCTGTCAGCCGTCACAACAAAAATAGATGCCACGTGGCAAAAAGGCTAACATGGTAGGGTCCATGTGGCAAAGTGCCACGTGGCACCCCTACCACATTTCACACGGTGACAGGCGCTGACACAGCAGAAAATGCCACATGTCACTGACAAATCATGTTGAGTTGATCGGAGGAGCAGGGGTAGTGCACCAATGGGAAAATGCCGACAGAGTAGAGGAGGCTGGGGGTGCCGCCCATCCGCGGTGGAAGGTGGGTGGCCTGTTGGTGGCAGCTCTGCTGCAATGGCATGGCCGCTGTAGGCTGCGCACGAGCGGGGTCACGGTGGCACGGCGGCGGCCACCCAGTGGTGTGCCCAAAAAATGAATTTTTTTATTTTTAAGGTGAAAAAATTTGTACGATCTGTACAAAAATGGCCTGCAACAAATTTTTTTGCCTCCCAGAGCTCTATCTCCAAAATCGAAAAGCTTTATATGAATCCTGACTGCAAACAGCCTTTCAGATCCAATGGTGATGTCCATTTGGGCCCAATGTGCTCCAAAAATTTGTTGTTCCCCTGATTTGAAGAAAATAAGCATAAACAAACTAGGGTTTGTGACTTCAAATCATGGCTTCAAAAATCTTCAACCAAGCAGCAACAGGAAGTCTCTGATACCATGTTGGAGTTGATGAAAGCCAACTTCGAAGATGCCCAAGATCTGCTACATGCGAGAACCTGTCAAAGAGAAGCCAAGGAGAGGAAGAGCATGGAGCAAGCAAAAAACCCTAAACAAACATGAGAGACCACAAGATATTGAAACATAATGAAAATGTATTTACAATGAGAAGTGATAATGTGATGTTGTACAATGAGAGAGAGGTCGCTTTTAAAGACCTCAAGGAAGCTTGTAGAACAAGCTGGAAGGTGGTAGAAGATAAGGATGACAACTCAACACATATCCACAAAAGGTGGAACATGCTAGAACTGAACAAACTCCTGTGTTGTCAACAACTAACTACTATAACTATTAAATACTAAATATTAAATAAATGCATTAACCTAAGTAAGCTTAAGCAAATAGAATAAATAATTAATAATTAATTAATTATTTACTCTAATAGGATGTACTGTTAGTACACTCATGGAAGTCACTCCAGTCTCAAAAAATACACAAGAACTTGAAAAAGACAAGGTTGAGAAAGTTGGAGAAAACAAGGTGGAAACACTAGTGAATGATGGGACATAAAGTCAAATAGGTCAGGTAGATGCACCTGTACCTCTAGCACAAGATTAAGGTGCAAATGAAGTCAAAGGGGCAAAAAAGGATAAGTCTGGAGAGATAAAATTGACACCCAAGCCGAAGGAGCTTGTAGCAATTTAAGCACTAGTGACATTACCAGTATCAGGAACTCCTAGTCAAACTCTTTAGAGGCCAAGCACAAATGCAACAACATTGCAATTCTTAGTGCCAAGTCCTAGCTCATCTAAGGCAAAAGAGGTAATTCATTATGGAGATGTTAGCACAGATGAAGAAATCATAATGCCCAAGTTTGATTATGTAGCAATAACAATTGAGCAAATGGGTATATTACAAGAGGCCCTAGCAAGAAAGAAACATCAAGATCTGCTTAGAAGGGAGCATAAATAGAAGCAAGCTTTGATTGAGATCAAAGACAGTTTCTTAGATGCATTCAATCTTCCTACTCTAGATGAAACAAAGACTATCATTGAGAAATTGACCAACATAGTGAAAAGATTAAGTGATATAGACCTAGATACTAATGTCAAATTATTAGAATGGTTTGAGAAGAAGTTTCAAAATAAAGTGAATGAGAAGATATCTGGTGATATTGCACTAACATAAGTTACATTGGCAACTAAGATAGATAGTGTGAAGAAGGTACTAGAGAAAATTTTCTCTTTGTACACCAAATTGTGTAATCTTACACTCTTCACACAAGAGATAAGGAATCACATCTTGAGCTTAGAAAGTTAAATGTAGTCATTTGGTGAAAAATTGCCCATGACTCCAGCTCAAAGTGAGAAACACTTTAGGACCCTTTTGCGATCCCAAAGTCAGTTAGCAACACTATAAACAAATGAAGCCAACATAAGGGCTAAACTAATTAACATTTAATCTACATTGACTCCTCATAGGGAGATTTTATACAAGGAGCTAGGCTATGTAGAAACACTTATGAAGAAAGACCCAGATCTTTCTAGATTAGATGGCTTAGTACATCTTGTTTCCAAGTTGGCCATCCAAATTAAGTCTTTGGAGGTAGTTTTTTATAATTGATATGTAACTCTTAATACTATACTTGAGGTCCATAAATCCTTTATGGACAAATACTCTATTAGTGCATAACCCATTGACATCAATGTCAAAAAGGGGGAGTAAGAGCTAAGGGGGAGCAAGAATGAAGGAGTAAGAGTAAGTGGGAAAGCAAGCAAGCAGAAACCAAAGAAAGAGAGAAAACAAAGAAAGAGTATCAGTTGAGGAAAATCTACTCAATAGGAGAGAGATTTTGATATAGAGTACAGTACAGAATAGATCAAACAACTCAGGGGGAGTTATGGGATTTTGAGGTATAAGTCATGTTGCAAAATTTTGATATTTTGGAATTTTGTATAGAAGCCGAATAATCACTTATGTTATGTTCATAAGAATAAGAGTATTAATGTATAACCAATTTTTTTTGGCACTCATGTCAAAGGGGGAGATTGCTAATCTCATATTGATTTTGACAAGTGAGTTTCTACACACTAAGCCATTTACTTAATTCATTTTGAACAAGTAACAAATGCCGAGCACAACATATAAGTTAGAACATGCCGAGTAAACAGTGAGTGCTGAGTCACTCATATGCCAAGTCATTCAAGTGCTAAGAAAATAGTATGTGTTGAGTGATTCCAGAGTCAAGCAAGCAGTGCATGCTGAGTGATAGCATTGAAGTCATAGTATGTGCCGAGCACCAAGAACTTTAGATGTCGAGTAACACAGTTTTGTCATAGTTGTTTGTATTGGCACAAACTACTATGTGAACCATTTTTTGGGCCAACTTAAGGATTGAATTATGATATTTTGGTGATAAGGATGAATCTTAATTGGGAATCCCTATGTATTACATGCACCCAATCAGGTCAAGGGAAGGCTTAAGTAGTAATATGGATGAATCACAATCATTTGATTCAAACCTAACCCTAAGTCACCTAGGTCTTCTTAAGGAGGAGAAACCCTAACTTCTTATGATGAGTAGAGAGGGAATGAATGAATGATTAAGGAGAGTTTTTGCAAGTGCAAACTAGGAAATTCATGGTGATTAAGGCATTATGATCTGAATTGAATTGCATAATTAGTTAAAGGAGAAAAAAGGAAGGAAATAGTGAATAATAATGAGACATCTGATCAAGAAGGATTAAGTACACAATAGAATAGAGGTGATTTGTCATCAAGCATTAGAGTGCTAATTATAGGATTATTTTTAAGACATTCTAATAGATGAATTAGTTAAATCTCTTAACATAGTAGTCCTAAGAGGCTGTATTGAAAGCCTCCTACAAAGTGCTTACTTAATTGTGAGTTGAAGTCCTTTAACTAGGCACACTTCTAAGAGGGTGTTGAAATCTTTAACAAGGTGAGACCTAATGATCTTTGTAAGCCTTTAACGGGGCAGACCTTTCACAAGGTAGATCATGTTTCATGATCAAACATTGTAACCTTCATTGGATACATTTTATTATTGCAACAAAGAAGATTTGTGGGTGTCATCCCCACCCCAAATTTACCTTCTCATTGGAGCATTTATAGGTAATTGTATCTTGTGTCATATATGTGTGAATGCTTACTTGTTTACATACTTTTGAGGTATATGCTTTACATGTATTTCTATTTACTTATTGAATATGTGAGATGGATGTGTGGTGAATGTTTTATGGATTAAAAGTTTAAAGCACTGTTTCACCCCCCCTCTTAGAGTTTACCTTTCCTATTGTAATTCCAACACTAAAGTGGTTTTGGTACTCTATAGTGTGGAGGTTCTAACTCTATCTTCCTTCTAGAATTATCATTGAGATTTTTCCTTGTAAACCTAGGTACAATTGGTTTAGCATTGGGTGATACTAGAAAAGTATTTCATGACTATAGGAAGAAATGTCATGCAATATTGGAAAGTATCACATTATAGTAGAAAGCTCTATCATGTGACAATAGTAAAGTATCACACGGTAATACTAAATTTTATCATGTGATACTGGAAAGCATTACCCAATAGTTGTAAGAAATGTCATGTGATACTAGAAAAGTATCACCTAGTAGTGTTGTATAGTGTCATATGACACTGGAAAAGTATCACCTATTTTTTGTGTAAAAACTTGTTCGAATAAACAATAGGTATCTTTGGACTTGTTGGTTGAGATTCGAAGGTTTTTTGGATACCTTCTAGGGTTGTACCCTTTCCTAGGTTCTAATAGGTCAAAGATTAATGGTTTCTGGTTTGCGTAAGCTTTCACAGTTGGTTTTGGATGCATTGGTAAGTAGTGATGCTTGGAGATCATTGGTTTCTTGGATTTTTGGTTAAGTCTTACACTGTCATCTGTGTGATCAGTTGCATGTTGATGTTGTAAGTATCCATGCTTAATACCTTTAAAAAAAAAGTATTGGATTCTATTTATCCTTGTTCCAAGGATCTTCAGGCAGGGCATTACAATTAAATTTGAGGATTGTTTTGAGCTTTAGAATATTCTAGATCCAAAATGAGTTAGGTTAGCAAAAGCTAAGTTGAAAGGTCATGATACCTTATGGTGGAAAGAATTATAGAAAGATGGAGAAGATAATGATGAACCTAAGAGTAGTAGATGGAAACCCATGATTTCTAGATTGAAAGCTAAATTCATTCCTAAAGATTAAACTTGAATTGTTTAATAAGTTATAGAATTTGAAACAAAAGGATATGTCTATGAAAAAATATACTGGAGAATTTTACAAGATAAAAATTAGATCTAGACATCATGAATCTTGTAAAGAAAAGGTTGTAATTTATGTTAATAGTTTGAAATTTAGTATTCAAGATGAATTGAGTATGTTGAAACTTAGTTTAGTTGAAGATGCTTATCAATATGCACGAAAGGTAGAAGAAAAGTTAGGAAGAAAGGAAGGTGAACAATTAAAAGCATAGATAAGGGTAAGAAAATAGTTTCTGAAAATAAATATGAGTTTAGAGGTGCTTCTTTTAAATGTGGTAAGGATGGACATTGAATTTTTGAATGTTCTAGTATGAATATTGACAAACAAAATTTGGTAGTATAGGAAGATCAGAAAGTGGAAACTTATGATGTTGATTTAGTGTCACCTAAAGTTGGAGAATCTCTTTTGATGAGAGAATCATCTTGGCTAAGCATGATGTGGAACCAATACAAAGAAGGAACTTAAAATGTTTGTAAGTTTGAGGTAAATGTTGCAAGGTTACTACAGATGGAGCTAGTACTAATAATCTGTATCTGAAGAAATGGTTAGGAAACTTGAATTGCAGAGACTAAAAAATCCTTCTCCTTATAGTATCAGTTGGTTTCAATATGATCATTGCATTCAGGTTAGAGAAAAATTCTTGGTTAATTTTAGTAATGGAACTTTTAAGGATGAAGTCTTATATGATATTGTAGACATGAGTGCTTGTCATGTTTTACTTGGAAGACCTTTGAATTTGATAGAGGAGAAATGGGTGATTGCAGAAATAATATTGTTATAGTTGGGAAGGATGGTAGAATTTTTTTTTTTGATTCCTTTGAAGAATAAGGGAGGAGGAAAATAAAAGAACTTGAATATTTTCAAGACTTTTAGTTTGAGAATAATAGAACTCGTGGTTAAGGATATTACTATTAAAGGACATTTGACTTGAAGAAGTTATCTAGTCCCATGGTTAAGAAAAGAAGCAAGGGAAAGAAAGCTTCCAATAAGATGCAAAAAGTATGATTCATTTGATCCTAGAAGTAGTAGCAATTGAAAATCTGAAATATGTGATGAAAAAGTTGGTTGTAGTAGTAAGTTTGGGTAAACTTCTGTGTTGAAAGATAAAGAGTATTTATGGGTTAAGAATGAGCATGGGATTTATGTTCTAAATTCTCTTAGATGTTCATAAGTCCTTATGGAACATATTTTTTCACCTTGGGTGTCTAATGTAGGAGCATCCTTGAGCTATTGGGAATCTTGCATCCCCAAAATGATATTTTTTTAATTTTATGTTTCTAGTTATCTAACTATTGCCCCACTTTTCATCCTCTAACCGATTATCAAAAGTGAATGCCTATGTTATAGTGAGATGAGTGAGTTCTTAGCTTTGATTGAGTCTAGGTCTAGTCCCTCTTAGGTGGAACAAATCTCCATTGGATTTCTCCTTTTTCCCTTCTCCCCATTTCATAGCTGGGTGGTTTTTCTTTTTGTTGAAGTGATCTTATAGTTAGGTTCTAGTAGAGATTCATGTTACTCATGCAATGATCAATTACAAGTTATGTATGCTTTTAGCCTATTCATTTTTCATCAAAAATAGAAGTTTACATAAATTTGGAAATCAACTTCTCCTTGGTGGGTTTCCAAACCATGAAGATGATTTCTCGCAAAAGGTATTAAATGATACACATGGATCAAAAACATGAAAATAGAAAGGTACCCTATGGAGAATCCATGTTCCTTTTGTTATTATGACCTTAGAAAATGTTTAAGATTTATCATAGCTCTCATAATCATCCTTGATAGAAAACTCAAAATGAACTTCTCCTCGGTGGGTTTTTAACCCATGAAGTTGGTTTTCTGAAAAGGCAGCTTAGAGTGAAAAGAAATGATAAATGGGCTCCTATAAAATCTTCACAACTCGCTTAGACATTTCCAATCCCAAAAAGGATAGAGGTCAAAGGTTTAATTAAGAAAGGAAGTGTTGGTGGAGAAACTAAAATTATCTTCTCCTCGGTGAGTTTTCAACCCATGAAGACAATTTCCCAAATTTTAAAGAAAATCAATCCTATAATCAGACTGGATCCACAATTTGTACATAAAATGTCTTAGAATGATAATAGAAAGAATCTAATCATTGCAAAAAAGAGTTGATGATCATAATTCAACTTAGTGAACATTCTCCTATGGAGTACTCTATTAGTAACTTCTTGAAACTTAAAGGAAAATTGGAAAGTAAGTTATGGGGAGATAGAAAGTTACCATTGAGCCAACAGAAAAGTGAAAAGACCCCTAGATTTCTATTGAATCCCTAAATTTACTATTTCAATGGATCTCTTATTTAATTCATTTTTGTGGCATAAATTCTGAAGATCAATAAATGAATCGAGGCTCCCATATATATGGAAACATGAATAGTTGAACAAAGTACCACTCTTTCTTTGAACTACTATTCTGTTAATGTGCATAACTTTTTCAAAAAGCTACTATCTATTGTATTAGCTATTCTTTTCACTTTCTTAATTCAAAACTCATTCTTAAAACAATGGCATCCAAATATGTAGGTTTTGACAGATTGAACGTAATCAAATCCCAATTGTAGAATTTCACAAATACCTCTCCCCATTTCTACAACATGGGGGATTTTAAAAAAAGAGTGAATTCTGAGTAGATTCATCCAATCAATGAGAAGCTCTGAGGACATGGGTTGGTCGATGTAGCTAGTTTTTTTATTGCAGTTCAGGCCTCAGAGTTGATCTATGAATGTATACACCATTACAACCTAGAGAAAAGGCAAATTATACTACCAGATAATACAATGTTGATTTCAATTGACAAACTATGGTGAATTACCTACGAGTACTAGAATGAGAGGAATTCTCAGACTTGACTTTTGGAGGAGTCATTTCCAAGTTCTCCACAAAGAAGATGATATGGAGGAAAGAAATCATGCAAACATAGTTCCAAAAACCACAAAGTGCAAAGTGTAAGGTTTCTAAGACCTTGTTTGGGACCAACCTCAAACCAAAGATTATTGATATCTTGGTCCTCCTACATAGATTGAAAGGTGAGGTAGAAGCTTTGAATTTTGTTGAGAAATATTTCTTTTTAGTGTAAGTCATTTGCTCTAACACCTAATATATTAATTGGGCTCATGAGGTAAGAAAAATTCTGTCCAATGCTCTCCATGCTGCAAAGTTTTACAATACATTTTATATGTCCTCTTTCCTCATCTATATGTTGGCTTGCTTACAGCTATGGTCGGGCCTCCCAAGAGTGGAAAATTTTCTTGATAATGTGAAATCTTATGAGTTTTATCCATGCTTATAGTTGGAAAATAACTATGCAGAATATGTAAAAGTTAATGATGCATTCACTATGAGGATTTGTAGGGAGCTATAGGGATGTCCAAAAAGGAGATTTAGTCATGAAGACATGGCATCCATCAACCAATTTGGGAGTTATTTCATACAATTCTCATCCTTTTCTTATTTTCATCTTGCAACTTTGGATGATTTTCCCTTGGAGCTACCAAGATATCCTAGTGATATGATCATGTTGATTGAGATTGTGAGGCAAGCTATTCAAGTGAACATGTTGAGTGGAAGTCTAAAGAAGAAAGGGTACAAATTTTCTATGAAGGTGGGGGCTTTCAGTTGTGACACCCATTTGGATTCCAAGAGCATGTTGAGGGTGTTCGAAACAAAGTATAAATTGGAAATGTACAAAGTCTTGAGACCCATGTTTGATCCAAATGGGTATGCAAGGGATGTTTTGCAAATAGGAAGTGTTATCAAGCACATTACCACCATTGAAGACTACTAGGCTGATTGCAAGAATGAGTTCAAGAATTGTGATTGTGCCTTTGCCAGACTAATAGTTGATTAGGTGAAAATGTACAAATTCACTATTCATGTGGAAGGAGTGGAGGATGATGGTTAGAACATGTATAGAAATACTTACCTGACTAAGCTAAGAGGCACTCTAATAAGTTTAGAACCTAATGAGGATTTTGAGAAAGAGCTAGATATAATGATGGCTTGAATATATAAAAGGACTGGGAAATGGGTTGAATGAACCACAACTAGAAGGATTCAAAGCAAAAGAACAACCGCTCAAGTTTCCCCAATAGTTGTAGTAGCTTCCTCCTCCTGGGGTGGTACATCAGGTGCAACCTTACCCATTACCCAAGGGACAACACAACCATCAGGTGGAGGTGATCAACCTCCTGAAAAAAGGATTCCCTTAACTAAGATTTGTTAGGACAACTCCCTTCCGATGATTAGAACTCCATTAGAGGCTGAGAAGAAGAAGTTAGAGGAAATAAAAGATGGTGCAGTCACTCTTGCCCTCTCACCTCATAGAAATCCAATACCATCTATAAGTGCTACACTAATCCTTTTGAGTAGTCCCCAGGTGCAAGTAGTAGACCTTAGAGATGGTGGGAGCAGTGAGAGTGAGTTGACTAGATTTGATGAGGCAACAAAGAAGACTTCAAAGGTAGAGAAAGACTTGGATTCTTCAAAGCTTGTTTCATAGGCCCCAAAGAATTCTTTCTCTTCAACCACAAATACACTCACCCTAGTCAAGAGAAACATGTTTAGCATAGATGCTCTTGGGACTGCTTCCAAGGTGATTGTCATAGAGTCATGGCTTGAGGACATCTTGGACAGAAAAAAAAAAGAGGAGAGATGAAGGAGCTCCTAAAAAGGAGATTTTATCTCTAGCTATCTGCTCTGGATCAGCACTAAGCAAAGTCAAAAAGTAGAAGAACTTTCCCATCCTTAAGAAAGATCTTGAAATAGGGCATTTGATGATGGAAATTGCCAAGCCCAATAAGGAAGGAAGAATCAAAGATATGTCAACAGATGATTTTTCCCTACATTATGTGGATCTCAAGGAGGTTGGACATGACACCAAGGTTGGCTTATGGAAGTAAAAAAATGAGGTAATAGAAGGACAACTTGAAAACCTAAAGTTATCAAAAATTAGAATGAAGGAAAAAATCCATGAACTTAATAGCTTCATTAGGCAGTTGGTTACTCCATTGGCAAGCATCTCTGAAATGTCAATTACTAGTGATCCTATTGCTACTAATGTCCAAACACTCATCTCTTAGATCCAAGAAGATAAACATTTCAAGAAAATAGGTAGAAAATGGAGTGAGAAACTCAAGTCAGAAGGACTCTCCATTATATAATAGATTGGCAATGCAATACTAAGGCTCAAAACAGAGAAGGACAACATTTCAATGAATAGAGCTACCTTAGTAGCATAAAAAGTTAAAAGTGAAGATTGTGTCTCTTTACTAAAGATGATTATCAATATGAAAGCTAAGGAGGCTATGGAAGTAAAGATATTGCCTAAAGGAGATGCGCCTTTATTTGAGTGGCTCTAGAGCATGCAATTCAAGTTTGAGATGATCATGGCAGTAGAAGAAGGACTTAAGGAAATAGAAGCTAAAATGAAAAAGGATCAAGACAAAGACTATGAACTCCTAAGAGGTCTGCACACAGACTCATAGACTAGTGGACAAGGGAAGGGAATAATTGGAGTAGCCATCATGCAAATAAACTTCTCCAATTACATAGATAGTTTGATGGGGATATCTTTAGGTCATTAGAATAGGTTTTTGAGCTCCAAAAACTTGGCAAGTATGTACACATGGCCATGGAGGAAATACAAGATTGATTAAATGTTGCCAAAGATTTAGCTAGAGAGCATTCTAAATGGCTCTTAAGATACACTAATGTACATGTTCATAGACATGAGGAATTGATTCCAATTGTTGTCACCGCCAAGGCCTATAGGGCAAAATCATAAAAGGGAAAGAAGGCAAAGTGAATCATATTCTACCCCTTTCATATTTTGATGTAATGATTGTAATAGACAAATTGGCTCCTTTCCATTTGTCATTTTAGAGGATATGAACCGATTTAAGTTCCTTTTGTAATGGTCATCTTGGAATCCTATATGTACTAGATTGAAAGATTAATAAAAGGTTGGCTAATTTTTGGTGTGAAATACTTGACGTTGCAGAGAAAATTGAATGGTATTTTGGGTCAATTATTTTCTATTCCATTATGTTTTATGTTAGTTTTACATTTTCTCTTTCATTTGAATTTAATGAAGGAATGAACAGAGTTTGAATCCCATATTTCTAAGGAGTAAACCAAAGATAATAGTATTGTTATCATAGATTCAAGAGAAGTCTCTTTTGTGTTTTCTTTCAAGTTAGTCTTTTCATTGTTGTACTAAGTTTCCTTCGAATATCAGTTTAGTTTTAGTGAGCATACATTATTGAATCATTAAGCCTCATGGATTCATAAGATGTGTGAATTCATAGACTTAACTAATCATAAAGTACCAACTCTTGCCTAAGTTAGTTCCTGTTTAGGCCTAGCTTGGTTTACCTCTCCTATTCTTAGGTTAAGAACACACCCCATTTTAGATTTAAAAGAAAACATAATTCATTGAAAATCACTATGCAATAGGGAACTGCAACTAAGAATTTAGAGGAAAGTTAGTCATTTCAAAACAACTTTCCAACTGTTGTAACTAGATGTCATTCACAAATTTGGGCATTTAAGAGTTAAATCAAAAGAACAATATGTTTACCAACACTAACTAATAGTTTATTTTGGGGGACTCATTTTTGTCCTTTTCTATATTTTGTGGGCTTAGATTATTATTGTGAACCTATCATGAATTAATCTCTTATGTGCACATTTTTTTCACAATGGTGGGAGTTATGATTCATCTTGTTAGGTTCTAATTTATTATGTAGCTCTACATACGATGCATGGTATTTGTTTCAATGAGGTTCTATATTAAAGATTTAGCTTATGCACTCTTGGATGTAGATAGTTGGCTAATGTGTGTAACTATATTGAAGGCCAACAAATGTATTATAATGTATGAAGTATTTGGTCATTAATTCATTAAGGGTCGGTCCAATATTGTATAACATATTTCCTATTATTGGAGATTGTGAACTCAAAGTTGACAGTGTGCCCTAATGGCTATAAATGTAATGTAATTAAGTCTTGTAAGAAAGAAGGGTCGAGAATATATGGTAGAGTAAGAGGATAGCTTGAGAGATAAGGGTTTGGTTTATAATTTGTAATGTATTGATTGTAATTGGGAAGGCTTTACATCTTGACATGTATGTGATTCAATTAATGTGATCAAGATCTATTATTAATAGATGAGTTCATTTTCAATTGTATATTTTTTACTTATATTGTTTTTTTATTTGCTGGGGGCTTGGTCATCTCCTTTGGGATACACTTACCTTATATTACATCATCTTGATAGATGGAGGTGTCAATTTTAGTATCTATACATTTAATATGGTAAAGATATTGGGTTTCTTAGAACATGCAATAGACCTAAGTATAAAGATAACCATAAAATTAGAGAGGTTCTCTAAAAGGATTTGTTACATATTTCCTATTAGGATAGGCCATATTAAGAGGGATGCCATTTTGTAGGTGTTTGACTTTCCTCTATCGAATAATATCTTACTGGACAACTTATGAAGTTATGATATGCACTGATTCCCTTCAACATATTGTTGATGCATAAAGTTTACACATAATAGAGTCAAAGTTACTTACCCCACAATTACCAGCTAGTCTTTTAACAATGTGAAAATAGTTGAGAGTATGGTCCTATATGACAAATAAGCATCAAAAGTTCAAGAAAATAAAATTTCTAAAGTAGTTGTCATGATAAAATTTGAGAGCAAATTGAAAATCAAAGACACGGGAATGAGGGAATATAAAATTGATACACTTCCATCTCTAGTTGATCTCCCTACATCTCCTAAATAGGAAGACATTTAAGATCTTTTAGACCTTCTAGTTCTAAATATTTAACTATGCATGAAGGAACATGATTTTTAAAAGATAACATCTCTCTTTCTAAAGAAAATTAAGATAATGTTGTCTTAGAATAGTGTTGGTGTTCCACAATACACACCCCATTGACCCCCTTTTTGCTTTAGATCCTTTGTTTTTTCTTGAGTCTTGAGTCTAAGATGTCTCACTTTGTTAGCTAACACCTTAATTTCTATTCACTTCTTGTGTGTTCCTTTAGTTAAGAATCTACCTAAGTGGTTCTTGGGTCCCCTCTAAGTCTTCTTGGTTATTAACATTAATTTGTTTTCATGTGTCTAGTTTTTACTCTTTGTTTATTTTGTTGTTTTAAACTTCTTGGACTTCTAGAGGTTCCTAGAGCTCTAAAACCCCAAATTGTTTGATTCTCATTCCTTTTTTTGTTGTCATTTTAGTGTTTTGGAGATTTAGAGGTCATATGACCTCTAAAACTCTTGAGGTCCCCCTTTTCCCCTTTGAAGTTGCAGAGGTCATGCAACCTTTGAAAATCCAACTTTTCTAACACTCTAAACACTTCCTCGCCACATCCTTATTTTTGGCATTTTGACCTTTGAAGATCCAAAATAAGGGTTTATGTAGGATTATGTCATTTTCTTGTAGAGTCTATATAAGGTCATCAACGCTTAATTTCTTATCATTTTGCAGTTATTTCCTCTACCTAGCATTGTTTCCTACCAGTTGTGAATTATTTCTCCTACTCTTTATAGTGCTTGTAGTCATTGTTATTCAAATCCTTGTATTTATTGGTTGTATAATTTACTTCTTTTGCTAACATTTTTTAGAGAGGTTTTGAGTTTATTTATCCTTTTCATGCTTGTTTTGTTAGGTTCTAGTTTCATCATTGGAGGTTAGGGTTTCCTCATTTTTAACCAATGTCCTAATTTTTCATCTCTTTTGGAGTTTTCAAAAGACCTTGAGGATCTAAAGTTTCTTCAAGCTTCATGTGCCTAACTCCTTGGATGTTTTAATTATTTTTTCTATTTTGGTCTCCAAAACTTTGTATGATCCCATACACCTTTGAAACCTTGGTAAAAGACAAAGTGAATATGACCTCAAACCTTTCATCTTGTCATAATTTTGGACTCTAATGTTACTTGGTATCTCCAAGATGTATAAAACTTTGATCTCCAAGTTTTCATTATTTATAATGCTAATAACACTTGAGTTTTTCCTTTTCGGTCTTTCAACCTTTTGAACTCTAACAACCCCAAGAAAGAAAAATCATATTTCCCCCTTTCTTTTTCCCTTTTTATTCAGTTTTACCTATTAGGTGTTTGTATTTTAGGGTTTCTATGTCATTCTTAGTTAAATAAATATTAATTAATAGGATTTTTCTTTAAATTTCAATAAAATGATATTGATAATGACTACATTTTAAAGTACAAATAGTAAAGATATTTTTTTCTCAACCTATCAAATATAGATACATGGGCAATAATATCCACGGGTAAGTTTACTCTTATAATTCTCCACACTTTTATAGTAATGTTCCTTTGACTTGGTAATGAACCTCCTTTAATGCTACTACAAAATATTCACCTTTCACTCCTCTTATCCATTCCTTAAAGACCTTTAATATCCAATATAACCCTCGGATGTTGGCCATAAAGAAATTCAAAATGGATTTTCTTGTGCTCCTATTCTTGGAGTCATTGTAAGCTTATTTTACTTGATTCATCACCATATCCCAACTTTTTTCATGTTGTTGAGTGAGGCATCTCAATAAGTTTCCAAAATACGTATTCACCACCCCTATTTGATCTTTAGTCTAAGGGTGATAGGAAGAGGTATAAGATAATTTGGTGCCTAATTTCTTCCATAGGTTACACCAAAAATGACCACCAAATTTAGAATCCTTATCTATTAAAATGTTCATAGGGAAGTTGTGAACTCTAACAACTTCCTTGAAGAATAGACTTCCAATACGTTATGCATCATGTGTGGACACAGAAGGAATGAAGTGAGTCATCTTGCTACACCTAACAATAACTACAAAGATGTTCATTCCCTCTAGGTATCTTACGTAATCCAAGAATGAATTCTATTTTTATAGTCTCCCAAGGTATATTATGTATTATAAAGGGTTGATATAATCTAGCATTTGAGGGAATCCCCTTGGCTCTTTGAAATATCCCACTTTCTTCCACAAATTTTCTTACATCAATCTATAATTTAGGCTAGAAGTAAAACCTCCTAACCTAATCAAGAGTCTTTTCTAAACCCAAATTTCCTCCTTATGCCCCATTGTTCTTTTCCTTTATGATTTTCTCTCTCAGAGAATATTTGGGAACACAAATATGACTCCCCTTAAATAACAAGCTATCTTGCAATAGAAATACTAAATAATCTACATAGTAGGTATCTGCCAATTGAGTACATACATCATAGGCTTCTTTAAAGTCATAACCATTGTTATAAAAAACCTCCTATATAGTGAGCATTCTTCTACAAATTGTATTTGTTACTTTGTTGTCTTGGCCTTTTGTGTTCTTAATTGTAAATGTGAATTATTGAAACTACTTCATTGATTTGATGTGTTTGCAATTAAGTTTCTCCTTCCCATTAAAGAAGCTAAGAGCATGATTGTTAGTAAAATAATGAATTCTTTAGGTAAAAATTAGTTCCTCCATTTCTTGAGTTCTTGAGCCATGGCATAGAGTTCTAGATCATAGGTAGAGTATTTCCTTTTGTTACCATTAAGTGTTTCATAAAAGAATGCCTTAGCCCTACCATCTTAGCTTGAAACTACTCTTATAGCCACATTACTAGCATCACACTCAAGTAAAGGGCTTATTGAAATCTGAAAAAACCAAAATAGGAAATTGAGCCACCCTATTCTTTAAATATTCAAAATTTGTATTTTTTTCATTAGTCAATACAAAGTTCACTCTCTTCTCCCCTTTGATAGTATTTAATATAGGGACACAAATTTGACTGCAATTCTTCACATTTTAAAATAGAAAGTAGCTAATCCATTGAAACTTCTTAAATCACCTAAGTTCTTTGGTGGAGGCCAATTTAAGATTGCTTCTAACTTGAAGGGATCCATTTTAAGGTTTCCTTTGGAGATAAAAAACCCAAAATATAACAATTCCTCCTCCATAAAATCACATTCATCAAGATTAATCATCAACTACTCTTCATGTAGTCTCTTCAAAACTAGGTTAAAATGCTTGATATGGTCCTCCTTGGCCTTTCTAAATACAAGAATATCATCAAGATAGACAATTTTTTTTTCCAATAAACTCCATCAATACCTCATTCATTAGGTGCATAAAAGTACTAGGTATTGCTTAGACCAAATAGCATCATAATCCATACATATATCCATTCATTTATTTTGAAGGAATTTTTCCAATCATCCCATTGCTTTATTATGATATTATGGTAGCTATATTTCAAGTCTATTTTTGAATAATAACAGACTCCTCCTAGGTAATCCAACAAGTCCTATATCTTAGGCATAGGAAAACTATGCTTAATGGTGATATTATTAACATCCCTTAAGGCAGTACAAACCTTCTATTTTCCATACTTATTAGGAGATAATATAGAAGGGATAACAAAATGACTTAGGCCTTTACAAATCAAATATCTAGAAATTCTTGTACTTTCTTTGAAATCTCAACATTTTTCTTTGTGTCATCTTATATGCATATTTATTTTGTAATGTATACCGTGAATAAAGTATGTTTGATGAATTATGTGCCTTATGGGTGGTAGAGAATTGGGTAAGTTTCCTTTCATTAAACCCTTTTATTCAACTAACAAGTCTCTAATTTCTACTAGAATGTCTTTCTTTGCAAGATATTTCTCCTCCTTCTAATCCTTGGGCTTCAATACCAAAGAATATCCCTGGCTATCTTATTCCCTCATTATCTTCATGAAATCCTTACCATCCACTAATAGATCATTGGTTACTGATGGGGTCCAAATTCCTTATCATGTACAAGGGATCCATTTGAAGCTTCCTTCCATCCTTAGTGATCATATAAGTGTTCTTCTTTCCATTGAATTGGGCATCAATATCATACTATGAGGGACACCCTAGAAGAAAGTGATATGAATCCAAATGAATAAATTTCACATAAGACTCTTCTTTTAATTCTCCAATTCAAAATTCTACCTATGAATTTTTATCTAATAAGAGATTTTGACCTCTATTCAACCATGCAATCTTGTATGGATTAACATGAGGAAATATTTTAACTTTTGACTTCTCTACCATTTTTAGTAAAAATAACACTCTTAGTTGAGCATGAATCTACTATTGACTTACATAGCTTACCATTCACCTTGTACTTGGTTTTGAACAATGAATTTCTGTGTGGGGGTTCCTTCTCCTTTGGCTCCTTCAAAATAATTCTTCTAATCATCAAGTTCTTTGCAACCAAGTACAATACTTCTATACTAATGGGTGATTTCATAGTTTATGAATTTGCTTCTTGTATCAAAATAGTCCTCCTTTCTCCACCATAAGAACTAAAATATTTTTAAGGAAACCTTCTCAAGGTGTGCCCTACTTGATTATAATTTTAAAATTTTCTAGTGAATATTCCAAGTCCTCTATCTGCTCCACCATTTCTTCCTCTTATTTTGGATCTCCTCTATCTTCTAAATCCACCTCTTCTCTACTCTAAGTCACCACAAAAATTTTGTTGGTTTGATTCACCACCTTTATGTGACTGTCCTCTGCTAAAATTATTCCTTCCTTTATTTTTATTCTATCCTCTTCCCTTATTTTTCTTCTCTCCTCTTCTTTTCAAATTCTCTTAAGCCCTTGTAGCCACTTGAAAATGTTCATCAATGGTTATGTGGATCACCATTCTTATTTCATCTTGGATAACATACTTTAGGCCATTGAGATAACAAGTTACCGTCTCTTTCTCATCTTCACTACTCTTGGACCTCATACTCAACATATGAAATTATTCTATGTAAGAGGCTATTTCCAAGTCTTTCTATCTAAGATTTTGGCATTTCCTTATGATCTACATCTCATAATATGCTAGCATGAATTTTCCTTTGAGTAATTCTACCATTATGTTCCACTTGCTAATGAGATTCTTCCCTTGTCTCTTTCATTCATTTTTAGTGTAGTTCCATCACACTAAATACAATCCTCTTATCCTTGTCCTATAAAACTAGGTGTTTAAGGCTTCAATACAATCAATAAGTTCATCCCCATCAAGTTTCCCATGGAATGTGGGAACTTTTACTTTTGCTTCATTATTATCCCTATGGGAATATTTAATGGCATATACACATTATTTTTAATGTCAATACATGTTCTATTTTGGAAGTGTTTCATCCTCCTCCTCCTCTTCTTCCTCTAATTCAGAGTCTTCATCTTCCTTATCCTCTTTAGCATCCAAAATTTTCATCAACTTTTGGAATTTTTGTTCCCATTTATCCTCTATCCTCTTTTCCATATCCTCAAGGTCCTATGTATTCACTCCTTTAGGAGGCATATTCATATTGTTTGGTTTAGTTTATTCCTTTGACATACACCACTATCCAAGGAACCAACTATTGGGTCTAATACCAATATGATGCAAAGGTTAGAGTTGACTAACTTCCTTTATGGGAGACTCCTTGGATCAATCATAACTTCTCTTAGAACCTTACAAAGGTCCAATACTTAAGGCTCTACTTAGGTAGTTTAGGACTTAGCTTGGCCTCCTCTCCAAACTCCTACACTAGACAATACTATTCCACTTTCTACAAGTAGTTGTATACCACACCCTTACAAGGATATCCTCTTCAACTCCTCACCTTACCATATCATGATCTAAAGTTCTCCACATACTTGAATTGTCAAAAGTTCCAAAAAAATACATCTAACATCCTATAAGTTCCTTTCCCTTATGTTAGGGATCTTCACTCATTACTCAAACCAATTGGATAATGTCCTACTTGGAGACTTGGTTAAATCTGTTAGAATATATAGTTCATTGATATAATTGAGAGTTGAGGGGGGTTAATAAGTTATCCAACTATTATCACAATTATAAACCTTAAACAAAATTAACCATATGAGCAATATAAACTAAAACCACAACAAGATACTCATACACAATAACACAAGATATGTTAACTAGAGAAACCCTTGATCAAAGGGAAGACCCCTCGGTGGGGATGGTACCAACAAGATAATGTATTAATATAAATATTAATTGTTATATGATGGACCTTTTTAGGAGTCTATGAATACATTTAGTACATACATGAGTCCCTATTAGGAGACTTTGAATCCCTGTTAGGAGATTCCAACCCTGTTAAGGGTTGTGGAAGACAACTAGACCCACTGCCCAAACAACTTCAAGGGCAAGACCAATGAACCCATTGTCTAAATGATCTCTGTATCATTCCTTGTAGAATAATAGAATTATACTATATTGTTCCTTCCTCTTTCTCTATCATGTCAACCAAACCTTTTCTCCTTCTAATCTTGTAACTAGATCACAAATCTTGCATCCAATGATATCTTAGACCGCTTACATGTATTCTCCAAATACTCTACTCCTTTTCACACTTTGCACTTCACACTTCATATAACAATAGATACTTTATAAAAAAATGAAAAAATATTTCCTTTGTACCATATCTTCAAAATAATTCCTTGAATCGACCTTGAGGCTTTCCCAATTAATTATAATAAGATAATTAATTAATTACAGTTACAATAACACTATCAGCTCACAGTCTATATAAAACTTCACGTGTGTGATACTAGGGCTTGTGCAGTCACTGACATCATTAGTTGACTATTTATCTGTCACTGCCTGACTGCACATCTTATCATTACATCTTAGATGTAAGATAGCTAACAAATATCAAAAGCTACTTTCCTAATTCTCTATCTCTGATCTACTCTCTATAAATTAGGTACAATTTCCATATGTCTATGACTTAGACTCTGTGCACTTAACCACATCATCATGACATAGTGTACAACATGTTCATGACTACACATCACTAGATAATCAAACCATTTTCTATACCATTAAGGTCTCTGTCTATTACTTAGCTAGTCTTTACAGAAACCATGTTATGTTGACATCAATGACAAACATAGTCATGAATGCAATATGTTAGCACTCTCCAATGCTCAGGATACTCCCCCAAAGTAGTATCATTAGCATTCATGCTAAAAATATCCCCCTTTGGCATTGATGGAAAGATGGATGAAAAAAATCTAAGTTCCAAGAATACCAAACAGTGTTCTGCTACCACTGCTGACCAACATCACTTGTCCACACACTAAAAAAATCTCAACCACAACAGGTGCATACTCTTGCTTCTTCAACAATAATTTTTTACTTCACACTAAATAATTCACAATACATTAGGTGCATATTCTTGCTTCTTTACATGAATCTTTCTAAATCTCCCTACAGAGATATCTCTCTCCCATTGCATACGAGTTCTTCTCCCCCATAACTTATGAGATGTTTTTCATGCATACTCTCCCCTATTGGCATCAATGTCAAATGCCTTAATCTCAAAGTTAAAACATACCAATTACTAATACACTACTCCAACTCTTCAACCGGCTCAAGTGTCCAAAGACACTATTCAAAACCAAATATCAAGAGTCCTCAATAACTTTGTTCATCACAGATACTCCCCCATACATGAGGCATCAACATTTAGTCCAGTCTAACAAAAATGCTCTATACCATGGGACTGATGCACTCTCTACATCATCCAATCAGAAATAGGTAGGGGCATAACCCCAAGCATACCTCTCAAGTACTCAAATGTATCTTTAGGCAAAGACTTCATAAAGATATCTACAATATGATCTTTAGTACTCACATACTCCAATCTCATCTCCTTTTCTACTACTTTCTCTCTAAGCACATGATACTTAATAGATATATGCTTAGTCTTAGAATGGAATACAAGATTCTTAGACATACTCTACTTGTGTTATCACAGTAAATGATAATAGGTTCTTCAAACTCAATTTTGATATCCTTCAACATCTACTTCATCAACATAACTTGATTACAATTATTTGCTGCTACAACATACTCTATCTCAGTTATACTCTAAGAAATACAATCTTGCTTCTCACTTAGCCAAGAAACCAATATTCCTCCAAGAAAGAATGCTCCACCATTGGTGCTCTTTCTATCATCCATATTGCCTTCCCAATCCACATCGGTATATGCACATAGAGTGAAGTCACTAGATCTATCATACCAAATTCCATAGTAAGATGTTCCTTTCAAATATCTAAATATTCTCTTTACTATTGCAAAATGATACTCATTGGGACCATCTTAAAATCTAGCTACAATCCAAACTACATTTTCTATATCTGGTCTAGTGGGAGTCAAATATTGCAATTCTCCAATCATGGATCTGTACTTCTTCTGCTTTATTGTAGGTGTCTCATCTTTACTGGATAACTTGTGACTGATTATCATAGATGTACCGATAGGTTTGTAAGTTTCTAAATGAAACCTTTTCAACAAGTCTTTCAGATACTTAGCTTGTGAAATAAAAATATAATCACTATTCTACACAATTTGTAGTCCTAGGAAAAAATTCATTTCTCCTATCATGCTCATTTCAAACTCATTCTTCATCTCTTTAGAAAAATTATCACTTGCTTCCTCATTACCTCAAAAAATGATGTCATCAACAAATATCAATAAACCATTCTCAATTTATTTCAAGTACAAGTTACTATCTGTCATACCTTTAGCAAATCCAAGCTTTGCCAAATAACTATCCAACCTTGCATGCTAGGTTCCAGGTGCTTGCGTTAGACCATATAGAGATTTCTTTAGTTTGTATACCATGTCTTTGTCTTCTGATAAAGGAAAACCTTTAGGATGCTCAATATATACCTCTTCTTCAAGTTTAACCATTTAGGAAGGCTGATTTAGCATCCATCTGATAAACCTTGAACTTCTTATTTATTGCATAAGTCAAGAACATCCTTAGTGCTTCCATTCTGGCTATAGGTGCATATGTCTCCTCATAGTCTATGCCTTCTTTCTATGAATATCCGTTGCATACAAGTCTAGCCTTGTTCCTCACAACTTTGCCTTGCTCATTCATCTTGTTTCTAAATCCCCATTTGGTTCCTATCAAATTTTTGTCTTTTGGTCTAGGAACTAACTCCCATGTATCATTCTTTACAATCTAATCTAATTCTTCCTTCATTGCTTGAATCCAATGATCATCTTTACATGTTTCATCTACCCTCTTAGGTTCAACTTGAGATATCAAACAAATCTCCTCATTTACTTTATTTATTGTCATCACACCTTTGTCTTTATTTCTAATTATCTTCTTAGGATGGTGATTCTCTATTAGATTCCCATTAGAGGTAGGAGTTGACATCTCAACTCTTATATAATCTCTAGCTTTAGATCTATGATCTCCTCTTTTCTCAATATTTAACACATCATTTTGTAAATCATTGTTAGTCTCAAAGAAAACTTCTGCATTCCATCTAACAATTCTAGAATTATCTTCTTCTTCGTTTGAATTATAATCTAGCATCTTTTCCATAGTCCCAAACTTTTCATTAATCCTTATATTTGTGCATTCAAGTATTGTCATAGTTCTATAGTTAAAACATCTGGATGCCTTACTTTTTAATGAGTAACCAAGAAACATACCTTCATCACTTCTTGGATCAAACTTATCAATGTCATCATCTCTCTTTATATAATATTTTCTCCCAAATTTTCTGAAATACTTAATGATGGTGAATGACCAAACCATAGTTCATAAGGTGTCCTGTTCATACCTTTTCTGATCTATACTCTATTTAGAAGGTATACTTTTGTATTGACTATTTCTATCCAAAATTTCTTAGAAACATCATTCTCAAACAATATTTCTCTTGCTACTTTTGCTACTAACTTATTTCTTCTTTTAGCAATCTCATTTTGCTCAAGTGTTTAGGTGAAGATAGTTGTCTTTTGATTCCATTCTCTTCACAAAATATGTTAAACTCTCTAGAGGTAAACTCTCCTCCTCTATTTGATCTCAAACACTTTATCTTAACGCCAAATTTATTCTCAACTCTATTCTTAAATATCTTAAAATTCTCAAAAGCTTCAAATTTATCTTTAGGAAATGATACCAACATCATTCTAGTGAAATCATCAAGAAAATTCATAAAGTACCTTTCACCATAGAATCCTCTTGTTCTAGAGGGACCACTTAGATCTGTGTGAATGATCTCTAACTACTTTGTGATAGTAAACTTTTTGCTAGGAAATGATACTTTCTTTTGCTTAGCCAAAATACATTCTTTACACACAACATTACTAGGCTTTGTAATCTTAGGCAAGTCTCTGACTACAAATGTGCTACTAACCTTCACAATATTATCAAAGTTTATGTGACATAATCTTCTATTCTATAACCAATTGTTTTCCACTTTAGCTACCAAATATGTCATTTTAGTAGGATTCAATTGAAATATATTACCTTTGGATCTTGTGTCTATTCTAATCAGCTTACCATCTCTATCTTTGATAATGTAGGTCTTCTTAGTGAATTGCAACTAATAACCCTTGTCCACCAACTGTCCAATACTAAAAAAGTTATGCTTCAATCCATCAACAAAGTAAACATCATTAGTGCTAGTTTTACCATAAAGAGTAATGGATCCAATTCCTTTTATATGATAGGATGCAATTTTACCAACTCTAACAATACCTCCATCATGATTTTTGAACTTAATAAACTCATTCATATCACCAGTAATGTGATGAGAACAACCATTATCAATTATCTAATCAAATTTCTTTTCCACTTGGGAAATTAGAGCTCTTTCTCTAATTTCCCTATCAAGATCATCTTCCTTGATAGAAATTAACTCCGATTCATCATCACTTTTACTTTGACCTTTCTCATCATATTTTTCATCTTCATTTACATATAAATAGTTTCTATCTCTATCTCATCTAGGATTAAAATTTCCTTTATACTTTTTCTCTCTTTTAGGACATTTAGATGCATAATGACCAAATTCATCACAAGTTCAACATTTAAAGATTTTCTTACTATATTTTTCTCTTCTCACAAGAAGGGCTATACATTCTTCAATCTTTTTGTCTTCATCAGATCTGCTACTACCAACAAAATCTCCATGTGTTCTTGCACTCCTGATCAGATTAGGTCAAATGTTTAGGGTACTAAAAGTTGTTTTGACTCCTATCTCAAAATAGATCTCTCTCTTCTTCATTGCATCCTTCAAGATTTTCTTCTTTAACAATTTTCTTCTTACTCTTTGTCAAGAACTAATATTCTGGACCCATGGAAACCAAATGAGTCTTCATCTTCTCCTTCCAACTGTCATAGTTGGCCCCATCAAATCTAGGACTATCTTTTTTTGAAAAGATTCATCATCAATCTCCCAAAGCTATTAAGCTTATCCTTTAAGGACCTAATGCTTTGATACCAATTGTTATAGTATATAGTCCACTGATATAAGTAAGGGGGGGAGGGGGGGGGGGGGGGGAATTAGTTATCCAACTATTATCACAATTATCAACCTTAAAAAAAATTAACCATATGAGAAATATAAACTAAAACCACAACAAGATACTTGTAAGGAAGCTAAGGTGTGTGAAATTGCTTCCTACACTAATCTTTGAGAGGACGATTATGCAAATTCAACTAACTATTGTAGAGATCTAAAGAAATGCATAATAACATAATCAAAATAAAAATAAACTCATAACACAAGATTACCATGGGGAAACCCTTCTAGGAGAAAAATCCCACCCTCCAAAACTTGCACAATGTATTCTCAAATTTGGAAGATTACAATACACTTGCAACGCAAGTTCTTACAAGAGCACATCACCACAATTCGAACTTAGAATCAGACTCAAAGAGACTCCTTCTAGCACCAGTCTTGCAAACTAAACTCAATGACTCAAATACCTTCCTAAGCCCTCCTTTTATAGTGATTTTCCACTTGGAAACCATTTGTGGTTTTAAAAAACCATGGGCAAAACAACCATGCCACATGTTACCCACTTGTCATTTGTAACTCCAAGAATACTATTTTCGTCCATAATTTTGTCCTCTAGTTTAGGCCCCCATAAAAGTCATATAATACATTATTTACACTCTTAAAATAGCCCTTCTACATTGTTCTAGAGACTAGACACATTTTTAACAACTCATGCACCTTTTTTCAACTCATAAACATGTGGAAAACTACCACAAACAAAATCTAGAATTTTCTAAAAAATTTCTAGAGTTTTCCAGAAAAAGCTTGCAAGGTTGAGACACAATTCTCAACAGTCTCCCACTTGTCAAACACCTCTTAAGAGTCAAGGGATCCAAAGTTTCATGGACTTAATTGCTAGGGGCTGAGAGGCCCATAGACTCCGAACACCATCTGAAGTTCTCTATACTCATGGGCTTAGTTAATGCATCAACAACATTCACCAAACTACCTTATCTAGCTTCACCTTGCTATCCTTGACCATATCTCTCACAAAATGATATTGTACATCAATGTACTTGGTCCTAGCATGAAATTTCAAGTTCTTTGCTAGGCAGATTGCACTTTGACTGTCACTATAAATTGTCACTGTACCTTGTTGGAATTCTATATCTAAACACAGTCTCTTAAGCTAGATAGATTCCTCTCAAGCATGAGTAGCTGCCATATACTCTTCCTCTATAGTGGACAAAGCGACCGCAACTTGTCGCTTGATCATCCAACTAATTACACCACTGAATAATGTAAATACATATACATTGGCGGATCTTCTTCTATCAACATTGCTAGCCTAGTTTGAATCCACATAGCCTCGAATATCCAAGGAATGCTCATATCCTATTCTGTGAAAACATATAGAGTAATTTGAGGTACCTCACAAGTATTTGAAAACTCCTTTTACTACATCGCAATGTGCTCTTTGTGGATTAGACATATAACAAGAATGTACTCCCACTACTTGGGCAATATTTGGTCTTATACAGATCATAACATACATCAAACTTCCAACAATACTCTAATATTGTACTTGACTCATCTCTTCCATCTCCAATGGGGGTGAAGGACACTGTGAGCTAGAAAGCTTTGTTCCCATAGTAATAGGAACACTCAGTGGTCTAGAATTTGACATATTGAATCTTTTCAGAATAGTACCAACATACTTACTCTGTCCTAGCCAAAGCTTTCTATTTGTCTATTTCTTATAATCTCCATTCCTAGAATGTACCTTGCTACACAAAGATCTTTCATTTCAAACCTTGCTGATGTAATACCCCAAAATTGGCTCATTGCTGTGTTAACCAATTTTGGTCTATTTGATCAACCCTAAAGTCCTATGTCACTAGGCAATTCTGATTGTGATAATCTCTACTTGACCTAAGTGTCAAATGCAAAAAATCATTAATCTGTATTAATCATTTACTTTAATTAATTCCTAAATATTCATGGAATTGGCTAAATTAACCTTTTAATTGAATTAATTTAATTATAAGTCTTAGTACATTAATTAAATTAAATTCACCCTTTTAGCTAATATACACAAGGAAGTAAATATATTTTATTTAATTAAATATTCTTATTTTAATTGTTGAATTTAATTATTCAATTTAGAATACTCAATTATGAGGTCATATTTAATTTCTTTGAATCAAGTATCTTCTCCAATATTCTCTCTTCAGTTTAGAAATAGAAAATCTTAGTTAACTGAAATCAGAAAAGGAAAGAAATTAGTTAATTCCTTATCCCACTCAAAAGAAATTATTTAACTTCCTTTTTATAGGGAAACTTTCCATTCTAACTAAATGTTATTTCTAATCTCAACCGTTCATTCTAGTTAATCTTGACCGTTGATGGATTTTGGGAATTCTATTTAAGAGGCTTCTAATCCCTCATTACGAAGGTTGGAATTGAATTGCATAAAATCTCTATCGAATTGCATACTCACTTGTTTTATGTTATCATAGATTTTCATTTCTTAGCATCAATATCATCTAGTTTAATACAATGCATACATATAGATTAAACACTTTTTCTTATTTCTAGATTAAACTGCATTTCTCATTTAGATTAGTTGCACAATCATACAGTTGCATAAAATCCTTCGTGCTAAAAGGTCTGGTTGCCTACTTCTTAGTCTAAGAGCAAATAGGAAAAATCCTTCTAGTTAGAAGGCAACAGGTCATTATGTTGGATCTTTTCGATTAACAATTCAATGTATATTCTAGGATGATCTTGCAGGTAAAGACCATATTGAAGTGTATGTGAGGATCAAAGGCCCCCAATTTTTCATATGCACTTCTGGCACCCACCATGGGGCTGAGAAAATCAAATTTTCTGGCCTCATCTACTTTATTTTATGATATTTTAATGATTTTGGCATACGTATACGTACAAATTTCCAGAATTTCATGTGAAGATTTGAGGATTTTGCTTGTTTCTTCACACTTTCTCATATGAAAAAGTGCCCCATTGTGCAATTTCTCATGCGGCACCTCATTTTCTCACTCGAGCCTATGCAATATTTCACACAAAATCTTGGAACAACACATGCAAAAATGCAAAATTTTCAAAATTTATTTCATCGTTTGATTTGACTAACGTGTTTTCTCTGAAGCACTTTCTTTCAACTTTCTAATTCTTCTGCAGCATAACTATGGTTTGTAGGATGATTAACGAAGATACCTTGTATACAAATATATCAAACATAAAGTGACTATGTGTTTGTAGGATGTTGTCAAAGATATGAATGTTGAAGATCAATTTCAAACCCACATAAAACGTCGTGTCTTTTTCCTACTTTCCACACTAGTATAATTAGGGCTTGTGAACTTTGTAGGGTGCAAGACAGGGGAATAGGGGAGTATGCTCTTTACCACTTGGAGGTCATAACCAAGGGTGAATCAAAAACCTAGAAGCCTTTAGAAGATGGCATCCAAGGGAGGCAAGCAAGTTAGTGGCTCTCTGAAATGAAGCCTTTAATGAAGAGATTATGGTTTCCTTTTAGGGGATCAAAGTCTTGGAATAGGCCAAGGTGGGATTGATTAAGCTAACTCAGTGATTAATATGTCTTGCATGTTTGGGCAAGGAAATGAGGTAGAGGAGTATGCTCTTTCCCCTTGAGGGAAATTAGAAAGGTAGAGGAGTATGCTCTTTCCCCTTGAGGGATTGATTAAGCTAACTTAGTGATTAATATGTCTTGCATGTTTGGGCAAGGAAATGAGGTAGAGGAGTATGCTCTTTCCCCTTGAGGGAAATTAGAAACTTGGACCCTTAGATCTGAACCACTAGTTCAAGTCATCCCTTAGAGGGCCTGCTAGAGTGATCACCTCCAAGAATAACCTAAGTGAGCACACTCCTTTCACCAAAGATTCCAACTTACTATAATAAAGAAGATTTGTAAAGTGAAAGACTCCAAAGCTATATTAATTTCCCCTTCTTCATTCCTAATATCACATATCAAGAAGAGGCTCTATCTATTACACTGGCTGATGCTAGCCCCAATCTTGCTAGTCAAGTGTGTGCACTTTTAGATCCTAGTGTGGGCTACTAGTCTCCACTTTGCTTGCAGAGCCACCAGGGATTAATATGAATGGAAGCCAAGTAAAAATTTTTAGTTAGTTGCTACCCAGTTCACCTCTAAAAGGAGGCATAATCTTTGTTCGAGGAGGAAGAACCTCTCTTGTAGAACTCAGCATAAGCATGCTACTAGGTGTTGGAAGGTGGTATATGCACTTGACCCCTACCACAAGGGTGTTCATTCAGTGTATATGTTATTGAGCCCTTTGAATACACCAAAAACATTGGTGCCCTCTAGGGGTGACATGACTGTGTGAGGTGCACGCATTCGCATAAGTTGTGGGACAAAGTTTTTGCCTTCTCTACCATTTTTGGTTTTAGGGATAATGCATGTATGTTATCAAGTCTTAAACATATCCAAACCTATCTAAACAAATTGAAGGTTAAGATTCCCCCATCCCTCCAAGTTGCTTTGTCCTCAGTTGGATTGTATTTGACTACTACTTGCTTCCTGTGTCTCTTCTAAAACACTTGTCTTGTTCAAAAAACCAAATGCTATTAATGACTTGAAAACCAACCCTATTATCTATCTAAAATCTACCAAAATTGATCAACAATCTATCTAGAATAGTCTAATTCAAAGTCTCTCCACAATCCAGTTTCAGTTGTTAGTCTGGTCTCCATTTTCGTACACAGTTTGCAAAACTTCATGCAAGTAACTTTTGAGTCATCATTTCTTCGTGCGGCCTTGTCCAAATTCTTGCATGAGCCTGTGTGAATCTCCACATGAGATCTTGCAAACTATCTTTATTGTCAGCATCCTGTTTCGCTTGTCAATCTTAGCACTTTTTCACGTGGCCCAGTCTATGTCCTCGCGTAAGTTTAAATTGTTGTTTCAAGTATTTGCCTACTCTTGTGCACTTTCTCATGTAGTTCTTAGAGAATCCTTGTGTAGAATCTTGAGTCAAAACTGTCAAATCTAGTTTGTTAGAACTATTTGTGCTCTAATTCTAGTCTGTTCGTACAACTTGTTACCTCTTTTCTATCTATAAATAGTCCCAAACAACGACATCCTACTTGGCTAATGACTTGTGATCTACACTTCAACTAGTCTTGTCTATTAATTATCTGGTTTTTATCCTTTAGTGCTTGTGATACCCCATGTCATGATAGTCATAATCTTTGGATATTCTAGCCTTTATTTAGACTACTCGTACCTTAGTATGCAACACTCTTCTCTTGCTTTTTGAGACTACATTCTTGTGTGGTCCTTGTCTTGGTTTTTGCTTATTGTTCTTGTCTATGATTGTGGTGAAAAGAAGTGGAAACATGTTTTATCCTCTTAGACTTAGGCAAGGTTGAGCTATGGGTCATTTTTGCGATAGAGGTTGCCTTCTAGTTTATACATCGTCTACGTCCAGCTCATCTAGTGAGGAATCCTCATGATTTCCTTCACTTGTTAGATCACCTCGAGTCCACAAAATGTTATCTATAAACTTACAACAAACTAATAATCTCTTATATCAAGAGGATACTAAAACTAGAAAAGGTCCCACATCTCCAAATAATACATCTAAATTCTTTTTAAAGGGACCTTCGCAATCAAAACATATGGAAACTAAACACATTCCTACAATGGCTAACCATGAACCTGAACATGGTGTACATGATAGAAACCAAGACCAACTTAGGAATGACAAAGAGAAAGACCCTTACATTGATGAAGATGAGGAAGAGGTGGAGATGCTTCCTAAGCACATAGCAAAGTATCATAAAGACAAAAACTTCCAAAAGGTCATGGAAATCTTGCTCAACAAAGAGAAAGAAAAATACTTTCTTAAACTATCCAAGAGGGAGCTAAGCTACCCCATCATTTCAATGTGGAAACTATCATCACACTTGAAGATGAGGTTGAAACTTCCAAACTCCAAAAACAACTAAAAATTGTGCAAGATCAACTAGCCTAGATGGTGCATGATAACGACATGCCTGCAAAAACATACACCTTAGTAGCTCTTTGTCCATTCCCATTTGACAAGAGTATAGACATGCCTCCTTTCCCAAGAGGAGTAGAGCTACCTAAGTATGACAAATATTTTGGAACTACTAATCCCTAAGATCATTTTTGGGAATTTGGGGCCTTGTCTAGAATTTATGCATAATCAGACATATCTCATGCATCTATTCCCAAGAAGTCTAGGTGGTCAAGCTATGGAGTGGTTTTCACACTTGCCTCTTGGTATCAAATGTTTGATTCAATTGCCAACTTGTTTGTGCAACAATATTCTCACAACATTCAACACCCTATTAACATCTGAGATTTATGTAATCTTAAGCAGAGGGTTGGGGAACCTTTCCTCACATTCCTTCAGAGATGGAGACAACTTTATACTAAATATTCATGATAGATTCTTGAAACAGAAAAGCTTGACATCTTCACTAATAATATCCTACCCAATTTTGGGTATAGAGTCTAACTTCAAGGTCTGTGCACCTTCGAGGACATGGTCACACAAGCTATTCGTATAGAGCAATTCATGGTCAAGAAGGGTGAAATTACCCTTTAGAAGGACACAAAACAAGGATCTACCTCTAACAAGGACAAATCCAATTATGTCAACAAGAACTAAGAAATTGTACATGATGGGGTTGTTGACAATATCACTCCTAAACCTGTAAAGTAGTCTTTAATCTCATAGATAGTCTCAATGCAACCAAGAATGTTGATAAACCTCCTCCTGACAACAAGACATTTGGAAATAAACTAAGGAACTCATGGGCTACATGCCCTAAATGAGAGTATACACCTCTTTATGAACATTTGGATGTGGTCTATAAGACCTTGCTACAAAACAAGCTCATTTCACCATTGGAAAACTCTCGTCCTTATGATCCACAACCACGGCCACCATGGTCTAACAAAATTGCATTTTGTGAATACCACCAAAACAAGGGACACAAAACTAGCAACTGCATAAAATTACATCACAAAGTCTAGGACATGATTGATGTTGGTGACATTGTGGTGGATGAACATAATAAGAACTTGGATCACAAGGCTTTCAAGGAGCCCTTCCCATCTTATGAAAAAGGAGAGAGCTCAAAATCAAAACCTAACAACAAGGTCAACTATATACACTCTAATGACAACAATGTGATCAACATGGTTGAACCTATGGATTTTGAGTAATATGACATTATTACCATCAAGGGCAAGCAAGATAACAATAAACCCAAGACACCATTCATCTTGAAGGGCCCTACTTCCCACACATTTGATAATGAATCTTCACAATATTGTGCCAATGCCGTTACACAATCTCGTGCCAAGTTGGTACTCAAAGGCCCTATGCCTTCTGCTCCTAATCTTGAACAACACAAAGATAAAAGCCTTTCTAGTCCATCCGATAGAGGTGTAAAACTTGTAACAAATTCAACAACTGCTAGCTACAGTGTTCTTGATCAATTAAAATGAACTAATGCTTACATCAAGATCTTTGAGTTGCTTAAAATCTTTCCTGCCCATAGATAGATTCTTGACAAAGCCCTCACTAAGGAAAATGTCCCTCAAGATCTTGATCTTGAGAAATTCCAATATATGGTAGGTCATCTGACCTTGCCTTACTATATGTCCTTCTTTGAGGAGGATGATAACACATTGAGTCACCCCACACAATCAAACTCTACACATTAAGGTCATGATACATCATACATGTGTCTACCAGGTACTCATTGATAATGGAGTTGGGTTGAACATTATCTCTATTGCTCTACTTAGACAATTAGACTATTCTGAGGAGTCTATTGATCCTCGTCACAAGATCACTATCAAAGAATATGACAAAGTAAAGTAAAAATCTCTAGGTCTTGTGGTGTTGCCCCTCCATGTTGGTCCTATAGAATGGGATGCCACTTGTTAGGTCCTTGATATTCCCTTAGCTTATAATATTTTGTTAGGAAGATTGTGGATACATGAGATGCATGTTGTACCCTTCACTTATCATCAATGTGTCAAATTCCCATTTCACAACTTTGAAGTTACTATCCCTACAAGTACTAGCTATACATGTAACATGCTAAAAGCTCCGGAAAAATTTGTACCTACTAATAGGGAATCTTTGGACTATCATGATGACAAGCTGAAACAAATCAAACAATCACTCTAGATGAAAGAAACTAGAATGGGTGAGTATCACATAGAACTAGTGTTGTCATTGACATCTCTTCCTGAGTCTCCTCATCATTATGGGAGAGCATCTGAAGTAAAGAAGCCATTTGTGCTAAAAAATTAAACCAAGTATAATGGTACTTTTGTCAAAGCTAGAGTCCCCTTAGAGGAAAAAAGTGAAAACATAGCCATTGTTAGGTGGCTATACAAAGAGGAGACTCTGGTCGACCTCATAGAATAAACTCATGATATCGCTCTTGAAAAATATGGTCCTAGTCTTAGAGTCATGAAATGCTTTGGCTATAAGGGAATCAGTCCTATTAGATGGAACAAAAATGGTCTAATTGATCCTGTTACATCAACATCTCAAAGAAATAGAGATACATCTGGTCTAGGCTTTAAGGAGGTTCCCTTCCATTTAGGGATTAATAAATTCATACTAGAACCTAAGAGTTCCTCCAAAAATGAGTCACAAGCTGAGTTTGATGTTCAAGAAGATAATACTAATGATGAGGATCCTTATCCTTATCCTATTCCTCATGATCTTTCTAAATTCTTTGTTGAACCTGATGACTTTGTGCCACGTGTCAGCACTATGGATGGTGCTAGTGATTCTTCTAAGGACAATACTGATTCACACCATGCCCATTCAAAACAAGGAGAGTCTAGTCAGGCATTACGCATTGAGTAGCTATGCAAAAATCTAGATGATGAAGGAGAGTATGTCTCTATCACTGTCAGGGAATTCTACAGTCTGTCACCATGTAGCAGTGATTCTCAGGAATATGAATTTGACTCCCTTTTAGAAGAAACTACAGATAAAGACATCAATCAAGTTCATGTCTATCAAAACAAACTCAAAGTAGGTGAAATGTATAGGGTTAGGTTGAATGGGTCCGATCCAACTAGTGTCCTTAAGTCTTCAGTTGATGACATTAGTACTCAAAAGCATTTGATCACACCTATGGATGAAGCCTCTCTAGGTCTTGAATTGCTTGTCCAAGCATTTAACGATTATACCATAAATGCAATTGAACTTGCCACTACTTTTTCACTCACATATCTCAAGCTTATAGACTAGAATCCCAATTTATCTAGTGAAGTCCCTACATTCCAAAATGACTATGCTCTTGCTTGCTACTTAAACACTATCAAACTAGTAACGTCTTCCACCAGCAAACAAAGCATGAATATGACTAAAGCCAACATCATATATCTTAGTCATGTAATCATAAAGAAAAAATAGGTTTGATGGTGAAAACCACATTGTGGCAATGTCAGAACAAAAAAAAGTAAAAATAATGGATATATCCACGTGTGAAAACCTCTCTAAGGCACTTGTAGATGAGATATTTGATGTACTTCCTAGTCATTTTTAGGAACGATCATCAATGTTGATAGAGGCAACACAACCGATCAACATGGGAATGGAAGAACATCCTCACATGATACATCTTGTACAATCACTATCCCTAGAGAAAAAAGAGGAGTTCATTGCTTTCTTCTGAGAGAAAAAGATAAACTTCACATGGACATATTCAAACATGCTAGGGTTAGATGTTGACTTTATTATGCATCACTTGTCCATTGCACCAGGTGTTAAACTAGTCAAGATGAGACTTAGGAAAATGCATCCTCATGTTGCATAACTCATCAAAGCTGAATTGGAGAAACTTCTAAAAGTTGGTTTCATCCACACTATTGATTATGCTGAATGGATATCAGACATTGTTCTAGCATCCAAGCATGACAAATCTATCAGAGTTTGTACTAATTTTTGGAATCTCAATTTAGCATGTCCTAAGGATGATTTTCCATTGCCTAACATTGATATGATAGTGGACATGATAGCAGGATATGAGATGTACTCATTCATGGACTAATTTTCTAGTTATAATTAGATCAAAATTGCACTAGAAGATCAGGAAAAGACTACTTTTACTTGTGCATGGGGAACCTTCTGTTGGAACATGATGCCATTTGGTTTGAAAAATATTGGTGATACATATCAGAGAGCAATCACTACAATTTTCCATGATATGATGCATAAGACCATGGAGGACTATGTGGATGATACCTTTGTCAAGAGCACAAAATGCAATAGTCATCTTCAAGATTTGGGACCTATCTTAGATCACATGGAAAAATTTAGTCTTAGGCTTAATCCTAAGAAATGCGAATTTGGCATCACATCAGGGAAACTACTAGGATACATTGTGCCTGCAAAAGGAATCGAGGTGGATCTAGCGAAAATCCAAGAAATTATGGATATGTTGCCTCCCCATAATATCAATCAGATGAGAGGTTTACAAGGAAGACTTCAATCTATTTGCAAATTCATCTCACAGTTGGCGGATAGATCACAACCTTTTACTAAGACTCTACATAAAGGTGTGAAATATAATTGGATTTAGGATTGCAAGTAAAGCTTGGCATAGATAAAATAATATCTTGCTAATCCACCAATCTTGATGCCTCCTATCTATGGGAAGCCTTTGATTTTTTACATCTCAACAACAAAGACATCTCTAGGTATCTTTTAGCTCAAGAAGACCAAAACAACAAAGAAAGGGCTATTTATCATATGAGTCATACATTGATCTCTTATGAGATCAATTACAGTATCATTGAGAAAGCTTGCTTGGTAGTTGTCTTTGCTTCCCAAAAGTTGACACACTACATGCTTGCTCACGCTACATGGCTAGTGGCTAAAATTGATCCACTAAAGTACTTACTTAGTAAGGTAGCTCTAACAAGAAGATTGGCTAAATGGGTCATAATGCTAAGTGATTTTGACATCTAGTATGTTGAATGAAAGGCTATCAAGGGACAAGTGATTGCAGATCAGCTAGTGGATGCACCGATGTAGAGTCTTCTCCCACTAAACATTGATTTTCCTAATTAATCAATTCTGACACTTACACACAAAACTTGGGCTATGTTCTTTGTTTGATGGTTCCTTCACACAATAGGGATTCAATGCTGGATTACTCTTCATTACACCACAGAGATACTCACTACCTAAGGCATACAAGATTCTATTTCCTTGTACCAACAACATTTTAGAATATGAGGCTTTGATTAATGGCATGAAAATTGTAGCTGAATGGAGAGTAGATCAACTGAATATTTTTAGGGATTCTCAACTCATAATTAACTAGGTTAATGATGTATATCAAAGCAAGGATGAGAAATTGATCCCTTACAAATGTATGGTTGATGACATGAAGAAATACTTTGCTCATATCAATTTTCAACAAATTCCTTGAGTAGACAACAAAGCAGATGATGTCATGGCTACTCTAGCTTCTTTGCTACAAATGCCAGAGAATGATATTCGACACAAGTTCCTAATGGAAACATTACTCTACCCTACCTATGATACCCCTAAATCTTAGATGATCTATTTTATTGTAGAACAAGATTCATCTCGCTACCACCACATATACTCCTATTTGCGTGACCAAACCATTTTAAATGGTCTAACCTAGAATGAAAAACATCACCTTATCTATAATGCTTCATGGTATACCATTAGTACTAATGACTTATTTTAGGAGAGGTCTTGATGGAACACTCCTTAGTTGTCTATAATTTGAAGAGTCCAAATGCACATTAATCGATGTCCATGAGGGCATTTGTAGATCTCACTCAAACGGCTTGGCACTAGCTCATAAAATTATTACAACTGGTTACTATTGGCCAAATATGGAGCAAGAGGAAATCAAGTATGCCAAGTCTTGAAAATAGTGCCAGCTCTATGGGAATTTGATTCACACTCCAGCCAGGGAGCTAATTCCATCTATCACGCTGTGGCCACTCCAACAATGGGCCTTTGATCTTGTGGGTCAAATTCACCCATCTTCCTCTAATGGGCATAAGCTCATTATTAGAGCTACATATTACTTCACAAAGTGGGAAGAGGCAGTCTCTCTCTCAATAGCAAATGGAAAAACTGTAGCTTTGTTTATCACCATCTACGTCATATGTAGGTATGGTGTACAGTTCAAAAACAAAGATCTTAAAGAGCTATGTAAAAAGTTTAAAATAATGCAACATTGGTCTTTTATCTATTATCCCCAGGGTAATGGTCAAGTAGAGGCATCTAACAAGGTGATTCTCAAGATCTTACATTGCACAGTTAGTAAATCTCAGAGGGACTAGAACCTTCAAATTAACCCAACATTATGGGCATACAGAACAAGTATTAGAACTCCAATACGTACAACACTCTTTGCTTTGTTCTATGGAGCAGATGATGTGCTTCCAATTGAGGTTGAGATCCCCACTATGAGAATCTCCATGAAGGGCCTCATAACTGATGGAGATTATAGAATATCTTAGCTTCAAGAGCTAGTGTTATTACATGAACATCAACAAGTGGCATGCAATCATCTTTGAGCTTAACAATGTATGTCCATAAGCTACAATAAGCAAGTTAAACCATGTGACTTCCCACTAGGTGATCTTGTTCTATGAGATAACCCTAAGAATCAACAACAAAGGGTCCAAAAAGGGAAGTTCAAACCTAACTAGCTTGGTCCTTACATAATCACTGCAGTGTATGGATCTAGTGCTTACTAGCTTTCTATAGTCAAGGGAGAGGTGCTCAAGGAGCCCATCAACACTCTCTACTTGAAGTGGTTTTATAGCTAATTTGATCTCAAAGGCTCTTTGTATATTGTTAAATGTCCTGAAAAAATCTAAAAATTGCAAAAAAGTCCTAAAAAAAGTCATTATCTTGGTGAAAACCTAGCAATAGGAACCTTGGTAATACCAAAAACATTTGAAAAATTCAAAAATATAAAAAAATCAAAAAGAGAAAAATTCAAAAAATTGAAAAAGAAGAAAAAGTGCCATTGGTGAAAACCTGGAAATAGGCATCATGGTAGCAAAAAGAATAGAATCTTTGTGAAGAAGGTGAAAACCTGGTAAACAGGCGCCTCTTGCTCAACTACCATATCTCATAGCACATCTTCTGGCTTCCTATACAATTGCTTCCCTACTTTAGTTTGCAACTTTCACTCATGTATCTATGTATTGAATCTTGTCAGAACTTGGGGGCACTACCCTACAGTGTCATAGAATCTCTTTCACGATAGTCACTAGTTGTTCTAACTGCGTCTGCCTACTGTCGCTAGTATCACTCTTTTTTGAGATTCTCCTCATAGAATCTCTTTCACAATAGTTACCAGTTGTTCTAACTACATTTTTCTACTGTCACTAATGTTACTCTTTGTTGAGATTCTCCTCATAGAGTCTCTTTTGTGACAGTCACCAGTTGTTCTAACTACATTTGCCTACTATCACTCGCATCATGGCTGAGATTCCCCTCATGGAAGATCTCTCTTGTGTCAATCACCAGTCGTCGCGACTGTGTCTATCTATTATCACTTAGTCCTACTTAGGTTCTTCACACTAAAGCTTCCTCTTTGACTTTAGTCACTAATCATTCTGACTATGTCTGTCTCCTATCATCACCTCCTGAAGAGATTTCTTTCAAACATGTTCTGAACATTAACACTTAACATCAATCCTATATATACAGAAACATTGAACCAAAAAAATGTTGAATTTTTTTGGGATATGCTGAGCTTTCCTTTTTTTGTTTCACTTTTGCTTCATCATGTCTCTTTGAGCAACTCGATGATGTCCTTTTCGACTAGAGAGGCAAGGACTAGGGGCATGATCTTTTCTTTGCTTTCTATTTGTGGTCTAGTTCCAAATAATCTAAAACATCCATATAAGGTGGGTGTCCACTATAAGATCCTCCATCTCATGTTGGATGGCTGTGTGTACCTCGACTCCTTTTATATGGGTAAATAAGTGAGGTTGGTTATTCTCCTTGCTTGTTGGAGGGAACTCTTTTTGGTATAGTAAATACTGATACTCATCCTGCTAAGTGAACGTATGGGTCACTGCAAGTATATATGGTAAAATTTTGTCTTATGTTACAGATGCAAGGGCCATTGTGGACAAAATACTTTCTACTTACTTAAGCATAAGAGGAATCTCTTGTGTGTCTACATGCAAGATACATTCTAGTCATCCTAGCATTTATGCTCTAATGCCTTTGTTAACTTGTTACATTAAAAAGGACAAATGTTCTGGTCATTCTGACTTCTTGTGCCTTGAATGCTTACATTTAATCCTAACAAAACTATAATGGATGTACTATTCATATTCCTATGATTGAAATATCAATAGGGATTGTATGACATCTAGGATTTGCTACATGCTTAGTGATGATAATCATTAAAGCTTGGTAACTAGACCTAGGGTTGCATCTAGTTTAAGAATGCATCTAGCATAGGCTTGCATCACATAAATGTATGGGTTGATGATTAATTCACTTACATATTTTTGATGAGGGATTGTTAGTCTCTTCAAAGTATCATGTTCCTTCAGGGCTGCACAAGCATTTGGTTCTTTGGTTCATCCTCTTGCTCCTTAGTGGAATACCTGTCACTGTCAACATAAACATGGAACACTATTGAGATGTTAGTTCAATTACATTTGTATTTTATACGTCATTTCATAATCCATCTCATCTACACTACACTCATTCAATCATCAAATCAAATTTGCATTCATATATCACATCTATATCTCATAATCAAAGCATAAAACATCTCATGGGGAACAAGTAAAAGACATAGACAATGACACATGCACATGGTACTCGACTCAAAATCTTGTATATATATGTGTATCAAAGGTGTACATCACTACAAAAAATAAATTCTACTCAAGCATTGTCGATCAAAAAATGGTACGAAATGGTGTTGGCAAACCAATGGATACATAGCCAGGCCAAAATTGGAATCAAAACTATCTAGCTCTCTCCTACTCCCTCACCTCCTAGAGGAGGAGGAGGAGGATATCTACTCTCTGGCTCTCCTCAAAGCATCCTAAGACCCGAAACTAAACTGCTCCTACATCTACTCATCAAACTACTCAGCCTGCTGCTCGACTGGCTGCTGCTCCTCAGTACAAGGTCTCTGCCACTAACTTTGATCTGGCCTACTACCACCTACACCTAGATCTCTCCTTATATGTCAAGGTGGGATCTACACCTGTTGGACCCAGTGTCTCACCTGCTGTGGTCCCTGTGGTGTCTGCTATAGTCCCTATAGTCTAGGAGCTGCCATCCCCACTGGATCTATGAAGTGTGGGAAGGGATGGCTCACACAAAATGCCTAGTACACTGGTGTCATCCCCATATCTACCACCACTAGCAAGTAGTCCCATTGTGTTAGAACACAATTGATGAAATCTATCATGGATCTCCCAGGGTCTAGTCTTTGTGACCATCCCTACTCAACATCTCTCAACAGCCACACATAGGAGCAATACTCCTGTGATATGTCTCGTGGTCTCCCATACTGGCACTGCAGATGAGTCAGTGGGAATCACTCTACAATTTGTGAAGATTAGCCTATCAATGGCCATGATACAAACATGTGGCTTAGCTCCTAGGCCGCATCATCCTAGTCCTCGATCTCTCACCAAGGCCACCATACAATGGACACTAAGTCATCTAGGTGGGTCCTCCACTTTTCAGTCTTCCCCAAAGCTATCTGGGTAAGTTGGCCTTGGTATCTGCATATGTAAGGATTTGAAGGCTACCTCTCATCCTCAAAAATGGGCCATGTAACTAGTAGATGCTCCCATGCCCATATCTGTAGAATATAAACTCAAGTGGCCATACTCCTCTACTCATGATATACAATCTTGTGAATCTCATGAAACATATGTGTGAGCATACACTAACCCCATCCAAATCTCTCTAGGGCATCCAACATCCTCTAGAGCATTTGAACCCACCCATAATCCAATCCATGTTGCCCTCTGTTAGGCACCAAGAAATAGCTAATGAAGATCGCCAATACTGAGGCCAACCTGTGGGTGGGACCATAAGTGTGGACAAGCTCATCCCATGTGATGGCCCATCCCATGGTCAAATCCTATTTGAAAATGGCTTGTAGTGCCTCTATGCCCACTCTCGGTACAGTGTCATAAACAACTCTTTTCCTATGGAAGGGTATGTGTAGGATCATGTATACATCCTTTGGAGTGACAATCATCTCCCCCTCAGGTAAATAGAATGTGTTTGTCTCTGAATGGAAATGCTCCACCAATGCAGTCAATAGGCTATGATTCACCAACACTACTAGGATCCGACATAAATGTGATAACCCCATTTGGTCTATGTGTACCATATCGGTGGCATCAAGACTCCGCAACAGAGCTCCATATGGTGGATAGTGGGACCTAAATTTGATATAATTGAAGATAACCTGCACACACGAGTAAAAAAAACATGCAAATGGTTAGTACCCCCTCAACAAGTCAACACAACAACAAACCAAAATGCAAATTTATGACAAAACACAAAAAATTCAACTTTTAATTTTGCCAAAGATGCTAGATTTTTGAGTGGAAATGCACTTTCTAGCCTAAGATTTCACATCTTCCCTTGAGAAAGCAAGTTCTTGCATGAGGAATGACTAACCAATAAGAAAAATTTGCCCAAAAATATGTGCATCTCACATGAAAGGTGAGTATCTCCCTCATGAGAAACCTCATCATCATGTACAAAGAAACACCAGACTGGTGAATCTTTGCACGAGAAGTGATCAAGCCAACGCAAAGAAAAAGATCCCCATGTGAGGACCAATGATACACACTTTGAAAGACCCTAAACACATACTAAAATACCTCAAAATATGTGAAAAATTAAATACCAAGTAAGGTTATTGACTACTCACTAGAGGTCCATAGTTCGTTGGCCAGCTGTGTCGACGAGAGCACTCGAAATGATGAGAAGACATGGGGACCACCATTTTCACCTCAGAGCTCTCCTATTCACTAAAGACAAAAGTGAAAATGATTTGAAAATGACCCTTGGGCCCTCAGATAGTTTTTGACCTAATTTTTCAAAGTGCTCTGATTAGTGCAAAAATTCACCCCTTGGCTAATTTGACAGTTTTGAATCTATTTTTGGGATCAAATTCAAAATCTGACACACTTCAACAACTCAAAAACACATTTTAAAATTTTGGGACCAATGCGACCGAATGCTTGTGTAGTCCACTTTTTCTAATACTTTCTGAATTTTGGCATCTTTTCATGTCACATTTTCCTAATAATCTTTAAATTTTCTTGGGAAAAAGTCAACTATGGTCAAATCTAGTCAACTTTTGGTCAAAGTTGGTCTTGTAGACCTTAAAATCACTCCAAATTGACTCCAAATTTTCTTTTGATTGTTCTGATCTCTTCTATGATCTTTTCACTTACGAATTTCTTTTGTATCTCTTGCTACATTACTTTATCTCACATTTTTGGTATGTCATCTTTTGATTTCACTCCCAAGGGGGTAGGATGATTACATCATTCAACCTAAATTTCAACTCAATCTAAATCTTCATTGCTCAGGGCATCTTATTCCCATCTTATGTCCTCGTCACTAGGGGCATCTTGTCACTTGGGGCATCTTGTTCTCTTTATTTGACATCTTTTTCATCACTTGATCAGATCTTATAGTAATCTTTATCAGAGTTCGATGGATAGGTATCGAGACAGTCTAAACCCTGACTCATAAGGATCAAGCCTCATTCTAGGGATGATTCTATGGCTCATGATTGGATCTTGTTATCTTTTATGTTTAGGTATCTAGATGTTCTATCTGAATCCCTTAAGGTTAAGCTCTGTTCTAGAGATAATCTTTAAAAGCTTGTCAACTTAGGTATCTAGGTGTTCTATCTTGATCCCTTAAGGTTAAGCTCCATTGTGGAGATAATCTCTAAAACCTTGTCAACTTAGGTATCTAGGTGTTCTATTTGGATCCCTTAATGTTAAGCTCCATTCTAGAGATAATCTTTAAAAGCTTGTCAACTTAAGTATCTAGGTATGTTATCTAGATCCCTTAAGGTTAAGCTCCATTCTGGAGATAATCTTTAAAAGATTATCAATTGGTCTCTATGTCATAAATTTTGGAACCAATCTTATTAACTCTAGGTATCTAGGTGTTCTATCTAGATCCCTTAAGGTTAAGCTCAATTCTAGAGATAATCTTTAAAAGCTTATTAATGAGTTTCTACATCATCAAATTGCATAATTAATCTCATTTCTTGATTTGTGCATCATGCTTTCTGATTTTCTTTGAATTGAATGTACTACTTGCACATTCATTCAAACAGGGGCAAAATGTAATACCCAAAATTGGTTCATTTCCATGTTAACTAATTCTGGTCTTTTTGATCAACCCTAAAGTCCTATGTCACTAGGCAATTTTGATTCTGATAATCTCTACTTGACCTAAGTGTCAAATGTAAAAAACCATTAATTTGTATTAATCATTTACTTTAATTAAATTAAATTCACCCCTTTTAGCTAATATACATGAAGAATTAAATACATTTGATTTAATTAAATATTCTATTCTAATTGTTGAATATAATTATTCAATTTAGAATACTCAATTATCAGGTCATATTTAATTTCTTTAAATCAAATATCTTCTCCAATATTCTCTCTTCAATTCAGAAATGCAAACTCTTAGTTAACTAAAATCAGAAAAGGAAAGAAATCAATTAACTTCCTTTTCATAGGGAAACTTTCCATTCTAATAGAATCTTATTCCTAATCTCGACCATTCATCCCAATTAATCTTGATCGTTGATGGATTTTGGGAATTCTATTTAAGAGGCTTCTAATCCCTCATTATGAAAGTTGGAATTGAATTGCATCAAAGCTTTGTTGAATTTCATACTCACTTATTTTATGTTATCATAGATTTTCATTGCTTAGCATCAATATCATCTAGTTTAATACAATGCATACTGTTAGTACCCGATACAGCCACGGTTTTAAAAACTTATAATTCATAGCTTCGAACCACTTTGAACCTCAGTTCAAAGTAATTCGAAGTGGTTCAATTATTCAGTTGACTCATGTTGCAGTAACATCATAGTGAATCTTCAAGTGAGTCAAAGGTTCAGTGAGTTTGATGTTTCAAAGGTTCAACAGTTCGAACTTCAAGTACAGAGTTTTTGAACCACTTCGAACTAAAGTTTGAAGAGTTTAAAGTGGTTCAAAACAGTTCAATGTGCTCATGCAGGTTTGATGATCTATTCTGAGAGGTTCACATGTATGATTCAGTGGCTTGGTTTAGAAGTTCAAAGTGGTCCAAAGTGATTCAGAGATCAAGTTCAAATGTCAAGTTCGATGGTTCAACAGGTTCGATGGCATGACAGTTCAAAATCACAGTTTTGTATACCGATAAACATCGACTTGTAACTTTTCACCCAGGCATAATTTCATAAATCGCTCTGGTGAGAACATAAATGACTAGTCTAGCACCAGCATATTCGAAAGTGAAAAAGATCTAATGGTGCAATCACAAGTTCAAAAGAGTTCATCCCACAGGTTCAAATGAGTTCGAATGGTTCAAACAAGTTCAACAGGTTTGATTATTCTGGTAGTTTTATATACCTCCACTCAATCTTCAATAACTTTTTAGTCGGACATAATTTTCTCAATCGTTTCAGTCGAGTTATGCGAAATTAGGATCTCACCAACATATCCAAAAATAAAGGAAATCTAACGGTGGAATAATTAGTTATTGCCCCCGCACTGAGACCCATTTGACTGTCAAAAAAAATCCGCCCAACAGTTGATTTTTATTATTATTTTGGATTGATTTATTCATTTGCCACTTGTCCAAATATGCTAAAATGACATTTGATTTAGTGAAAAACCTTTAAAAGCTAAATGTCATAAAAATCAAAGAAAATCTATCAAGGAAGGTGAAGAGAAATGGTTTCAAGATTTAGTTATGGAAACTGAAAAGGTTTCATGGGAGATGAAAAGATGATAAATAAGCTAGCAGCAGAAAGAGCAGGGGTTCCACTTCTTTCGGTGTTGGAGACTTTGATGCTGCAGAACAGAAGAGTTGAGCTAGGGGGTTACATAGATTTTTCTCTCCGAGACTATAGACTTTGTGCTTCAGCAAAGGGGGAAACTTTTCCAGATTATTTCCAAGATTAGCCCATTTTCTTGTGAGGGTCATGAGGAGCAGAGACCAGTTTTTCTTTCTTTCTTTCTGAACTGTGTCAGGAGTAAGAGAGTTGTGTTTTATTTTGAAATGCAAAGAAGACCTCAAGATTTTATTAATGGTGATTGTAATAATGATGCATTTTATGCTTTCAGAGGAGGGAGACTTGAGAGTTAATTGTTTGTCAAAACTTTGAGTTTGAGCAATCTACTTTCCACTAATTGTGATCTTTGTGTCACTTTGGTTTTCTCTGAAATATGTTGTTACATCTCCATATCTTCACTTCTGCACTTTCTCAAGAAGATGGATAATGTGTTTCTTGATTCCATCTTTTGTAGCATGTCAAGGTGAATGGACTTTGTGTCATTTACCATTTAATTTCTTGTAGTTGTTTAGTTTTTCTCGCATCTATGTTGTATTTATGGGTAGATGTTTGATATCCCTTTATGCTTTCTGGTTAAAAGAATTTACAAACAATTCATTGAATATTTCATATGGGGAGCTGTACCTGATAAAATTTAGAGGAAGGTTATCAATTCCATGATAACCTATCCAACTGTTGGTGTTGATTTGTCTTTTCATTTGGGCATTCGAGGTTAGATTTGCATGCATTTTCTCAAACGACAATCTGTTCACTAACATGTACATATAGATTAAACACTTTTTCTTATTCCTAGATTAAACTACATCTCTCATTTAGATTAATTGCATTATCATATAGTTGCATAAAATCTTTTGTGCTAAAAGGTCTAGTTGTCTGCTTCTCACTTTGAGAGAAAATAGGTAAAACCCTTCTAGTTAGAAGGCAACAGGTCATTCTATTGGATGATTTGGATGGACAATTAAATGTTTATTCTAGGATGATCTTGCAAGTAAAGACCATGTTGAAGTGTATGTGAGGATCAAAGGCCCCCAATTTTGTATATACAGCTGAGAGCTAAGATTTTAATTTTGCAATCAAACCTTTTCCTTTGCCAATAAACAAAATGTCATCAACATATAAGGAAATAACTAGGAAATAATCACCATTAGACTTGTAATATATACAGTGAATAGATTTGGATCGCACAAATCTCAAACTCAATACAGATGTATCAAACTTCTGGTACCACATCCTAGGACTTTGTTTTAACCCATACAAGGATATCTTCAATTTAGAAACCAAATAACTTTTACCTTTAACTACAAAGTGCTTCGGTTGTGTCATATAAATTTCTTCCTCAAAATCTCCATGAAGGAAAGTTGTCTTCACATCCATCTGGTCAACTTCTAGATCATAAGATGTTGTAATGGAAAGTAAAAATCAAATGGATTTCATTTTTGCTAGAGGAGAAAAAATTTCACCATAATCAATTTCTGCAACCTAGGAGTAACTTTTTGCAACCAATCATGCTTTATACTTCTCAATTCTTCCATCTGAACTCATCTTCCTTTTGAACACCCATTTACAAGCAACAGGCTTTTGTCCTTTAGGAAATGGTACAAGGTCCCATGTGTCATTCCTCTTAAGAGATTCCATCTCTTCTTCCATGGATATCTTTTAGGACTCTAAATCATTCATACCAAGAGCCTCTTCTACAGATTTCAGTTCATCAATAGTAGTATTCAAAGAAAATATACATCTCCAATCATGAAAAGAATATCCATACCTTCTAATGCTTTCCTCTATCTACTAGACCTTTGAACAAGATTTGGTTCAAGTTCATGATTAGGTTCTCCCTCTTCCTTTGATGATTTAGAACTTGTAGAGCTCTCTTCAACAACTTGTCTTTCTAAGGACCTTGTTTCAATTTTCTCAGGTGTAGCAGGAAGTTGAATCACATCTTTCTTTTCTTTTATCTTTTCTAGCTGCACTATAATAAATGAATGCTTAGTTTATCTAAAAATAACACTTTTGGAATAAAATACCTTTTGTGCAATAGGATCCCACAGCTTGCATCATTTCACACAATAACTATATCCGATGAAGAACATTTGATAGCTTTATCGTCCAATTTTGTCTGCTTCTCCTTTGGCACATGAGTATACGCATCACAACTAAAAAATCTTATATGATTAATTGAAGGCTTGTGGCCCGATCATGCTTCCATTGGTGTCTTATCAATAAGAGCTAATTTAGGAGACCCGTTTATCAAGTAGCAGGTAGTGGCTATAGCTTCGGCCCAAAAAATTTGTTCTAGTCCAACTCCACTCAGCATACTTCTAGCCTTCTCCATCAAGGTCTTGTTCATTCTTTTTGAAACTCCATTCTGTTGTAGAGAATATGGAGTTATCTTCTAGCTTTTAATATCACAATATTTACAAAATGCATCAAAATCATTGGAGCAATATTCACCACTATTATCAATTCTCAAACGCTTTATCTTCTTTCCAGTCTGCAACTAAATTATTGCTTTAAATTCTTTGAAATGACTGAAAACTTCAGCTTTACTTCTAAGAAAATAAACCCATGTTCTTCTACTAAAATTGTTAATGAAAGAAACATAATAAACTGATCTACCAATAAAAGGAACATCAACTAGACCAAATACATTTGAATGGATTAGATCCAAAATACACGAGGACTTATGAGAACTTGAGTAAAATTGAATGCAATTTTGTTTACCATAGATACAGTGCTCACAAAAATCAAACTCAAGATTGTAGTCATTCAATCCATCAACAAGGTTTTTTATTTTTTAAGGTTCATAGACCTTTCTCACCTATGTGGTTGAGTCTCTGATGCCATAACATAGTCTTCTCTATAGATAACTTTGATTCAGTAGATAGAGAACCCTTGGGTACCTAGAAACCATGGCCATATATTGAAAGAGAAGCCCTCTCCTTCTCCAACAAAGTAGTCCTCTTCACAGTCTTATCAAGAGTACAATTGCACTCAACCGTGCATGCATCAAGCTGGTACAATGTACCCAATTTGGTTCCTCTTTCTATTACCATAGCACCTCTCACCATTTTCACATTTGCTTCAAAAAACTAAGTATATCAACCATGCATTGTCACCTACATGAGTGGCAAAGGCTGCGATGAAATCATCTCCATCTTCCTTCTCAAACTTAGAATTATAATCTTGCTTCTTCTTTTTCTTTTTCTCCTCTTCGCAGTCCTTTCGGAGGTGTCCAGGTTCTAGGTTTGCCACAATTCTAGCAGATCACCTTGGACTTACTATGAGATTTTGATCTCCCCTTATTCTTGGACTTAGAATGGCCATGCTACTTCTCGTTCTTGCCTCTTTCCTTTGGTCTTCCTTGAACACTCAAAGCATCTTTGACATTTAGAGAGACCTTCCTTCTCATCTCTTCAAAAAAAAAGAACCAACAATGTCATTCTTCAAGACAACTGAAGTGCTCCCTATGGCCATGACAAGGTTGTCCCACGAGTCTAGCAATGAATATAGCAATATTTGGCACCTTTCTTCTTCATCCATCCACACCCCAACTGAGGTCAACTGAGTCACCAACATATTAAAACTTTCAAGATGCTCATAAATTTGTCCACCTTCTTCCATTCTCAAGGAATATAACTTCTTTCTCAAGAAAATCTTGTTCACAAGTGATTTTGCTTGATAGATCTCACTTAGCTTCTTTAAAAGCTTCTTCACGAACATTAATTAGTATAGAGTCAGAAAGATAGAGTCTGATGAGACTTTTAGCTTTTGTGTCTCTCACATCATACTTTGTGGCTAAATTTGGATATGTTGGCCTCAGTTTCTTTTCATCGACTACAACCCATAGATCTTGATCAATCAATAGATCTTCCATCTTCAGCTTCCACATCTTAAAGTTTGTGCCAAAAAACTTCTCTACATCAATCCTCCCTGATGTGCTTGCCATGTTTGCAATCTCGCAACATAGAAATAAAAACCTCTGCACAAGCTCCCACTCAAACCTTGATTAGCTCAAAAAACCCTGTACCCAACAAATAGAACTAAAACTAGCCAAGCTCTAATACCACTTGTAAGGAAGCTAAGGTGCATGAAATGGAATCACTTCTTGCACTAATATTTGAGAGGACAATTATGCAAATTCAACTAACTATTGCAGAGATCTCAAGAAATGCATAATAACATAATCAAAATAACAATGCACTCATAACACAATGATTACCTTAGGGAAACCCTTCTGGGAGAAAACCCCCCCTCCAAAACTTGCACAATGTATTCTCAAATCTAGAAGATTACAATACACTTGCAATGCAAGTTCTTATAGGAGCACATCACCACAACTCAAACTCAGACTCGAACTCAGAGATACTCCTTCTAGCACCAGTCTTAAAAATTGAACTCAATGATTCAAACACCTTCCCAAGCCCTCCTTTTATAGTGGTTTACCACTTGGAAACCATTTGTGGTTTTACAAAACCATGGGCCAAAACCATGGGCAAAACAACCATGCCACATGTTACACACTTGTCATTTAAGTCCAAAAATACCATTTTCGTCCATATTTTTTTTCTCTAGTTTAGACCCCTATAAAAGTCCTATAGTGCACTATTTACACTCTAAAAATAGGCCTTCTACATTTTTCTAGAGAGTAGACACATTTTTAACAAGTCATACACCTTTTTCTAACTCATAAACATGTTGAAAAATACCACAAAAAAATTCTAGAATTAAAAAAAAAAATTCTAAAGTTTTTCCAAAAAATCTGACAAGGTTGAGACACAATTCTCAACAATACTCGTACACAATAATGCCAGATATGTTAACTAGGGAAAACCTTGATCAGAGGTCAAACTATTAGTCTTAGATTGGTTTTGACATTTGAGTGTCAACACACTTAACCAATTCTTCAGTTAATGCCAAGTATAATATAGAAGCCAAGCTGTAGTGTATGTCAAGCTAGAGAATTCAACAGGTGCCGAGTAAACTTCAAGTGTAGAGAAATCTCTAGGTGCCAAGTAAAGTTCAATTGCTGAACAAAGTATAGGTGTTGAGTCACTATAGATGCCGAGTGAAACATAATTGCTATAGGAGCCAAGTGAGCTAGTTTTTCTATATATGTTGAGCATCAACAACTAGTATGTACTGAGTAACATAGAAATCAACATATGAGTTTGTGCCTTCACAAATTCAAATGTAAACCATTTTTGGAGTCGACATGGAATGAATCTCAAAGGATCTCAAAGATAAGAATGAATCTTTCACATTACCAATGCAATCAACATGCAACCAATAAGAAAAATGGAGAAGGCATGTAACCAATAGGAAAAGTGCAGGTAATGAGTAGGAAATAAAGATTTAATATTGATCATAGATTCATACCTAACCCTAAGTCTTCAAAATATTTAAAAAGGAGGATGAAGCCCTATTATGCATGAGGACGGATGCACAGAAGAGGTGTATGGGTGAAATATAGCAAAGTGCAGAAGGGTAAATGACTTAGTGGAGAATAGAACAACATTGTAGAATCTAGTTATTGAAGAACATAGTATTAGAACCATGCGGAGTGATATATCAGATCAAGCAAGGATTAGATCAGCAATAGAAGAACAAGGATATGGAATCAACAATTGAAGATTGCAAAGCTAATAGGTCAAAGGCTTTCTAATACTCTCTAGCAATTGTATTAGATATGGAAATCCTATAGACTTAGGTTGGCCTAGCAGCCATTTGTGAATCCTTTAATAGGGTGGCATTCCAAGTGAATGTACAAAAGTCCTTTACCTAGTCCTACTTTTACTAGGGTAGTGAAATCCTTTAACCAGGTCACTTTTGATAGAGTGTAAAGTCTTTAATAGGACAAGCCTTTCACAAGGCAGACTATTGGAAGTGGTCAAACATTGTAACCTTGAATAGTTACACATTTCTATAGTGATATTTTGTGGGTGTCATCCCCACCTTAGTTTTACCTTCTCATTTTGGAAGGTTTCTGGGTTACCAAATTTGTGTGTTGTCTATTTTCATGCATGTCTTTACTTTTATGTTTATCTGGTAAATTAGATGCATGTGAATAGTTTTAGATAAAGGAATTAAAAAGGGTTAAAGTTAGTTACTTCTGATTCACCCCCCCTCCCCTTTCGGAAGTAAGTCTTCCCACTTGTTAATTCCAACAATTGGTATCACAGCTTGGTTCTCACAAGAAGGAGCCTTATAGCTTGGAGAGAAGATCTGGAAATGAAAGTCTACAAACTTGGGAAGATCATAGAGAATTAGGAAATTGACATACAACTTGCTTTACATGCTTTGGAAGAAGCTAGAGGAGAACTGAGGAAATCCTTAAAAAGAAGAAAAGAGATTGCCATAACTGAGAATGACACACAGTACAAGGAGATTGACACCTCAAATCTATTTTCAAATGGATATTCCAAAGAGCTTGATGCAACAATAGCAAACCTAATGGAGAAGAATAGAACTCAAGTAGAAGAAATCAGAATACTCAAGCTTGAACAAGAATCACAAGCCATGATGCTTTGTGAGGTAACTGAACAGAAGAAAAGAGCCATTGAAGACAAGGCTATGCTAGAAGAAGGCAAGAGAAACCTAACCAACAGACTGGAACAAAAGTCAATTGAGCTTGCAAGAATCTCAAACACGCAGCTAGACACCCTAAGCTAGATGATGAATGCACATCATGAAATAAATGTCAAGGACATTGAGATCTCTACACTAAAGATACAAAATGAATAATTGCAAAATGAATTGAAAAGAGAAAAGGAGATTGCAGAAAGCTTCAACAAACCCAATGAGACTATCAAGTACTTTGAGTAGCTACTAAAATCACCAAGGGCCAGTAATGATACTTCAGAACTAGGTTACATCAGCACTGAATAAGGAGATTCCTCCAAGACTATAGAAGAAAGGAGTAATAGAGGTAAGGACACTAAACCTACTTGTCATTTCTATGGTAAAAAGGGACATACTTCTAATGTACGCAGGAGCAAGAATGCCCATTAGCATGACAAGCCTAAGAATGCAAGTTATTGTCATAAGTGCAAAAAGTAAGGACATCAAGCATATTACTGCAAGACTAAGACTATTAGTACACCAAAATTTGAGGGTCATTGCTACAATTGCATGAAGTATGGACATAGAGCATTTGATTATAGAGAAAAGCCTATGTGGACATCAAATTAGGCAACAAGGGAAGGTAACCATGGTCATCACTATAATTGGGAGTACAACACTAGGTATAGCTATCATTACTGTCAGCAATATGGACACATTCCTAAAAATTGCATAAGGACACATTTTAGAGGGAATTATAGTAGATGATTGAGCCAAACCACATGTTTTAGTTGCTTGAAGAATAGTCATATCAGCAAGAATTGCCCAACAAAGTCAAAGGCACCCAACTCAAAGAATGACAAATGTAAAGAGAAGGTAGATGTTGAACACATCAAAGGAGAAATGAACAAGACATGGAAGAAAAAAGATGGGAGTAGCACATCAAATGAAGGGATCACTTCACCTAACAGGTCAATTGGTCACACTTCATTAAACTAAGCAAAAGAAGGCATAAGGGACTGATTTACAAAGTTTCATCATGCGTCAATTCCTAGAAAAGAAAATATAGAAAAAGAATAGATCAACATAAACAAAGATGCAAAACTAATTTTTTTAAGAGATTACAAGTATTTTTGAGTTGCCCTTAGATGTCGAGTAAAGATTCAATACAAGCCGAGTTGGTAGAGGAAGCTGAGTGAAGAAGAAATCTCAATTGAAGCTAAGTAATTAATGCTCCTGTAGAAGTCAAGTAATGAAAAGGCAATAGAAGCTGACTAATGTAGAATCCTTTAGTAGCTGAGTGGATAGGTGTAAACATATCGAGCATTAAATGCAATGGAAATAAGGTATATTATCATATTTTTTCATTCAATTTTCTTCATCGAGTATGAAGAGAAAAGATGAGAAAGAGCACAGAGTGAATCCAAAGCAAAGAAACTAGCGTGTAAGAAGATTTCAACAACATTCCAGCAAGACTCCATCAATTTTAAGGTATGTACAACCATGTCGAGCTACGCATTTTTGTGTTTTCTTTGTGTTGAAACCCTAGTTTGGTAAAATGGCATCTAGCTCAAGAAAAACTTAGGAAAAGGAAACATTTGAAGTTCAATTAGTATCCAAGGAGGTTAGGCAACCTGATTTTCATCCAACCCCAAAGGTTGTATATAAGAATGACCCAGTTGGAGCCCTTTCCATCATACCCCCAAAGGTTGTAATGGTTCAAGATGTAAGGAAATGTTATAACTGCAAGATAGGAGCCATAGGTGATATTGAAACGAGGGAGGCATATGAAAAATTATGTGATAATGGAGTGTTGAAGGGAGAATACAAAATTGTTAATAGGAAGGGTTTAACGTCTGCCCTAGAATTTCCTACCATGTTCAAAACAATATGGATTAGGCTACTATTGAGCCGAGTGCATGATGGTAGTTTATGGTTGGAGGAGGACCCCATAAAGATCACAATGAGGATTGTACATAGTGTGATAGGGTACCCAACCCTAGATTAGTCAAGACCCTTAAAAGTGACTCTAAGAAGGCAATTGAGAAGAACACATGTGCAAAATGGAATAAAAGAGGGATGACAATTGACAAAATCCAAGATCCTCTAGTTGACTTTGTAGTAAGGGTCATTGCACACAAATTCTACTAGTCTAGCAGACTCAACAATGTGTCTTGTATTGTAGTGGATGTAGGATATAAACTAGTGAAGAAGGATCATACATATGATCTTGTAGAGCTGCAACTACAACAGATCAATGAAAATTTGGCAGCAATCAGAACAACAAAAGGAGCACAATGCAAATTTAGTGCAATTTTGATATGTATTTTCTTTTGTGTATAGAATGAATTTCCTTATTTTGGTAAAGTAGCATGGAAGAATGATAGGCCAATCATAGCTTAGGTAAATGAATACATAGAGTAGATGGGAGCTAATTTTGAGACCTTGATGACTAGTTATTTTGAGGATTTTAAGAAATCAATGAAACAGAGGCTCATAATTCCAGTTTCTTTGGTAGAGAAACATGTAAATAAAGTTTTTTTTCTTGTAGATATTGATTACACATACATACAAGTGGCTCTACCAAGAGGGAGATGGTTGAGACCTCTTAGATATGAGATAAATATAGATGAAGCATCTACAACAATAACTACTTTATTAGCAGAGGAAATTGAAAAGGATGCACCATATTTTGAAATATATGATGTGGTGAGATCCAAAGTGGATATGGAGTTGAAGACTACCTCCACTTTGAAGAAGAAAGACAAGCTTGTCAAGAAGCTTAAAGAAAAATTTGGGGAAGGCATTGCAGAGGAAGCTGAAGTAGAAGGTAGATGCCGATGGTGATGAAGAAGAGAAAGATTAAGGGCCACTTGCCCTAACCCAAGGTATGGGAGAAGATGTAGATGAAGAAGAAGGTGCCAAGCAAGAAGCACCAAAGGTTGAGCAACAGAAAAGAAAAGAAAAGCTCAGAAGTAGCTAGTTGCCCAACCCATAGAGAAGAAGAAGAAGCCTGCAAAGCCAAGCCAACTACAAGGGCTAACACTAGGGCTACAACACAAGGGGCAAAGGAGAAGGTAAAATAAAAGGCAACAAAACAAGTAGGACCTACTGAGCAGAAAAAGAGGAAGAAGTACATTGCACCTCTAGAATCAGATGAGGAAAGAACAAAGTCTAATGAAGATCAATTTAGAATGGCAAGACATCTTGCCACATCTAATTTATAAAATATTTGCAATACTATAAGAGATAATGTAGATTTATCTAGTCTAAATACCATAGATTTTAATAAGTTGTCAAAAGAACAACAAAACATAGTGGAAGAATCTATCTACACTATGATGGCTAAGTTCAAGACAACCCCACTTGAACTAGACACTTCAATGCCTAAGGAGCTAAGCTCATTAGTAGAAAATAAGTGACATTACTATCTCAAAATGGATAAAGAAATAAGAGAATCTACATTTGCCCATTTAATTTTGGACCTTACTAAAGGTCAAATAACAAAGGCTAGTAAAAAGTGTGGGAGAAAATTTGCACCCAAATACAGAGCCTTCAATATTTTGGAAAATCAAATTGAAGATGTTGTCCAAAATTCCACAAAAATGTGAAAATTAATATATGTTTCGACAACTGTAAAGGAAGGATGGGAAGACCCATTTGAGGGTAGGAATGATGAAGAAGAAGAGAATGGGAAAGAGAAAGAAGGAGAGCAAGAAAAAGATGAAGGAGAGAAAGAGATAAAAAAAGAGATAGTGGAGACAACACATGGTGAAGAGGCAAAAATTGAAGATCAGTGTCCAAGACACACAATTGCCACCACCAAGCCCTCCACACACAACACCTACAGAGAATTAACTATACAGGATGTTCCTCACACTTCAGTTTAGAACATCAATCCTTTGGCTACAGAGGATCTCAAGAAGATCCTTCACCAATCAACATTACAAGCACAATTTTGTACAAATCTAGTTTTGGTGAGTGTTGAGGAATTACAGAAAGCTATAGAAAAAATAACAAGGGAGAAATAAAGAACACAAGAACAATCCTCACAACCTCCCATAGCTACAATAGATCAACCCAAAGAGTAAGAAGTACATGACAAATTTTCTAAGGTTGATTCTACAATAAAGGTAACAACTACTACCGAGGAGAAAACAAAGGAAAAAATAGGACAAGATGTTCCTGTAGCAAAAACCCAAGGTGCACCTCCTCAAATTTTCATCATTGATCAAGGCAGTAGACAAGAGGAGAAAGAAGTAGAGAAAACCCCTAAGGAGCAGAAGGCAATACAAACATTGGTAAAATTGCCTAGCTTGGGGACCCCTAATAAGAAGCCAAGTACTGATGCAGTACCATTGAAAATTTTAGCACTAGGCTTGAGCACTACCAAGGTTGCAAGAGTACTTTACTATGGAGACCCTTCACTTGATGAAGAAATAGTCATACCAAGCTATGACTCAAGAACCATGAACCTGCAACAGATAAATGAAGTGCAAGAGGGACTAGAAAGGAGGAAGAGGCAAGAGATACTCAAAAATGAGTATAGGCAGAAGCAAGCATTGGTAGAAATCAAATAAATATTTCTTGATGCATTTAGCTTGCAAATCCTTGATGAAACTCAGCCCATAATGGAGCAACTATCCAATATTTTGGACCAGGTATAGAATGAGGACCTAGGAACTAATGTTAAATTATTGGAATGGTTAGAAAAGAAATTTTAGATGAAAGTAAATGAGAATATATCAAGTGAAATAGCACTTTCACAGGTTGAATTGGCGAAGAAGATTGAAATAGTGAAAAAGGCACTTGAGAATGTATTCTCATTGTACACCAAATTGTGTGATTCCTCATGTTTCACACAAGAAACCAACCAAAGAATAATGAGCTTGGAATGAAATCTAAATATTTCTAGCACTCAATTACTAAAAGATCCAGCTTAGAGTGAGAAGCATTTTGCAGCAATGCTTCACACAGAAAAAAAGTTAGCTATGTTGACAATAGAGGAGGCCAATATTAAGGCCAAATTGATTCAGATTCAATCCTCCATAACTCTACATTCCTTTATCTAAAACCATTCACATGCATCTAATTTACTAAATAAACATAAAAGCAAAGACACCCACAAAATATAACTGCAGCAATGTAGAGTTACTATTCAAAATTTTTTTTGGGTGTCATCCCCAACCCAAAGTAGTATCATCAAAATTCATGCTAGCAAAGTCAACCTTGCCAACTTATTTTTTCTACCTATACTTATTTTGAACAAGGTTATGAGAAGATCATAGTTTTAGACACCTATTTCTCCCATTCAATTTTTTTTCCAAAATGACATATGGGTTCCTCCAAATATTGAGTGAACTATATAACCCTCATCTTAGGCCTAATGATGCAGGAGCATCTTGTCTTTCTATCCCACTCATCTTTGTTTATTTTACAGTGTTGGTCAAGTTTCTTTTTTGGTTAAGTTCCTATGGTATTGGTCGAGTTCCTATTTTGTCTGAGTTCCTATAGTGTTGGATGAGTTTCTACAACATTAACTGAGTTCTTATTTTGGCCAAGTTCCTATGGTTACTAAATTCCTTCATATGTTGAGTGAGCTTGGTAGTTTTTTGATGCTTAGTTCCTTCTTTGACCAATCTTTTTTGTATATGGTTCTTAGTTAGAGTTGACTTATCTATTTAATTTGAATTGTGAATTTAATGTAAGGATCATGCATTGGGATGTGTGCATACAATTATGAGGATCGCCTTCTCTAATGTGAAGATCTAGAGTCTTTTGTAAGTTTTTTTGGCAAGTATAAGTAGTGGGTCTAGGTTTATATTTAGGGAGGCGTGAAAAGGGGAGATATCAAGTAGAAGAATTGTAAAAGTTAACGAGCTAGAATTAGGATATTTGATCACAGTTTTATCATTTTGGATGCATTTTGATGTATATATGATTAATGTATTGGTCATAACTAAGAAGGCCTCATTATCAAGCATGCTTATGGACCATTTGATAAATCAATAAGATATTGTGTGTTCTCTCTCTATGGTGTTGTTCTCTATTTTTTTTCTTCCATTGGGTTTACTCAACAAGGTGGTTTGATAGTTAGGAGTACCTCCATCCCTAATTACCCAACCTAGCTTTGTATCTAGTACTATTAGAGCCTAGTTGTTCATGGGATTGGATCACGTGGAACCCTAGATATTGGTTATAAGATGACATATTTGAGGATTTGGTCTATAACTTGTAGAGGTTTATGATCTTATAGGAGCTTATTTGTCAAGATGGTTCAAGGAAGAGGAAATACTAATAATGCCATAATGGACATGTTAAGATAGATTGCAACTAGATTAGATGGCATGGAGATAACACACAAGAGAGGAGGACATCATGATTATGTGAGAGATGATGAAGTAATGGGACAAAATCCTAGCCCCAAGCTCAAAGAAGATCAAGATGAGGAAAGACTATTGAGGGTTTTGTTTAGGTCACATTTGAAGCCTATTTTTGAAGTTGTTCATTATGATGGAAAATTGTAAATAGATGTTGTGTTGGATTGGATCTTTGCTATTGAAAAGTTGTTTGATTTTAAAAGTAATCCTGATAATAGGAAGGTGAAAATTGTAGTGAGTAGGTTTAAAGGTCATGTCTCATTGTGGTGGGAGCATTTACAAACTAATACACAAAGAATAGGAAAAGAAAATATCAGAAATTGGTTGAAAATAGTGAACAAGGTGAAGAAGTTCCTTCCTACTGATTACCAAGTTATATTGTTGAGGAAGATGCAAAATTTGAGACAAAGGGACATGACAGTGAAGGAGTACATTGAGGAATTCTATAAATTGGACATCAAATATGGATATGTTGATTATGAGATTGAGAAAGTTGCAAGGTATCTAAATGGTTTGAGATCTAGAATTCAAGATGAAATAAGTTTTGTGAAATTGGATAGTGTGGAAGAAGCATATCAATATGCATTGAAAGATGAGGAGATCTTGAAAAAGAATCATGAATAAAGACAAAGGTATAGGTAAATTTTATAGAGAAAGTACTAGATCTAACAATACATTACCAATAAAAGGAAAATATAAATGGAAAAATGATGAGAAACGCAAGGTCAAGTGGAAAGGTGATAGTTCTTATTGAGGATGAGGTAGTTCTTACCAAGGTAGTCATGGAAGAGGATGATTTAGTGGTAAATATGTTAAATGTGGTGAGGAAGGACATAAAGTCTTTGAATCTAAAAATTTGAGAAAGAGGAATAAAGGTAATAAAGGCTAAAATATTGTGATTCAAGGAGATATTGAGGGTTCATTGAGTGGACCCGAGGTTGGAGAAAACTTGATGGTAAGGAGAAATTTGTGTAGTATAAAAGACGATGGTGAACCTATCCTAAGGAAAAGTCTTTTCAAAACTAGATGTAAGATGACTATGAAATGTTGCAAAGTTATCATTGATAGTGATAGTTCAACGAATTTGTAATATGAGGAGCTAGTTAAAAAGAATTGTAGTTGTAGAGATTGAGACACCCTAAACCCTATAATATTTCATGGATCAAGGATGGGCATAAGTTTTTGGTAAGTGAGCAATGTGTTGTGAAATTCAAGATTAGAAACTACTTTGATGAATTTCTAGGTGATATTATGCCTATTATTGTTGTCATATTTTTCTAGGTAGACCTTGGAAGGATGATAGGCATGTTGTACATGATGGTATACTGAATCAATATAATAATTGGGTGAACAAAGTGAAGAAAACATTGTTTCCTTTAATTGAAGTTCTAGATGAGGTAAATTATACTACTCTTAGAGTTTATATGGTTAATGGTAAACAATTTTAAAAAGACATGAAGAAGAACCAAGTCTATTTTGTTGTGAGAGAACACCAAGTTGTGCCAGTAATAACCAAGTGACAAAAAATAGTAATCATTGAGTGACATAAGGTGATAGAGGCTGAGTGATAGCAAAAGATGATAGTATTAACTAAGTACTAGCATAAATAATTTTTTTTCTTGAGGAGTACAATGAGATTGTTGCAAAAGATATACTTGATGGTTTATCACCAATAAGAAGTATACATCATTGTATGGATCTAATTCCTGGAGCTAGTTTTTTGAATAAAGCACCACATATATTAACACCTATCGAGAATGGAAAAATTAACATGAAAGTGTAGGAGTTGTTATAAAAAGGCTTAATCAAAGAAGCTTCATTCCATGTGTTATACCTATTGTATTGGCACCTACAAAGAATGGAGAATGGAGAATGTGTATTGATTCCAGAGCTATTAACAAGATAACAGTAAAATATAGGTTTCCTATGCCGATAATGGATGATATAATGTATTCTTTTAGTGGATAAAAATACTTTATTGGATTGATTTGAAGAGTGGTTATCATCATCCGAATCAGAGAAGGCGACGAGTTGAAGACTACTTTCAAAACAAAAGATGGTTTATATGAATGGTTGGTTATGCCTTTTGGTTTGACTAATGCACTAAGAACTTTCATGAGGTTGATGAATGAAGTTATAAAGAGATTATTGGGTAAGTTTATGGTTTTTTATTTAGATGATATTATGATATTCAGTAAAACTAAGGAAGAAAATCTTGAGCACATTAGGAAAGTATTGCAGAGTTTGAAAGAGGAGAAGTTTATGATTAATTTGAAGAAGTATTCCTTTATGAAAAAGGAGATTATGTATTTGGGATTTTTGATTTCAAATGATGGTTTGAAAATGGACCCTAAGAATGTTAAAGAAATTCTAGAGTGGCCTATAGCTAAGAATGTGGGCGAGGTAAGATCATTTCATGGTTTGGCTAGTTTCTAGAGAAACTTCACAAGGAATTTCAGTTATGTTTGTAACGCTATGAATGATACAATGAGAGGAGATAAAAAGGATTTCAAGTGGATACATGGAGCTGATATGAGTTTTGAGACATTGAAACAAAAGATTATTGAGTTATATGTATTGGCTTTACTTGATTTCAATAAGGTATTTCAAGTTGACTTTGATGCAAGCGAAAGTGCAATAGGAGTTGTGTTTAGTCAAGAAGGTAAACATATTGATTTCTTTATTGAGAAGTTGAATGATGCTAAGAGGAAATATCCTATGTATGATCAAGATTTCTATTCCATTGTTCAAGCCTTGAAGAAGTGGAGAAATTATTTGATTCCTAAATAATTTGTGTAGTATACTAATCATAAGGCATTATAGTAATTGGGAAGTCAACATAAGTTGAATTAGAGACATATGAAGTGGATTGAGTTCTTGTAGAGTTCCAAGTTTATGATAAAGCATAAAAATGGAATCATTAACCAAGTTGTAGATGCATTAAGTAGAAAACATTCTTTATTGACCAAGATGAATATTGAAGTTCTTGGATTTGATGAGATGAAGGAGTTGTATGATATTGACCCTGATTTTTCTAAGATGTGGAGAGAGTGTAGAGCACCGAATCTATCAGATCAACTGAGTAACTATGATGAATATTTTATTCAAGAAGGTATGTTATTCAAATAGATTTAATTTTGTATACAAAGAAGTTATATGAGAGTTAATTCAATTAAGGAAAATCATTGTGGTGGATTGGATGGACACTTTGGTATTCATAAGACATTAAGTTTGCTCAACATAAGTATTATTAACTACATATGTATAAGAATGTTCAAAAGTTTGTGAAGAGCTGTGGTATTTGTCAAGTTGCAAAAGGAGTAAGTTAGAATAATGGATTGTATACAACTATTTTCGTTCTCGAGAAAACTTGGAGTGATATTAGTATGGATTTTGATCTTGGCTTACCTACGACAACAAGAGGGTATGATTCCATATTTGTTGTTGTGGATAGATTTTCTAAAATAGAACAGTTCATACCATGTAAGAAGGCATCTAATGTAATACATGTTGAAAATATTTTCTTCAAAGAGATTATTAGATTGCATGGGTTTTCGAGGAGCATTATCTCAGATTGAGATAGCAAGTTTTTTGGTTATTTTTGGAAGACTTTGTGGAAGAAGATGGATGCTAAGTTTAACCTTAGTTCTACATTCAATCTACAAATAGATGTATAGAAATAGGTTGTGAATAGAAGCTTGGGTAATTTACTAAGATGTTTACTTGGAGATAGGCTGAGTAATTGGGATATGATATTGGCACAAGCTGAGTTTTCATATAATAATTTTGTCAATAGGAGTACTAGGAAAATACCTTTTTAGATTGTTACTAGAATGTAACCTTGATGTGTAATAGATTTGACGGATATTTTTTATGAAGATAAGAGTAGTGTTGAAGGAGAAATGTTTGTTGATGTTACGAAGTCTTTGTAGGAGGAAGTGAATTTTAGGTTGGAACAAAGTAATTGGAAGTATAAGGAAAATGCAAATAAGTCTAGAAGACACCAATTTTTGAAGTTGGCGATGAGGTGATGGTTCATTTGAAAAGAGGTAGATTTCCTATTAGAACATACAGTAAGTTGAAAATGAAATTTTTTGATCCTTGTAGAATCTTAAGAAAGTTTGATAGTGGTAATGCTTATGAAGTTGAGTTACCTGATGATATGGATATATCTCCTATATTCAATGTTTTTGATTTATATGAGTATCATGAGGTAGATGATGAAGCTATTATACCAAGTGATTATTCTAAGAAGAAGACTGAATATATTAAACATATATTGGACCAAAGAGTTAGCAAGAGTACAAGAGGAAGAGATTATTATGAGTATTTGGTAAAGTGAAAGAAAAAGTCAATTGAAGATGCTACATAGATTTCTCAATCTGAGTTAGATTCAGCTCGAATTGTGACACCTTCATGATTCAGGAGAATCATTTCTTTTCAACCTCAGCTATCTGATGTAGGAGTATCCTAGGTTACCTTACTACCCTACTCATATTTGTTCATTTTTTAGTGTTGATTGAGCTCCTATTTTGGCTAAGTTCTTGCAGTGTTGGTTGAGTTCCTATTTTGAGCAAGTTCCTATGGTTGTCGAGTTCCTTCATATGTCAAGTGGGCTTGGTGGTTTTTTGATGCTCGGTTACTTCTTCAATCGAGTTTGTCTATATCTGGTTCTTATTCATATTTGACTTTTTATTTAATTTGAGATATAAATTTAATCTAAGGATCATGCATTGGGATGTGTGTAGACCATTATGAGGTTGACCCTCTCTAATTTGAAGATCCATAATCTTTCATAAGTGTTTTTGGAAAGTATAAGTAGTGAGTCTAGGTTTACACTTAGGGAGGCACAAAAAGGGAAGAGATGATGTAGAAGAATTGTAGAAGTTAGCAAGCTAGAAGTAGGATATTTGATCATATTTGTATCATATTGGATGCATTTTGATGTATATCTGATCATTGTATTGGTCATAACCCAGAAGCCCTCACATCAGGGCATGTTTGCAGATCATTTGATGAATCAATAATATATTGTTTGTTCTATCTCCTTGGTGTTGTTCTTTGTTTTTTTCTTTCATTGGGTTTAGTCAGCAAGGTGGTTTGATAGTTAGGAGTGCCTTTGGCCCTAATTTCCCAACATACCTTTGTGTCACCTAAAAATCCTCAATTAAGTAGTTCAACAAACAAAATTCTATATCCCTTCACCAATCATGTTGCAATATCCTTCAAATCATTGGAAATCCTAAAAAAATAAAAATGAAATGTTCTGCACACTTTTTAGGCACTCACCAGTCTATTTGTGATATTTTCTTCTACCTTCTCTTATGATTGGCTTATCACATTGAGATGATAAACCTAGGGATTCTTGTTAAAAATCATAGTTTGATCAAAAAAATAAATTCATTTTGCATCAAATTATACATGCATAAGCCTAATATTCACCAAGGATTTGGCCATAACTGTTGGTGGAATGTTAGGCAATATCCATTTATGTTCAGGGTTTTTGTGCTTCAACAATGGGTTTTCATAGGTTGGATTGGTTCTCTCTTCCCTGATCACTTAAACTACACAAACTTATTTCAGCATAATGTTAATTCATTTACCTAAACAAACATAAGAGAAGGTTATAGAGATTTACGATATCATACTTACACAATATGATGTAATAAAGAAAGTAGTGATAAAATTATATATACAATTCTAATCAAAATATTTTTTTTATTGTAAATCCTTCAAAAATAGTCTTCAATAGTTCAAAGGAGAAACACACCCATATTCCAAAACTATCCAAAACCTCAATATCAACTACTTTTGAAACTATGTAGTCATTAGATCAACTTTAAAAAAAGTTGTAGTAAAACATCACAAAATTGCATGACAACTTTTATAATATTGTAACTTCTTGCTCTAAACTGGCATGGTTGAAATGAGTGAACTCAAAAATTTCCAATAGGAACATATGACCCAAAAATTTGTTGGACTAACCACCAACATTCCCCTTCGATATTTGTGACATGTCTTAACCACATCTTTTGGTGTATAAGTCTATTGGTTGTATCAGGCATTGATATGTCAATATTTTGGTACAATGACAACTCTAGCTTGTAACAAGTGGTATCAAAGCTTCGTCATAGGTTTGAATCCCCTTGAATAATGCCAAGGTGGGGGATTGTTGGACTAGCGACCAACATTCCCCTTTAAGATTTGCGACATGGCTTAACCACCTCCTATATTATATAAGTCAATTGGTTGTATTGGGCATTGAAAAATTGATCTTTTGATGCAATGACAACTCTAGCTTGTAAAAAAAGCATACAATTTCTATCAAAACATCCATTTTCCCCCATGAAGTGGCTTATGACCTGCATAAAATAGTTAGGCCTAGACCTATGCATTGGCAAGGTCTATAAAACCTTGTAAAATGATTTATTTTAAATGGTCCATGCAACCTTATTACATCATAAATGAGTTACTCAAGACCTTGCATATCATATGCCAAAGTAGTTAGGTTATCTACACCAAAAAAGGAAGGGTAGTTCTAGGAAAAGAAAAGGAAAATTAACATGTTATGAAGAATTTAAATATAATAGTTTGATACTTCTATCTCTTAGAATTTATCTCATTACATGAATTTTTTATAGGGAAATGAACCTAGGGATAATCATTCTATGATATCTTTGAATTAATAATAGGAAGGAAAGAAAATGCTATCTCTTAACTTAATGTTCAAAATAATTTATTAGAAAATGATAGAATAGTATGAAACTTGTAACAAATAGATAACTATGTCTCAATGAAATTAGAAATGAATTGTTAGGAATATTGAATGATTGTTTATGGTGGGAAATAAGAAAATTATTTTACATTAAAGTAATTATTATGAAATGAGATTGTAAACCTAGTATGTTTTTTAGGTAAGAAAAATGGTTAAGTTAAGATGATGAAAAATAATGAACTATGAATATTTATTTTGTTTATTAAAATAAAACTAGAGTAATAAAGTCCACATGATAACACACACCTTAATGAATGTTTATCTCTACACCAATGTTTAAATTAAATTGGTATTAAGGATAGATTAGTAGATGTTGACGACTTTAGTGATTAGTTATGAAGTATTGGATTGATTTGATAAAATGAATAATGATTATAATTAGTCAACCTATGTGTAATGAGATAGTAACATTTTAAAGAACATAGACCAATACATCTTATATTTCTATATATATATATATATATATATATATATATATATATATATATATATATATATATATATATATATATATATATATATATATATATATATATATATATATATATATATATATATATATATATATATATATATATATATATATATATATATATATATATATATATATATATATATATATATATATATATATATATATATATATATATATATATATATATCTTCAAGATGAATAGGTTAAACAGTGGTGCTTGATTAGTGACATTAACGAGTGTGTGAGGACTTAGTTTGATTAGTAGTCTTGTATTCAAGTATTGTAAAGATGTGTTTATTTATGTATTCCAGACAATACAAAACAAAAAATTATTTTACAAAAAAAATTAAAAGTTAACATATTAGATTGCTTGTCCTCTTGAGTTCTCGAAGAAGACTTTACATAGAAGACACATTAGCAAGACAAAAAGTAGTGAAAAAAACATCCAATTTTTTTTTATAGACTAGTAATATCCACCACACTCTTAACCTCCATTAGTGTCCTCTTCATTCCTTCTTCAACTCTATTATACTATGGAGAATGAAAAGTTGTGTTTTGTATATGAATGAGCCTGATATTTAGATAATCTATAAAAACCATTCAAGGAAAATTAATTGTTATTATCCATCCTCAATCTTTTTTTTTCTGATAAAAAAAATCAACCAATACTTTAAAATTCTTTAATTTCTTTGAATTTGGATTTAGAGTGAGGTCTTCTAAGGGGAGATTTAGGATTCTAAAGGAGAAAGAGGTCCAATGAAGCCAAACACATCGGATTAGTTGGAATCTATTCATATAAAATAGTAGCCACTATTTTCCAGGGCTATATTTTTAAGTGTGTGGAAAAGGAAAGAGAGAACTTTTAAATGACTAACAAGTCAGACATGGTATAATTTGTAGGCTAAACTGTTCAATCCTATTATCCCCAACTTGTCATTTTAAAATTTCTACAACAAGATTGCAATCTTCTATCAAGCTTCCTACCAAATTCAAATTAGTTCAAAAAATACAGTGACTCATAATTGAAATAAAAGGTGATTAGACTTCGATATCAATTGAAAAGAAGTTAATGTAGTGAAATAACTTCTTATGCCAATGTTGAGAGGAGGGTGCATTTTTTTTAACATCTTTATAGTAGTTATGGTAATAAACATAAATATCATACATACCATAATAGACTTATTTATGTGGTGGAAAACCCTTTAAAGAATAAAACCCACACTCTAAAAGTTGAATAATATATTAATCAAGAATTAATATTAGAATACAATATACTTGCAAAGAATACTTTCATATAGGATATCACCAACCAGAGTTCCACATATAACTCAACATTTATAAGAATCTTACACACAACCTCCATCTCACACACATAATATCTAAGAGATGTAATTTATGAAACCATGAAATGACATTACAAAATGATGAGATAAAACCATATAAAATGACACCTAACTTATCTCCAATCGAAGATGCTCTATGATGTGTCAAAATACACCCAAAACACATAACTCCCTTTTATAGCTGATTTTTTAAAATATATTTTTTTGTTTCCCAATTCAAGAAACCCAACTTGCAAAGGCCACAAGTTTTGATATGAGTGTCCTATTTGTGAATTGTTTCAAAAATCATAAAAACCCTTCAAATGTCCCATATCGAATATAACTATTGAAAATATAATCTTTAACAACTTTAATATGGACATGATCTTGCAACAAAGATTACTAACATGTTTATCTACCAAATCCATAGCTTCATAATGTTTTTTATTCCAATTTGTGCTCAATGGTAAATTCATTATAAGTAATAACATTGTGTATATGCAAGCTCAAGACACAATTTTATTTTTTGTAACAACTAGTATTCAATCTATTAGAGAAAAAGAAACAAAGGCTCCTATGGTACCACCATGCTTGGATACATTTAAATTTTTATTAAGGTGATACAAGTATTATTTGTTGGATACAATTGATTAATTGTGTGTTGTCTTTGATGTTACATGAATGTCATATCAGTTGAAAGTCAGTGCTTGCCAAGCTTACTTGGTTAGCGAAGATAGTTTTCCTAGTCTATCGAGCATTCTTGAGTTTACTATGTATAGAAGGTATCATCTACCAAGCTCACTCGGGTGTTGAAGGAAGTTAAGTAGAAAAGAGTGTTAATCGAGTTCAGTCGGTTAATGAAGGGAAAGTTGAATAGAATCAGTGTTAACCAAGTTCACTTGGTTACCAAAGGGATTTTGTAAGTTCACAATGTTAACAAAACTTCTGTTGGTTAACACAAGAAATCACTTTAGAATTAGTTACTACCGAGCTGGGTCGGTTACCAAAGGATTTTATTATTTTGACATGTAAAGCTTAATTATTTTATCTATTGATTCTAGCCAACTGTGGTGATGGATATTGGTTATTCTAATTTTTATTTTAGCCAACTTGACAATCTAAAAGGTATAAGTAAATGGTCAAGTTGTGATTCCAAAGTGTGTGATATGCAAGTTGAATAAGTTGATCGAAAGAGATAAGAAGAGAAGAAGTGAACTTGAAGGATAAGCAAGTATCCTTGTGGATCAGAAAAGTATTATTTGATTGGGAAGGATCAAGTATGAACCAAAGTAGAGATCCATTATCAGTAATTCAGTTGCATCACAATTAGGTCATTTCATTGTTACTCCCACTGGAACATTATCAGTTGAAGATATTGTTGAAAAGAAGAACCATAACATCATGATGATTGACATTGCATTTGATCTTAGTTATGCTGAATTTGATGAGGTCAAAGACTATAAAACTACTTTTGATATGTGGAACAAACTGAAAGAAATCCATGGAGGAGATGACAATGTAAGAAGAGCTAAAGGAGAAAGTCTTAGAGGACAGTTTGATCAAATGAGAATGAGAGAAGATGAAAATGTTGCAAAATATGTAGAAAGAATCAAGGCTAGTGTTAGTGTAATCAGAGCATCTGGAGGAGAAATCAAAGAAGAAAGTATTGTAAGTAAAATAATTAGAAATTTGCTTCCCATCTATGCAATTAGAGTATCTACTATTCAAGAAAAGAGATGTGATCCAAATAATAAGATAGGTTTGGATGCCCTAGTAGGAAGACTAACAACTTTTGAAGTAGACAACTTTGACAACTATGTTCCTACTTCCAAGAATATTGAGTTTGCATTTGAAGCTAAACTCTCACTTAAAGAAAAAGGAAAGAAAATAAAAGATAATCAATTAGAAAGTGAGGAAGAAACTGAAATTTTTTTTGATAGTGATCTTGAAATTGTTGAAGCTCTACTTTCAAAGAAATATTCTAGGAGCAGAGGAAAGTACGAAGGTAAAATCCCTCTAATATGTTTCTCTTGTGAAGAACTTGTTCATATTGCTGCTAGGTGTCCAAACAAAGAAAGTAAGGAAGAGAAGAAAAGCCACAAGTAGAAAGGCAAGAAGGAATTCGAAGGTCACAAATCCTATAAAGACAAAGGTAAGAAAACTTGTTTTATGGCTAAAGATTTTGATAATAGTGAAGATGAAATAGTGTAATTACTATAAAAGATGAATTTGATGATGAAGGAGATAAGATGGCACTTGTCTCTTATGTTAGTAAAAATGACACATGGATAACAGATAGTGGATTTTCGCACCATATGATTGAAGAAAAAACTAAGTTTGGATATTTTGAACACTATGATAGAGGTAGTGTAAGGTTTGGAAACAATGAACCTTGTTGCATAAAAGGAAAAAGTCGTATCTCATTAACCAATGAACTTGTATGTGACAATGCTTATTGGGTTGAAGGACTAAAACATAATTTACTGAGTGTGGCATAGCTGAACAACATTGGATTCATGATAGAATTCATGCATGGCAAGGAAAGACTATTGGATAACCAAGGAAATCTGATTGGATCAGGCAGGCAAACAAAAGGTAACCTATTTTATCTTGATCTTAGTGATTGTTCATGATTTATTGCTCAAGTAGAAGAAAGCTGGCTATGACACAGAAGGCTATGTCATGTAAATTTTGATAATATGGTCAAGATTAGAAAACTTAGAAGAGTAAGAGGTCTTCCTAGTTTGAAGAAACCTAATGTTGGATTATGCAAGAACTGCCAAACTGGTAAAATGGGAAAGACTAGTTTAAAAGAAAAAACTATCAGTTAGAAGATGTCTTGGAAATTGTGCATATTGATTTATGTGGACCCATTGGAATAGAAACTTATAGTGGAGAAAAAATTTTCATTCTTTTTGTTGATGATTATTCTAGAATGATGACTATTATGTATCTCAAAGAAAAATTAGAAGCTTTTGAGAAATTCAAATGGTATCTGGCTAGAGTAGAAAATGAAACTAGAAAAAGATTGAAATGCTTAAGATCTGATAGAGGTTGTGAATTCATCTCAAAAAAATTCAACAATTTTTGCATTGAGAGAGGAATCAAAAGACAAGTATCAGCCCCTGGTACTCCTGAGTAGAATGGAATAGTTGAAAGAAGAAACAAATCCATCATGGATTGTGCAAGGACACTAATGATTGAAAATAATGTTACTATCAAATACTAAAAGAAAGCTATTAGCACTACAATTCATACTTTGAACCAAGTTTAGTTGAAAAAGTACTCAAACAAAACTCCCTATGAACTATGGTATGGCTATAAACCCAATGTAAGTTACTTGAAATTATTTGGCAACAAATGTTATATCTTGAAAGAATCTAGAAAAGGAAAATTTGATGTAAAAGGTGATGAAGGTATATTTCTAGGATATTCCTAAAGAAGTAAAGCATACAAATGTTTGAATTTTTCCACTCACAATATCATGCAAAGTGCACATGTGAGAATTAATGAGTTTGCAAAAAAGACTAAAGAAGACAACAAAAAGGAGCCAGAAGATTACAAAAGATTTGTTTACTATGAAATTGATACATTTCCAAACACATTTGATAAAAAGGAGACTTCATCTCCCAAGCTTTCCAAATTTCCATCAGTTACTGAGTTGCAAGAAGTGCAAACCGAGTCACAGGGACTCAAGTCACATTTAGAGGCTACCGAGTTAGTGTATACTAAATCTAAAGAACCTGAGCCATAGATAGAAGGACCTGAGTCTGAAGTTGAGATTCAAAATGAAGATAGTGCAATTCATTCAAAAGTCAAAGAACTTATATTGGCTAAATATATCAGAAGGCATCATGCACCTAATCAGATCATTGGAGACAAATCAGATGGAACAATGACAAGAAGCAAACTAAAAGGTACATGTTTATTTGCTAAATTTGAACCTGGAAGTGTCAAAGATGCACTGGAAAATGAAAGTTGCACTAAGGCTATGAATGAAGAAATAGAACAAATAGAAAAGAATAAAACTTGGACTCTTGTACCTAGGCCCAAAGATAAAAATGTGATTGGTACAAAATGAGTATACATAAATAAGTTGAATAAAGATGGAAAAGTGTCAAGAAAAAAAGCAAGGTTGGTATGTAAAGGCTATTCTCAAGAAGAAGGTATTGATTATCGTGAAACTTTTTTCCTTGTTGCAAGATTAGAAGGTGTTAGGACTTTACTAGCTTATGTGGCTCATAGAGGATTCAAATTATATCAGATGGATGTTAAATCTACATTCTTGAATGCAATTCTTGATGAGGAAGTCTACATTGAACAACCAAAAAGTTTTATTGATTTAGACAAAAGGACATGGTTTTCAAATTACACAAAGCCCTATATGGTCTTAAATAAGCTCCTAGAGCCTGTTATGAAAGACTACATAACTATTTGATACAGATTGGTTTTCAAAGAACAAAGGATAACAATAGCCTATGTATCAAGGAAGGACTAGATAAGAAGATTGTGTTGGCATAAATATTTGTGGATGATACTATATTCATAGGAAATGATGACTTATGCAAAGATTTTTTAGAAAAAATGAATAAAGAATTTGAAATGTCCATGTTTGGTGAAATAAAATTCTTTGTTGGATTGCAAACACAACAAAACAGAAGTGGTATCTATATCACTCAATCTAAGTATATCAAAGAGATACTCAAGAAATTTGGAATGGAAGATTCAAAACCAGTTGGAACCCCCTTGTGTACTGGACTTAAGCTTACAATAGATGATGACTCCAAAGAAGTGGATCAGACCTTATACAAATCAATGATTGGGAAATTACAATATGTGGTACATACAAGGCCTGATATTACCTTAGCAGTTTGAATAGTAGCAAGATTCTCAGCTAAACCCAGAGAAAACCACATAATGGCAATAAAAAGAATCTTGAGATATCTGAAAGGTATTGAAGACTATGGCTTATGGTACAAACTTCAAGGCAACCTTGACTTAAAAGTATTTACTAATGCTAATTGGGTAGGAAATCTTGATGACAAAAAGAGCACTAGTGGTGAAGCATTCTTTCTTACTAAAAGGCTAGTATCTTGGATAAGAAAGAAGCAAAACTGCACATCTAAATCCATAGCAAAAGTAGAATATGTAGCAGTAGTAGTGAATTGCTCTAACATTGTTTGGTTCAAATAGTTGTTGGAATGAATGAGGGTTGAAATCAAAGAGCCAATAGTCATGTATTGTGATAACACTAGTGCAATCAACATATCAAAGAATCTAGTGGTGCATTCCAAAACAAAGCACACTACTATACAGTATCACTTTGTAAGAGAATTAGTATAGGATAAAGAAATCAGATTGGAATGTGTGCATACAAAAGAATAAATTGCAAATATATTAACCAAGCCATTACCTAAGGATGCATTTTTGTATCTAAGAGGTAAGCTAGGGGTCATTCCCCTATCTAAAAATCACTAAATAAAGTTTAGTGATGCATCAATAGGAGCCAAGTTGAAGATCAATCAACTGATGCAGTATTGGCAAGGACATATTGCAGATGAATCTATACTCAAGGTACATTGATACTAATCAAAATTTTCTTTGGCATACGTTGTCATAGAGGGAGAAGTTTACTGTCATATCTTTCTAAAATTTTGTAAAGGAAAAAGTTAAGTAGTTCCTTCACAGAGGGAGAATACTATAGGAGAAGTTTTCTATAAAATCAAAGAGGGAGAAACTTTCTCACAGAGGGAGTCTTGTTCTCAAAATTTTATTGTGCTATGACATGTTGTGTTGCCATCAATGCCAAAGAGGGAGATTGTTGGATACAATTGATTAATTGTGTGTTGTCTTTGATGTTACACAAATGTCATATTAGTTAAAAGTTAGTACATGCCAAACTCACTTGGTTAGTGAAACCAATTTTCCTAGTCTACCGAGCATTCCTGAGTTTACTTTGTATAGAAGGCAGTATCTTCAAAGCTCACTCAGGTGTTGAAGGAAGTTAAATAGAAAAGAGTGTTAACCGAGCTCACTTAGTTAATGAAGGGAAAGTTGAATAGAGTCAGTTTTAACTGAGTTCACTTAGTTACCAAAGGGATTTTGTAAGTTTGCAATGTTAATCGAGCATTTTTTGGTTAATATAGGAAATCACTTCAGAATCAATTTCTACTAGACTGGATCGGCTACCAAAGGATTTTCTTATTTTGATATGTAAAGCTTAATTATTTTATCTATTGATTCTAGCCAACTGTGGTGATGAATATTCATTATTCTAATTTGTATTTTAGTCGACTTGACAATCTGAAAGGTATAAGTAAATGGTCAAGTTGTGATTTCAAAGTGTGTGATATGCAAGTTGAATAAGTTGATTGAAAGAGATAAGAAGAGAAAAAGAAAACTTGAAGGATAAGTAGGTATCATTGTGGAGCAGAAAAGTATTATTCGATTAGGAAGGATCAAGTATGAACCATTCACTGTCATATCTCATAGAATTTTTTGTTAAAAAGAGGGAGAAGTTTGCTGTCATAAAGAGAATTGTCAAAGAGGGAGAATGAACTTGGTAGAAGTTCTAGCAGATAGAAGCTTTTTGATAAAGGGACAAAAGGTAGACAGAGTTCACACTGACAAAGGGAGTTCTCATGGATGAGAATCATAATGAAACTAAGAATATGTTCCTTACTTTATTCTTGCTCCAAAATTTCATTGTACTATGACATGTTGTGTTGCCATCAATGCCAAAGAGGGAGATTGTTGGAACAGTTGATTAATTGTTTATTGTCTTTGATGTTACACAACATGTCATATCATTATCAGTCAGTGCATGCCGAGCTCACTCGGGCATTGAAGACAGTTTTCTGTGGCTATTGAGCATTGTAGAGTTTATTTAGTTTAGAAGGCAGTGCCTATCGAGTTCACTCGGGCATCAAAGGAAAGATTGCAGAAGTTGAGTGTTAACTGAGCTTACTTGATTAATAAAGGAATGCTAGATGGAACTAGTGCTAATCGAGCTCACTCGATTACCAAAGGGTCTATGCAAGTATGCAGTATTAACTGAGTTTGAACACTTGGTTAACATAGGAAAATCATTTTTGAGTTAGTGTCTACCAAGAAGGGTCGGCTAATGAAGGATGTTCTTATTTTGGCATATTGAGTTTAATTGATTTATTTGTTGGTTCTAGCCGACTGAGAATATGAATATTATTTATTCTAAATTGTATTTGAGCTGACTTGACAAAATGAAAGACATAAATAAAAGGTCAAGTTGTGGGCCAGAAAGATTTTTCTAAGATCTAATGATGCTAAAAGGAAGTGAATTAGAAGGATAAGAAGAATATCCTTGAGAAGCTGAAAATATATATTTGATTAGAAAGGATCAAGTATTCAAGCCAGAATTGAGATATGTAATCAAAAATTCAGTTGCATCCAAATCAGGTCATGTCATTGTTACTCTCTAACCATTGTAGCAGCGATCTAAATCTCCTAATAGAGTTGGCTTAACAACTATTTGTAAATCCTCTAACAAGGTGGTAGTTCTATTGAATTGTCTAAAGACCTCTAACAAGGCCACTCCTAATAGGGTGATTAAATCCTCTAACATGGTTACACCTAACTGTGTGTTTTGTAACCTTTAAAAAGGTTGGCTCTTAACAGGGCTCACTTCAAAAGAGTAAAAATCAGTAACTAGTTGCAATTGGTGGTTTTTCCCAAATTGGGTTTCTATGTTAAATCTTGGTGTCACATGTGTTCATGATATTTCTTTTATGTGTTTTCTGCAACTACATTAAAGTAATAAGTAATCACAGATAACATCTTAAGATTTGCATGTTAAGTGTTTACCAAGCAATTACAGTGTTTACCGAGTTACAACATTTCTTTGTTTGCCAAGCTTCAATAGAGTTGAGTTTTCACAGAATTATTTTGTACTGACATCTAAGGGATATGGGATTTATTTTTTGTAGTAACTAATTCACCCCTCCCCTCTCAATTACTCCTCTTATAGTTCCAATAGCTAGACCTTGAAAGGTTGTAGCATGAATACGAAACCAATGATGAAGCCCCCAAATGAACTCCTTGAAGCTCCTTGAAAGCACCTTGACTGCAAGAGATCTCTCCAGTGGATTGCAAAAGGATCTCCTTGAATGGACTTGAATGATTGAATGCTTGAGTACTTGAAATGCATAGATGGACTCTTACTAGTGTGCATAGATGGATCCAAATTAAATGTAGCAAATCGATGGGATTATAAAGGGCTCAATTTTTTTTTCTTTTGACGATTGATTATACACCAAATTAATGCCTCAAATCAACCTCGACATAGGGTGCAAGAGGGGGGTCCAAAAATGTGTCCCAAATAGAGATGCATTGCATCATCAGGGACCTACTGCATCTCTGACTCTTAGGTCCAAAACCCCATGGGATTCTCTTGTGGTCCCAAAACTAGTCTCGACTTTTGGAAATCAAGAGTAGATCTCAAGAACACCTAGTTTCAATGTGGAAAAAAGATTCTAAATGATTGGAAGAAGGCAAGGTAGGACCCAAGTAGATAGATCCCACCTTAAGCTTTGCACCATGATTTGAGAATGCCAAGGAGAATCTATTAGGTCCTACCCCAATTTCTTTTAGGAGGAATGAAAAGAGATGAGAAGAAATGAAACAATGTGAATTAAATACAAGCCTAGCACTAAATCTCACTAAATAGGTGCTTTAAATCGTTGTAAAATTGAAGTGCTTCCAATTTATGATGGTACAAAACTTATTAGGTTATGTATTCGTATTTGTATTCAAAATTAAATAGCTCAGTAATAATAAACTTTAATCTCTATATGCATGTACTCCTTTAATAAAATATTTTAGTTATTGGAAGTCATAGCCACTAATCTTATAAAAAAACATATTCCAATCATAAAATTTTAAATACATATTCTTGAATTGGAATAAGATATTTATGACATTAAGTTGATTTCTTTTTTACAATACTTAAATCATACCAAGTGCATATTAAAATATATTGTCAATCACTACTGCACTATAAATATACCTAACATTGATAACATCCTCACTGATTGCAAAAGACTTCTCACAATATGTTATATATCACACCAAATGTTCAAAACTGATGACAAAATTTTAATCCCTTAACCTTAATGCTTTAAACACATATTCATATCCTTTATTTTACACACATGTAAAATATTTTCATTAAAAGAAATTCACCCTTAAACTCTTCATTTTTATGTTAAAATATCAATCATGTTATGGATTACCATGTTCAATGTTTTAGTTGCCAAATGTATTGTCATATCTACTTACACACAATTCATTAAATTGCCATTTATTTGGTCTCAAATTATGATATTGCAACATTGCAAAAGTTCGTTTGTAGTACCACGTTTTAAATACTAGAATAATAGCTTTATTATTATTATTTTAATGAAAACAAACAAACATGGAGAGAATGTTAAGATAAATGGAATCTTTTTCCCAACAAGGTTCGTTGAAAAGATGGTAAAGAATAATTTAAAAATTAAAAGAAGATTTGTGGAGGATGTTTGGAATCAGCTTTTACTTTGCCTTTAATGTCCATGTTAGCTATGATTTCTCCTTTTTCCTTTAATAATGTTCTTGTCCACGAATAATAGTAATCATAGTTTTGTTTCTCCATAATCAACGCATCATCCCTAAAAAGGATCCCAAGAAACAATCACCACAATTTGTAAATATTTTTCGAGCTTCTCCAATCAATTAATAAATAACTAAATAATAATAACCACCCCAATGTGCCGTCCAAGATTTATCTACTATCAAAGAAGTTTATAATTTTGTTTGTTTATTTTTCTCGTTATGCTTTCCAACTTTACAAATTTAATGCCTAATGTTCCTCAAACTTGTACATTAGTCTTTCCAAGGCCAAGATCCCCACTAACTTGGTTTAATTATAGATTACTTTCATTTTTATGCATAAAAGTTAATCATTTTTTCATTTTTGCTCAATGACGTCTTGGGGCTTCTGCAAATGTTTATTTTTTCAATTGTGGAAAGCTGGCTTCCACTGCTAACAACTATGCATTGTTCTCTATTTCACTATCATTGATATGTTGAATATATTAATGTTCATGAGATATTACAACAAATTTATATAATTATACAAGTTAGAGTGTAATAGGATAGGGGCACTAAAGAGGGTCATCCAATAAAAATAAAATATTGAAATTCATGTGTGATTAATGTGATTATACAACCGGAAGTATAAGTAATAATGGTTTGTAAAGTATTTGAGGAATATATTGTAATGTGCATTACACAAAATGAGATGAAATTAAAGTCATGAATTATTTTATTTGTGATGTTAGTATGAACTTGAAAGTTGGTTCAGATATTTTCTTATTAAATAAATGGGTTAGAATAGGGAGCAATCAATTTGTGTTATATATATATATATATATATATATATATATATATATATATATATATATATATATATATATATATATATATATATATCACTCTCATGACTTATAAAGATCATAAATTTAATAATCTTTTATAATAAAGAAATTCGACTCTTCTAATAACTATACAAATATGCACATATGTACATGCGCACATAGTTATATATAGTTATTAGAAGGGTTGAATTTCTTTTATTATCAAAGATTATTAAATTTATGATCTTTATAAGTCATAAGATAAGAAAAATTTATAAGAAATGTTTTTCCATTCTAAAATATGAAACTACTGTACTATCGATAGTTAAGGTTACAATATGAAAAACATACTTTTACAAGAGTGTCACTTACATGTGAAATTGGATCAATCCCAACAAGATAACAATAATATTCTTATTGTTTTTGTATTTTTATTTTGTGTCCATTTTTTAGGCAACATGCTAGGTCACACTCAGTGAACCATCATCAAAGCAAATGAGAATGGTTGACTAAGTGTGTCCCTTTTTAACTCTAATGATGGTTCACTGAACGTTGGCTAAAAATTGGACACACAATCAAAATCCAGAACTAATAAGAATACAATTATGGATTGTAGAAACCTACTAGCAATGAACATAATAGTACCTCCTAATACCCAAATAAATTATCTACACATTTTATTTTTATACCCCAACAAATAAACAAAAACCAACTAAAAAGAAAGTTGTTATTCAAAATCTTAAGACAACACAATGGCACAAATTATACACTATAGTTGGCTCAAATTCCAATTACAAAGTTGGTCTTCATCTACAAAACCATTTTTATATTGTGCTCTTACAACTTGGATTATTGATTGTAGGATTTGACATGTTTAACTCTTCAATTTAAGGACCTCTTCCCATCTTGTCCAACTCATCAAAATGCCTCTCTTCACATGTCTAGTTTTAGTCACAATCTCACTATAACTCATTATTACATACTCCAACTCATCATAATGAAGAGACTTGCAACATTTCACACTTCCTAAATTATTTGACACATGACAAAGAGAGTCCTTCAAAGGAGGACCTCCCACTCCTTATATGAAGACAAATTAGTAAAAATAAATAATAAAACAATTGATGTGAGTTTTCATAATTTCTAAAATAGAATAAATTTTTGATTCATACTTTACATCATAGAATTTTTAAAAAATAATATTAAATAGAAAAACCAAATTAAAAAAAAAAAAAAAACGAGAAGTGAAGAAACATACATTATTATATGACTATGAATACACTAGGGGAAACAACCCAATAGTTGCCTAGGCTAACTTCACACACCTACAGTTCCTAAGCCATATGTCAAAATTTGTCAATTTTTTGGTGAACCTTCGTTGGTTAATGAAGAGCTTAAAGCTAACCTTTTAACTTTCCCACATTTATAGAGCTCTTTGTAGAACTCGTAGAGTGTGAGGTAGTCTAAAAGTGTCATTTTAAAACATTTGCCCAAAACCCGCCACTAAGAGCCCCAAACGGTCACTCATTCAAAAAATAGTACTTTTTACACAAATTGACCAATCAACAACCAAGAAAACTAAAAAATATCAACTATTAGTACATGTGCAATCATATTTTGGAAATTTTTATGAGTGGCAATTGGAGGGGAAAGGTAGCGTGGACATGACGATAATACAAACATGGCAACAACTAACTCGTTTCCCCAACATCTTTAAATTAAGGAGATAGATAGATAGATGAAATTTTAACATCCACGAGGCTAAGCATGGCCTATGGGATAACCTTCCCACTAATAAACCAACTTAAGTAATTTGGTTCTTTTTCTGTGCAAATTGATGATGAGGCACCCAATTGTTCAATGTTCTCCTTGCTGAATAAGACGTGCCAAGAGCTGTTAGATATAATATCCACAAATTTGACCCTGTTGTCCCGATATGCGTCTCATTTTAAAATAAAGTGTTGTTCGGTTTCCACCTTATCAGATTTGCAAAACGTGCAAACTCTCTCTTCCCAAGACTCTTTTGGCCTTTTCCTCCGTTCGGTCTCACATTAGAGCCGATGAGAGTTGGTTTTAAGTTGAGCAATAAGAGTTTTAGCTCTCCAAGAAATGTTAGCCTCTATGTAATGCCTTTTGTAACTGATCTATGTAGGGTTGAAGTCACTTTCTTTACAAGCCCCTTTCCCCAATTGCTCTTATAAAAAAATTTCATAACAAAGGTCTTAATTTTATTATTATTGGTGGGACACATATTGAAAAGAATATTCCATTTATTTTATCCACTTGATGTTTTGTTGGATCCATATCTCTTTGTATTTGCACAAAATATCATCAAAGACCACTCTAGGCCACCTACTCCTACATGTTTTTACAATTCTTTTAAGATGCCCAATGAGGCGAACCATGGTAAGAGCCTCGATAGGGGCAGCTCCCACTTCACTAAACATTATATCATATGAGACACTCTTTTTTATCTTGAACTTGCTTGTGATCCAACATTTTTGGATCCCTTCAATTTGTTTCCATTTTAAGGCTTAAGTGCTGCTAGCCCATTTTTCACATCCGTAGAGATCTACCGGTAACACAAGGAGGCCAAACAAAGTTTGAATAGTTTTCCAATCCCAAACTTCCACATCACAACGCCTGTTTGAAGCGCATAAAGAACTTTCCACCCTCCTAAAACTCTTTTTCTTTCTACAACCTTTGGAGTTTTGAGTGGCTGAATAGTCGTTTCTTTCCAATTTCACGCCACGACGGCTCCATTTCCTTGTTCCGTTGCCGTTGTCTCAACTCTATTCTGTTCCGTTACCGTTATCTCTACTCTGTATTCCGTTTCGTCACGACACCGCCAAACACGGACTGTGGTAATCGACTGACTGGTCGTCAACTAACGTACTCAAATCACCGTCATGTTTGGTTACAATGAAAAATGTTTTTTTCGGTGAATATTCTAAAAATTATAAAGCAAGCATTTGATGTAACATTACCCATTATTGCCTCACCGACGAATACAATGAAAATGAGATGTGACGTTTGGTGGGCCCGACCAAAGTCCCTCACATACCTCAGCACGCCCTTATTCCCACTTTTACTTTTGCTCTCTTCTCGCAACGGAGTCTTGGACGCATCCTGGACCGTTGGATGCACGTCATTCACGCAATAGATTTCCACCGTCGGATGCACGACGGTTGTTACTCTGACGACAAACTTAGGGTTCTTTCCTCTTTGATCAGGTAGAAGATTGTTTTGGGATTTCCAGCTATCTTTTGTAACATGTTTCGACATGCAATTATTTACTGCTTTGCTGTCTAGGGTGCAGATTCATTCCAGAGACCTTGGGGTGCATTCCGTAGAGCTTGGGATGGTTGTACGGAATGTCGTACCATATATTCCACATGATATTTAAGCGACTTTAGACTAATTCTCTTTCATAATTACCTACCTTATGTCTATATTTATTTATTAAACGCTTATATGGATTATAATCAATAGTTTTGGATTACACATTATATTTATAGACTATTATTATAATGTTTTTTGTGAATGATATCCAACTGTCTAGTATAATAACAATCACAAAAATCTATTTTGGCCCTATGCACTAATGCCAAACTTTAGAAAGTCACAAAATCTATTAATAATAAAAACAAAACAAAATCTTAGTTACAACAGGTGGCTACTAAATGTCAAATAATTGCCGAATGTTGCCAAAGAGGACAGGTATAAAGGAGAATGGATGAACAATCTAAATAATAATAATTATAATAATGATAGGAGGCATAAATGTTTGAGCGACATATGTGGCGGTAAGGATGGAGTCTGGACCTCATTAAATGGGTTGGACTTGGCAATATATGGTGTATGCAATGGCCATACCTCCAAACGTCCCTCAAATTATGTCAGGTTGGTATTGATTTCGAGTGGAATACTTGGACATTAACTTCGTCGTAATTCCATTAAATGTAAGGAGCCCTACCCAAAGATCCAAAGAACACACTTTCTCCATGTATGATCATTAAATATCAACCACAGATATATCAACTAGAAATATTATATTATATTATAGAGAACATATCTTCAACCATTGTTTTGTTTTAAGGGCCAACCCTCTTGTTTTTACCTGTTTTAATATATGTTTTTTTAATATAATAAATAGTTTAATTAATTTATAATAATAATAAATTCAAATATTATGAAAGTTTGTTCTTAAATTAAAAAAGTTGTAATTAATCTAATATCCATTTCTTTCAGTGATTTGTATGTATAAAATCTTCATTACATTTCTCCATAACTGTGGCACTTCCAAAAGTAAAAACATCTCTCATATTTACTACAACTTGGTACCCCATATACAAAATGGGTTCTCATATTCATCATTACAAAAAATATATGAAATTGAAAACACGAGACACAAGCATTTGGATTTGATGGACCTAGGTGGAATCACCCTCCTAGTTGCCTCTCCCTCGTCGTGCTACCATGTGTTCCTTGCATTGGTTTCTTTGGGCTAGTGCTCCATCTCAGCCACCCACTTGCACTCCATTTATTCTCCTTCCCCTACTACGACTCCTCTAACCATATCTTCGATTCCTCCTTGCTTTCCATCACCCCTTGGGGTTCTCCAATAGTCAGTGCTCTGGTGTATTAATGTGGATTTGTTAAAGTTTACTTTTCTGAACCCAAAACTGATGACCCACTCCCAATCCTCAGTATACTAACATATGACCTTTCACATGCACTTTGCCTCTATTTGTCTTGCCACCCTATTTTTTGTCACATAGTAGAAGAGAAATGAATGAAGGTGGACATAGTAACTTGAAACATGAATCCAGATCTCTCTCTACATTCAAAACCCAATGTTAGGCTTCAATACATGACATAATGCATCAAGATTCTTCCTCCATTCTCCTCAGACACTATGCACCATGATCCTATGAGTTGTGCTCACAAACTGAACTCTAGTCCCTACACGCAAAATGGAGAGGAAATGTTTGTGTTAATATGTCATTTGTACTCCACCATGAGAAAATCAATCCTCAGTAATCCACTCACCATTGTGAGGAAGAAAGGGGTGTTGGTGGTAAAAATGTTTTTGAGCCTTCCTATTGTGATGTGGCCCTAGAAGGTCATTTTGCTACTTTGTAGCATTCAAATTGAAGCTAACCTTCATTGATAAGTAGGATATATTTTCCACAATAAGTCACTGTGATATTGCTATCAAGATTTAATTATTTAGTTTTTGAGTCAAACTCATTGACACATGTTTCATGAGTAGTGATTCATATGAACCTATCTTTCATGAGAATAAATGGAACACTTAGCACTCATTGGATCTAGGTGATACTCACATAGGTGAAACATTGAGACTTCCTAGGAGGTCACCCATCCTAGTACTACTCATCTTGAGTGCTTAACTACTCTAGCAAATGGGGTTGCAAGCAGAGTGATTTTTAACATAGAAGAAACTTTGTAGTTAAGTATGCTCGAGTTGGAGTAGTACTAGGATGGGTGAGCTCTCAAGAAGTCCTAGTGCTTCACCTCTGTGAGCATTACCTAGATCTAATGAGTGCAAGTGTTCCATTTATTCTCATGAGAGATGGGCTCATGTGAATCACTACTCTTGAAACATAGGTCAATGAGTTTGACTCAAAAAACTACACAATTAAATCCTAGTAGCAATATCACAGCTAGCCTTGATGTAGGAGCATCTTGGATTTTCTTGGTGGCTACTTTGGAGTTCATGGGAGGAGGCTCGGTAGTTGCTTTGGAGGGTTCGTGGACTAGTACTCGGTTAAAGAAGAGGTGCTTGGTAGAGGTTACTTGGTCATCTCTTGGTAGTTCTTGGTTGAGAACTTGGTGGATGGATGCATTTGATTATCCTAGAGGTGCTCGGTTGTCGAAGGAGCTTGGCATAGCTTGGGGCACTCAATTGTTGAAGGAGCTTGGTGAGGCTTGGTTACAGTGTTTCCAGAGTTGCTCAGTTTGTGAAGATGTTGCTCGACATATACTACGGGAGCTCGGTTATGCTTGGTGAAATGCTAATACTCAGCGTGGTTTCTTTGATACTCAATTTGGTCTTAGTTCTATGTTAACCGAGTTGTTTATGGGCTGAATTGAGCATTTAACTTGGGTTGTAGGTATTTAATATGTGTTACAGTTGACTTGTGGCTTGCATGTGCATTTAATGCAAGAGTTTATTTAATTTGTAATCTTACTAGGTCAAGTTGTGGCTTAGTTGGGTATAAATAAGGGGGTCTTGTGGAGTCTTAAGGAATTTCATTCATTCAGGGGGAGTGGACCATAAGTCATTATGGAGTGTGGGATCCAGCATGGAGAAGATCGAGTAGTTGAGTGAGTGAAGTTTTCCTAAGTGTGTGGACAAAGAACTGAATTTGAGGCAGTTTACACCTAGATCTTGGGTAAAGTTCGAGAAGGGCTAGTAGCTAAGGATTAGGAAATAAGGAGATTGCTTGGTGGGATTGCGAGCACAAGTTTAGATCTTCGTTGAAGGTTTCTACCAGAGTGTGGATCTAGACTAGCTAGTATTTGGGTTGGATCTTGAGGGATCATGCAAAACTATTATTGTAATTGCTATTATATTTGGTCATAGTCGAGAAGGCCTTATAGCTTGACACATTACATGTAATCAATTATTTTTATGAATAAAGAGTTATTTTGGTATCAGATCTTGTATCTTGTGTTGTGTTTCCGTAGTGTGGCTAGGGGCTAGGACATCTCCGTTGGGGATTCTCTTGCCTTACATTGCATCAAGTGGCATCAGAGCACCCAGTGCAATGGAAGAGAATCACTAATAAAGATTTGCTAACCCCCAACAAATAACCACGCAATGAAAACACAACACAAGATACAAGATCTGATACTAAAATTTACCTTGAAATAACCATTCCAAAAACATATTTTCTCCAAAAGCACTCATACTACTCAATATATTATTTCAAAAATAAAATTATAATACTCTTGTTGAGTCTATTGCAAAGACTAAGTCACCAAAAAACTAAATTGCACTTCTGCACATGACAAGCAAATGAAAACAATTTATCTAGACTTCTCAATCCATTATTCTAGTAACCAAATATGTAATTCGCAAGAAACACTCAATTTTACCTACCGAAAAAAATACTCATATGTTTCCTTTATGAAAAAAAGTTTACACAAAACCACTTAAGTGGTATTACATAAATTATGTGTCTAAAAAGTATTATCTCACTAAATCTTGAACTCCAAAATAAATATTTCTTATAACTGACCTCCACATAAAAAAAGTTTGTTTGAAGTCCTATGTGACATATAGTGTTACCAAGAACACATACTCCATTTTGTATCCACATCTCTAAACACTAGAATTAAATATTTGGATTAGATTATTAATATTATTACTGACATGATGTACATCACTCATTTCTTAATAACCATGAAATTGAAACATAGTTAATAACCACCTAAGATGGCCAATTGAATTCTATGATAGATGATAAATCATGCCAATCTCTAACAAATTAAAATCCTTTTAATATCATCCCTTGATTAGCCATGAAATATGTAACTTTATTTTGTAATCTATAAGAATGAGGATTTTGAAAAGGAAGGAATTTTGGTGGCCACAACAACAGTTCTTCTAAGATCATCATCATTTTCCAATTCACATTTCTTTATTGCATTCTTTGGCCTAAAAATTGTTCCATTTTAGAATTTATAGATATTAGTGGTCAAGAAAAAGAAGTCAGAGTACAAAGAGATGATTAAAGGATTTAAAATACGTTTTTAGAAAACTATGAATAACGTTTTTAGTGGAAGCTGATGTAGATACATATGTATACTCATCAAGAAAAGTTGGATGAATTCCACATTCACGTGAATAATTTATAATACAAAGGTAAGGAATAATAACCCTAAATTAAGGAAATGCAATTTATTAAAATAAAGTAAAGTTGGTCAAAATTTTTTAAGGACTTGTTTGGTACAAATTATAACCATTTTTCTGCAATTTCATGAAGAATTAGAATGGCAAGACTAAGGAAAAAAATCAACAAATGAAATTATAATGTGTGATGCATGAATCCACAACCTTATAGAATCTATGTTGCATGAATCCACAATCTCCTTCAAGGATCTATCTCATATAATGAGACATGATAGGGGACACGAACATATTATTTAGGATGTGTTAGGGGCAAAGTTTTCATATTTCTTACAAGTGCATATTTACAAGGGGAAAAAAATATAGTACAATAATTACTACCAATAAGATATAGTGCTTAATGAAAGTCCTATTGCCTCTTTAATATATTGAATAATGAAGAAGGATGAAAGTTTCCATATTTATGCTCACTAAATGAAAGAGAAAACATTTATGTCTCTTCAATAATGTGAACAAGGAAGAATGATGACTCTTTCCATATTTATATTAGTCACTTGAAAGTCAAGGTCCATTTGTCTCTTCAATAGTATGAACAATGAAGAAGGGTCACTACTAAGAAATAAAAATATGGAAATAAAAGTTTGTTTTTATTACACGGAAGTAAAATTTTCTTTGCCTCTTCAATAGGTTAAACAAAGACCAGGGTTGTCTTATCATATTTACTTTGACTTCATGGAAGTAAAAGTCACTTTACATCTTCAATAAGTTGAACAAGGAATATGGATGTGTCTTTCCATATTCCTATTGACATTATGGAAATAAAAAGTCTCTCTGCCTCTTTAATTAGTCAAATAAGGAATAGGGATGAGTATTTCCATTTTTATATTGACTTCATCTAAATAAAAGTTTGTTTGCCTTCTTCAATAAGTTGAACAAGCAATAACCATGAGCATTTTCATAATTATATTAACTTGAAAGGAGATCAAAGAGGGTTTTATAGCCCACAACACTATACCATAATTTTTGGGTTTATGTATGGTGACAATAATATGAGACTACCTCATGCTCTTTTTTGAGAGGTGCTTGGTGCTACGAATGAGGCAATATACCCTAACCCCCAGTGAGATTTGATGTGACGTCTCTTTCAAGAGTACAAGTTCTCCGCCACCAAGGTCTCTTTGCTTTTTCAATAAGTTGAAAAGGAATAGGGATAGGTATTTCCATAATTATATTGACTTATACAACTAAAAATATATTTGTCTTTTCAATACTTTGAACAAAGAATAAGAATGAGTTTTTCCATATTTACATTGATTTAAAAGAGAAATAAACTCTATTTATCTTTTTTATAAGTTGAACAATAAATAAGAAATAATAATAGATCTTTCTACATTTATATTGACTACATGAACAAAAGAAGATAACATATCTTTCCATATTTATATTGACCACAATAATATTAAAGCCTTTTTATTAATTCAATCATATAAATGAAAATAAAGCATAATTTTACTAAATGGAACAAAATATAATTTTCCTTTATGTGAGATACCAAAATCACAAGGAGTGTGAGAGACTTATGGCAATGTGAAAAACCTCATCAAACATTGAAAGTACAAAATCTAGATGATGTTTTATTTTAAAAAGGCAAAATCTTCTAGACGTCAAGCTAAGATTGGTTCGCTCTTTACTTCATGTTTAGTGGGTTCCCATATCGAAATAGATTTATAAAACACTTAGAAGGAACCCATGTGCCAAGCAACTAATAATAAAATAATAATATTCACAAAGGAAAGCAATGCAATCATATTTTATACTTTAACACATGACCCATTCGGGCATGAACCAAAAATAAAGTTGTGGGTCTATTCATAAAGCTGAATCATACCCTCTTGGATTGTTGAGTCTAGGAACCGCCCAAATTCCCTCCATCATGTCTTTAGATTGTTCCCAAAATTCCCTATATGATGACTATCAACATTTCACAAAATGGGGATGGGAAAGTTGATTTGGGGATCAAAATGTATGTTTTTATATATTGAATAAAGTAAAAATTATAAAGAGTAGGTTATTAAGAGGTAAGATTAAATAACATGTCATTATACAACTAAACAAAGTTAAGGATAATGAATAAAGTTCAAACTACCAAAAGGAACATATATTCCAATTCTACTAAAGCTGTAATTTTTTTAATTAGATAGATGATAGAGAAGGGGAGAAGATGTTGGAAGAATGTTTCTATAGATTTTTTTTTATTGGTGGTAAAATCTATTTATGTTGAAATTTTAATTATAATATTATTGGTTCATATAGTCTAATTGTACAGTTGAAGAGAATATGGAATTAAATAAATTGGGTAGTTTCTTATTTATTTCGTAATCTTCATATGATCAACATGTTCTTTATAATGCTTGCATCAAAGTTGACTATTTTATTATCCTTTCTAATTTTTCCATATATTTTTCTAACTCCCTTACTATATATATATAGGAAAAATTGCCTTATACAATATATATATTTTCTATCAAAAGGGACAAAATTGCCTTGATCTTATGAAATTTTGCAATGGTCGAAGAAAAATCACATCTAAAATTAAAATTTTCCTCACATATAAAATAATTGCTCCCCCAGAAGCTAATATCAGATTTGCCATGAATTTATATATTTTTTGAGGAGGGGGTTTCTTAAAGTTATCCCTACTAATAGAGTACTTACTTAGTTGTAAGTTAAAAACCTTTAATCAAGGTAGACTGAATAAGTCTTGTAAGCTCTTAGTAGGGCAGACTCCTCATAGGGTAGATCACCAAAAGTGATCAAACATTGTGGCCTTAACATGTACATTTTATTACTGCAGTAGTGAATATTTGTGGGTGTCATCCCCACCTCAATTTTACCTTCACCTAAGAGGGTTTCCGGATAACCAAATCTTTTGTGTTTACATTTATTTTCATGTATATGCATGTGATGGATAGTTAGATCTATTTCAATTTATGGTTATATGATTCATGATGTTGATATGGGATGGGTTAATGGTGAAGACATTTGATTTGTTTCAAAGAGATAAAAAAATTATAGATCCTCATTCATCCCCTCCCCCTCTCAGTATCTTATTTTTCCAATAGACTTTCAACAAAGAACATATCTCTAGACATTTAATCAGCTTATTATTCTATATTTTCCATATATGAATTTTGTATTTTTCTAATACAACTTTACATGTAGTTTGTAAAAATATAACTTTATATAAGAACAATAAAAGGCCAAAGTCAAATAGGACACTAATGTTGAATAAGTCAAGTTAGTTTAAACTTTCCATTTTTTATCATAAGCTCCCATCTTTATTTATGAGGAAGCTCCTTTGTAAATATTATCTTTTAACAAATGCACCAAAACTCTGTCAATTTGAAGAACATTTTGGAATTTTAATTTTAAAGTGAAAATTGAAATTCAATAAATAAAATAAAAAATCTTGCATCTAATATTAATCTTGGATAAAATTGTTATGTGGTCAATTGTTCTTATGCATTTCTTATTACATTCTCTTGATCTAATCAAATTATAGTTTGGTATGGAGTCATTTGTTTAAGAGATACTCATATATGATTTTGTAGTCTTTGAGATGCATCATTATATTTGATATATATGTTATGTGTATGAAACACGAATAAGTTGAATACTTTTGGTTACAAATTATTATCTACATTTATGTGATTGGTTTATTGTGCATGTTGAATACTTTGGGTTGGTCATATACCACATATTTTCCCCTTTTTCTACATAAGAAATAACAAAAGCCTTTGTGGTTTTGTCATCTTTTTAGTTACTAAAATGTGCTCCAATATCTTTATAGATTTTTAATCATCTAACCATACTTTATATTATAGTTACTTCTCCAACTAGCATTTAGCATTATGTGGTATTATTATCATAGAATTGTATTTGAAATTTGTTGTAAGAAAATAACGTCTATTTTGAAAGAAGAGAATAAAAAGAATGTAATATCCCATTGATAGTTTAGAGTATATAAGCTTATTTGAGTATTGGTTTTTTAGTAGCAATAAGAAGTGAGCCTCCCATTTTTAAGAGGAGAGATTTGATCTCATTATATTGTGGTTGATATAACCATTTTGTAATCATATGATTTAGTTGGTTACAAAATATTCACCCAATAGTTTTTTGCGACTCTGTTTGGGATACAAATATGCAATCAAACATCTCACACTTTTGGTTGAAGTATGTCAATTTCTTATTTTTTTAAATGATACAATTTATGGATTAAATTATGTTTTCATTAGCATTTCTAATCATGTTGTATGATCCATCATTAGTATGTATAAAGAAAACTAGAGCACAAGGAGAAAAAAGGATAATATTTTAGATCTAATCAACTTGTTTGATTTGCAATTTTATCCATTTTTCTTGTTGTGCTCTCTTTTACATCATTCATCCTGATGATAGATCATAAAGAAACATCTGAAACCTTGATGCAAAAAAATTGAACATATTTTAATCTAGAAATTAAAAAATTTTAATATCATGGATTGTGGAAATTTATTTTATTATAATTTCTCAAGATGCAATTTTGCAATTTTTTTTTAAAATTATACCTACGGTAGGACCATAGGATTCATAGATCCTACAATTGAGTTATTCAAAAAAATTATCTATTTATTTTTCCTACCCAAACAAGATAATGTCTTCTGTGTATACGAAGTTTTCATCTAACCAAAAATTTATATCATATACCAAATAAATCTTCTAATGCTCTTTGGTCATTGATCATCTTGTGAATCCCATGTATGTTTATTCCTCTATTCAATCCAAGTAGAATGGTTGCTCAAGGTCCTTTCGAAAATGACTTTAGTCCTTTGAATTTGATATTACATCTACACAATCTTTCTATTGGATCATAGAATAATATTCTTAAGCTTTGCAAAGATGGTAAACAACATCCAGATGAGCATATAAGTGCATTGTATATGACATGCAATATTCTTGGTATTAATCATGAAGATGAATTAATAATATTTCTCATTGAAACATTTTAAGGAGTGGTCATTGAATGGTTCTATCACCTTGCACCATGTAGTATTACAAATTGGGAAACACTTAGAACTGAATTTAAGACCAAGGACACCTATGCTCTATTAGCTCAATAGGCACATGGATGAAGAAAGAATCACATGAGCCCATTTGTGATTTTATAGCCATGTTCAAAAAGTTAGATAGAATTTGAATTATCATTCAACCTATGGCTAAAAATTTAAAATGTTTCTCTGTAATGCTTAGTTGTATGAGGTAAGTTTCTATCAAGAAGAGAAACCCTAGTTGATCTTGCTTCTACTTAGACTTTAGCTACTAAAGTTGAAGATGATTTTATCATTCCTAGAAAGATAACAAACAAATCAAAATAAGTTTAAAGGAATATCTTATGTGGAATAACCTAGTGTCCAACTATTTTAATGTTTTAAACTATTGATTTGTTCTCTTTTTATTGTGTTTTCAAAATGTTCAATATCTTTCAAAGGAATAAATAGTTGAAAAAGAGATCAAAGACACAATAAAATTGAAAACACAATAAAAAGAGATAAAAGAAATATTAAAAAATTCTATTCTAAATTAAACATAACTAAAAATAGTTTAGGCAAAATAAAATGTGTGAAAGCCTCATTAACACAAAACCCTCTTTGTTTACATGGATTTGCATGAGACATAATAGATGTGGTTTCTCATTATTTTTTTAATAGTATGTATTTGTCAAGATCATATCATTTTTCTCACTTTTGATGAAAGAATACATTTTAATCATAAACTAAGCATAAGTGAAGAATCTTAATTGACTAAAATGGTAAAAAAATTGAGTTGTGGTGGCTCCTTAGTAGACTTAATTGGTTAAGATAAATTATCTCTTATTATTCTATCTTGAATAATTAGTTATACATTAAAAAAAGTAGGAGATAATCATAAAGAAATAGTGAGTAGCTATAGAGATATGGACACTAGGATATTCCATAGAAGATATTCCTTTAAACTTATTTTGATTTTTTGTTATTTTTTTAGGAATGATCAAATCATCTTCAACTTTAGTAGCTAAAGTCTAAGTAGAAGCAAGATCAACTAGGGTTTCTTTTCTTGATAGAAACTAACCTCATACAACTAAGCATTATAGAGAAATTTTTAAAATTTTTTGCCATAGGTTGAATGATAATTCAAATTATATCTGACAACTTGTTGAACTTGGCTATAAAATCACATATGGGCTCATGTGATTCTTTCTTCATCCATGTGCTCATTGAGATAATAGAGCATAGGTGTCCTTGGTCTTAAATTTAGTTCTAAGTGTTTCCCAATTTGTAATACTTCATGGTGCAAGGTGATAGAACCATTCAATGACCACTCCTTAAAGTGTTTCAATGAGAAATATTATTAATACATCTTCATGATCAATACCAAGAACTTTACATGTCATATACAATGCTCTTATATGCTCATCTAGACCTTGTTTACCATCTTTGTAGAGCTTAGGAATATTATTCTATGATCCATTAGAAGATTGTGCAGATGTAATATCAAATTCAAAGGACTAAAATCATTTCTGAAAGGACCCTGAGCAACCATTCTACTTGGATTGAATGGAGGAATAAACATACATCGGATTCACAAGATGACCAATGACCAAAGAGCATTAGAAGATTTATTTAGTATGTGATATCATCTTTTGGTTAGATGAAAACTCCCTATACATAGAAGAGATGATCTTGTTTGGTTAGGAAAAAAATAATAGATAATTTTTTTCAATAACTCAATTGTAGGATCTATGAATTCTTTGCTCTTACCATAGGTATAATAAATTTGTTTTGCAAAATTGCATCTTGAGAAATTATAATAAAATAAATTACAAGCAATAAGATCAAAGATAATAAATTTCCACAATCCATGATATTAAAATTTAGTAATTTCTAGATTAAAGTATGTTCAATATTTTTTGCATCAAGGTTTCAGATGTTTCTTTATGATCTATCATCAGGATGAATGATGTAAAAGAGAGCACAACAAGAAAAATGGATAAAATTGCAAATCGAACAAGTTGATTAGATCTAAAACATTATCCTTTTTTCTCCTTGTGATCTATTTTTCTTCGTTTGTACTAATGATGGATCATACAACGTGATTAGAAATGTTGATTAAGACATAATTTAATCCATAAATTGTATCATTTAAAACAATAAGAAATTGACATACTTCAACCAAAAGTGTGAGGTGTTTGATTGCATATTTGTATCCCAAATAAAGTCGCAAAAAACTATTGGGTGAATATTTTGTAACCAACTAAATCATATGATTACAAAATGGTTATATCAACCACAATATAATGAGATCAAATCTCTCCTCTTAAAAATGAGAGGTTCACTTCTTATTGCTACTAAAAAAACCAATAGTCAAATAAGGTTATATACACTAAACTATCAATGGGGTATTACATTCATCTCATTCTCTTCTTTCAAAATTGATGTTATTTTCTTACAACAAATTTCAAATACAATTCTATGATAATAATACCACATAATGCTAAATGCTAGTTGGAGAAGTGACTATAATATAACATATGGTTAGATGATTAAAAATCTATAAAGATATTGGAGCACATTTTAGTAACTAAAAAGATGACAAAACCACAAAGGCTTTTGTTATTTCTTATGTAGACAAAGGGGAAAATATGTGGTATATGACCAACCCAAAGTATTCAACATGCACAATAAACCAATCGCATAAATTTAGATGATAATTTGTAACTAAAAGTATTCAACTTATTCGTGTTTCATACACATAACATATATATCAAATATAATGATGCATCTCAAAGACTACAAAATCACATATGAGTATCTCTTAAACAAATGACTCTATACCACACTATAATCTGATTAGATCAACAAAAGGTAATAAGAAATACATAAGAACACCACATAACAATTTAATCCAAGATTAATACTAGATGCAAGAATTTTTATTTTATTTATTGAATTTCAATTTTTACTTTAAAATTAAAATTCCAAAATGTTCTTCAAATTGGGATAGTTTTGTTGCATTTGTTAAAAGATAATATTTACAAAGGAGCTTCCTCATATATAAAGATGGGAGCTTATGATAAAAAATGGAAAGTTTAAACTAACTTGACTTATTCAACATTAGTGTCCTATTTGGCTTTGGACTTTTATTGTTCTTATATAAAATTATATTTTTACAAACTATGTGTAAAGTTGTATTTGAAAAATACAAAATTCATATATGGAAAATATAGAAAAATAAACTTATTAAGTGTCTAGGGATATGTTCTTTGTTGAAAGTCTATTGGAAAAATAAGATACTGAGAGGGGGAGGGGGTGAATGAGGATCTATAATGTTTTAATCTCTTTGAAACAAATCAAACACATTCACCATTAACCCATCTCATATCAACATCATGAATCATATAACCATAAACTGAAATTGATCTAACTATCCATCACATGGATAGACATGAAAATAAATGTAAACACATAACACAAAAGATTTGGTTACCCAGAAACCCTCCTAGGTGAAGGTAAAATTGGGGTGGGGATGACACCCAAAAATCTTCACTACTACAGTAATAAAATGTGCATGTTAAGGCTACAATGTTTGATCACTTTTGGTGATCTACCTTGTGAGGGGTCTACCTTACTAAGAGCTTACAAGACTTATTCAATCTACCTTGATTAAAGGCAACTAAGTAAGCATTCAATTAGTAGGGATAACTTTAAGAAATACCCTCCCAAAAAAAAAAAAAATTCATGGCGAATCCAACATTAGCTTCGGGGGAAAAAAATTAATTTTTATTGGCATTTTTTTTTTCTGATGTCAGGAAAAGTTTAATTTTAGATGCAATTTTTCTCCAACCATTACAAAACTTCATAAAATTGAAGTGATTCTGTCCCTTTTGATAGAAAAATTATATATTGTATAAGGCAATTTTTCCTATTTATTGGAAATATATAAATATAAATATATATATATATATATATATATATATATATATATATATATATATATATATATATATATATATATATATATATATATATATATATATATATATATATATATATATTGTATTGGACAATTTTTTTCATTTATTGATTTTTTTTGATTCGGCAATTTTTCCCATTTATTGGAAAGAATATATATTTGATTACGCGATTTTTCCCACCTAGTGAAAAATATATATAATGCATTAGCAAATGTGCTAGAAAATGATGGGATCACTCAATGAATCAATGACTAGAAATTAATCGTATGTTTTTCAAATCAGTTTTTAGATTGGACTATATATACGAACATGAAATGTAAAGAAAGTACAAAGAAAATAATGCAAAGTAAACCCCTTTTTGGTGATATTTGATATTTTAGTGGCATGGTGTTTTCTTTTTTGATCTAGTTATTTTATGGTAATCGGATGATGTATTTAATTATTACTTTCCAAATTTCTGTGAATCATAATTTCATTTTCTAGTAAGTACTTATTGGTTAGTAGTAGTAGTACACAATATATAATACACATGTCGCATATGAGTAGGAATTGATGTTTGAAGTGATGGATTTTTGGGAAATGTTCCAAAGAACATGTCATATCTCCAACATATGTGCGTAATTGGTAACATCCATCTACATAGTATCCTTCAATTATAATATATCAACAATTGAGGGTTTATTTTGGGCCAAATGTCTCAAATGAAGCTTTAACCTTGTTCAAGTCTCTAGAATGGTGACATGTTTCCTTCCACCCTGTAACACTTGTAGGGGACATTAAATAGATGTCTTATCACTATCAATGACATTCCCTCTTTCTCTTGAGCTCCACACACATTACATCTTTTTCAGAACAAACTTGCATTTATGTTAAAGATTTGCAAAGACTTAATCATTTATAACAATTTAACTAGAAGTTAGATAAAAAATTTGTAGGGACCATCACTCAGCCACTCAACTTAATTATAGACAAAAGAGATTCTTCTTTCATCATTTCTCATCTCATTATTGGTAGTCAATAGTTTGGTATACTTGCAATGCTCATTAAATTCCAATTTGGTTTATTTGGTGTGGTAGACTAGTAGCCTTTACTCTATAGTCACTAGTCTATAGTCATTGTTCTATAGTGAATCAAGATGGACACTCCAATTCACCTGACATGCAAATTGGAAGAGGAACATAAGGCATTTTTAGGTGACATCCTTGATGAAAACCTCTTGTCAAATTGCAATGAGGTTGTTCTCATTGTGCATTTCATTATTCATGCTGTGAAAATGGTTTCGAGGCATGACTTTTTGGAGAATAAGAATAGATACTGTGTCAAAATGGACATTAAGTCCCATTTTCTAGCATATGTGCTTGATTTTAGAGAAGAAAAGGTCAATATTTTTCCACTCCTGAGGAAGACTTTTAAAGCAGAATATTTGGGTGATGACATTAACATTGTTGCTCATGCAGTATTAGGGGTGGGGATCTCTTGGGCAGGTGAAATCCACAAGCTTTTGAAATGTGGCCAGAATGTGGCACTACAACCATTTTTGTTAGGCCTAACAGTTGGGTAGTTGAAGCACCATAAGAAATGGGCATGAATTGGCTTGGATTTTCTCAGAAAATGGTATAATCTAGATGAAGTGGCACATGACAACCCATGGCTACAAGAATTCATAGCCTTAGTCAGGTCTTGTGCTTTCTACAATGACTAGTATAGTAATACTAGGGTTTTCCAAATTTCCATGTAGTCTAGTTTCACTTTCTATTTTGTTTAATCAAAGTACAATCATTGTACATGCATCTTCCTCAGATTGTAACTTTCAAGGAATATCAATGAAATTTTTGGAGATCCATATAAAGTTGTATTTTATTGTTATGCTTACTTATGCAATGTTTTGAAATTTTCAAAAATTTCCATTAAATTATCAAGAAACAAAATATAATGTTTAACATTGAATTAAAATTAACATTTTAAGGTTTAAAATTAAAAATTAATTTAATTAATAAATTACATACTTCAATGTCTAGTTTCAACAGTATAGAATAATGGAATATGTAGAACATAGTTGATAGTTACTTTTTCAATCAAATTTAATTCTCCATTGGATGGGCTTATTTTATAATCAAACTTAAAGTATCATTGAAAAATAATTTTATTTTGAAAATTAGAAATATTAGAATATATTTAAGAGACATGTTAGTAATATTATAAAGGTGATGTCGTGATTACTGTTGGATGAACAAAGATCAACAACACTAGATATTTTTTAGGTCAAATTCGACAACAATTGACTAGCTTTTCCAAATGTCCTAGAAAGAAGACAAGTGGAAAACATATATCAAGTATGAAATTACTATGCTCATAGTAGCACCATTTGATCAACTTAGATCAATGACCAGAGATGATTTTCAGGGAAATCTGGGGAATGCTCAACCATTTTTATAAAAATAGCTAGAAAGAAGACACATGTTAACTCTAATAACTAATAAATATGCTATATAAATACTCTATGCTATGAACACTCGATTAGTCATATTGTAATTACTTTTAAATTTTAATTAAACCTTTAAGTATGCCATATAAATTAGAATGATTTAACTATATTGTATTAAATCCTTAAGTATAGCCTAATATTATAATATAATCATTGAAGTAGTTTTCTAATTTCTAACATAATGGTCAATATATTAAATATTTATAAACTAATCTATTTTCATACAACACTTTTATTATAACATACTAACTTTTTATTTTTTAGTCATCATCAAAAGCATAAAATAAGATAATTATTTTTTTAATGGAAATGATTTAGTTTGAAATTCAATGCACAAATACATAGATTCCTATTTCTATTTAATTTGTTATGAATATCTTCTTATTCAATCAAAAAATATTTTAAAAAATATAATACAAATAAGTCAAATTATTTTTTAAAATAAAACATAAAACATCTTTATTCAATTTATTTTTAACCAATAATTTTTATCTTTAACAAGTGTTAATATAATGTTGTTATTATTATAATATAATAAAAATTAATATTATAATTATAATTTAATATGACATCACAAGTGTTAATATAATAAAAGGGATGCCGTGACTATCATTGGATGAGCAAGTATCAATGTCTTGAGATGTATTTCAGGGCAATTTGGGCATCACTCAACTTGTTTTCCCAAACCACCCCAGAGAGAAGACACATGGCATACATGTATCACCTGTGACTATTCACTATTCATTTCAATGTGGATGATAGACCCATCGTAAATATCATACTGACACATGTGACTTAGTGGTAGAGCATCATTTACATTGTATGAAAAAAGAAACAAGCTGACCACCATTCAATCAACTTAGGTCAATGACTCTAAATGAATTTTGGCCCAATTTTGGCAACACTCAACTTGTATTCCCATACGCCCCAGAAAGAGGACATATGGCATACTTGACATAACATCTATTTGTTAGAGAAAAGGATAATTTAATTTAATTTATTAAATCACCTTTTCTCCCTTTTTAAGATTTTGTTTTAAGCATTTTTTTAGCTTTCTCTATTTAATATTTTTTTAATAATTATTAAATAGCTTTCTCCTTTCGGTTACCCTTAGTAACTTATTAGGTTACCCTTTTCCGGTATCCATCTCCTTTTATAAAGATTGATCTCTTTGTAATTATTATCTCTTGAATAATTTATTCTTCTTTTGAATATACAATTTTCGTGTTTTCAGATCAAACCCTAGCCTCTTCTTGTCTTTTTCTTCTCCATGATAGGTTTTTTGCATGCAAGTATTCTTGGGCTTCATGGATTCAATTTGCATATTTACTCAAATCCTACATGGTATTAGAGCCAGATTTGCTGTAGCTTGTTCGATATTTGGAGAAAAAGGGAGAAAAAGGGTTTTACAGATCAGAGCTAGTATTTTTTCAGTATTTCCTAAGAAAATAGGGGGGTCACCAATTTTTAGAGCAGTTTGAGGCTAAATGAACTTCACAGACTTCATGGATGTATCCAAAAGGTGTCAAAACCCTCATTTCCATATAAATTTTGTTTGATTTGGACAATGTTGATCCAAGAGGCACTGGTAGGGCCATGTGACCTCTGCATGTAGTTTGAGGCAGAATTTTTTTTGGCCATTTTAGGCTACCGCAATTAGTTGGAACTGTTGGCAATCATCGAAACCACTAGTGATTGTGGTAAACCACCGGTGGTTACTGCCAATGGTCCCACAGACAACCATTGCTTGGTGGTCACTCTCACTCCACCACCGCCTCCCACGAGTAGCTTTCGCTAGCGGTGCCACCCACCCACCACTGCCGCCAGTGGCTCTACCGCCCAACCTCTGCATTGCCTCTGCCCTTGGTGGCACTTTTTTGTATGATTTTTAAAATTATTTTTTATTATTAAAAAAAATAAGTTTTTGTGCATTTCCATGGGTCTTGTTGGTTTTCTCTCCATAACTTGAGCATAAGGATGTATTTTTTCAATCCAAAAAATGTGCCAGAAAGCTGGTTTCGAGATGGAGACATTGGTATAGGCATTTTTTGGTTTTGATGTAGTTTGGTTGCCTATTTTGGTAGTCAAAGCTGAATGTTATGTTTTTCACTCTAGAGGGCATATCTTGAGCATCCCATCTCTATTTTTTGAAAACGTTATATTTTTGGAAAGATGGTTTTGTCTACTTTTAAAAAATGATGTAATTTCTTCTAGATTCTTTTCCATGCTCTTTCTATTATGTTTTTTCTTTTTTTCTCTATGGTTGATATCTTGGATGTTTTAGGTCCAGGGATCATTTTCTTGGCTTGGGATCTCTTCTTTTGGGCTATTCTATCTATTGTATCAACTCTTTTCCCTTTCTAACCATTTTTGATATAATTTGTAAGAATTTTATGCAAACACATTGAGATAAAGTGCCTCTCCTTTCTTTTTGGGATCTTTCTCATCATTGTGATTTATTGTACTCACACTATATTAAAAAGTGCCATGGGGGGATAGTTGTTGCTGTTTAGGCCCTCTTCCTTTTTCAAGTGAGTGTCCTTTCCATGATATTAGCCCCATGATGTGTTGGTGACATGTGCCTTTATAGGTGTCTATATCTCTTCCTCACTCTTGATGTTCTTGGTTCTTTCTATTTTGTAGGAGATTTTTGGCCCACTTTCTCAGTTGTGTATCACCTCACCCTGGTTTGCATTAAGGAGGGGGGGGGGGGGGGGGGGGGGTTCTTCTATTGTTCCTAATGCTTCCTTGGTTTGTTGGAGTGAGCTATGTATTCAATATTTGATCCTATGTACTAGGCAATTGCAGTGGCTGGATACCTATGCATTTTAGTGAGATGGATCATCTACCATATAGATGCTCTTCTTTTCATTCTATTTCAGAGCAAGTTCTTTAGACCAATAATTTTTTTTTGATAGAGTTTTCGGCTTCTTCATGCTTCAGTGGTTTTCTTCATGATCACTCTTTGTTCCTATTTTTTGGAACATTCCTCTAGTTGGAGGCTTCTGCAGTCCTTTACTAGATTTTCTACTATCTCTTTTTAGAGTAGAGTTTTTTCCACTGGGTTTTCTCTATCTCTTCATTTCATAGAGATTTTTTTGTGATTGGGTACCTCATCAGGCCTTGTTACCAGGACCCAAGTTTTCTTTCAGCTTTGTTTGTAGCTACATTGTGGCTAATCTTAAGGGGGGGTGTTAGAGAAAAAAGATAATTTAATTTCAATTATTAAATTATCTTTTCTCCCTTCTTAAGATTTCACTTTATGTATTTTTTAGCTTTCTCTATTTAATATTATTAAATAGCTTTCTCCTTTAGGTTACCTTTAGTAACTTATTAGGCTACGCTTTTTGGGTTTTGATCTCCTTTTATAAGGATTGATCTCTTTGTAATTATTATCTCTTGAATAATCTATTCTTCTTCTAAATATACAATTTTTCATATTTTTAGATCAAACCCTTGCCTCTTCTTGTCTTTTTCTTCTCCGTGATAGGTTTTCTGCATGCAGGTATTCTTGGGCTTCATGGATTTGATTTGCATATTTGCTCAAATCCTACACTATTGAGGCATCAACATCCTTTACATATTGTTCGATAAATAAAGATCGAATAACCCTAGCCATATTTTAGGTCAATTTCAGCAAGAGTAGTCTTGCTTTCTCCAGTGACACACAAATAAGGCACATTCCATACATGTATCAAGTGAGAAGGAAGATACATGACATTTATGGGGACCGTGATGCAGTGACGAGACATGTAAAGAGTTAATGGTCGATGTGCCTACTATTGTTGGAGCATCAAAGATTGACAACTCAAGATTTATTTCAAGCCGATTTTGGCTACCATCATATTTTTTCAATATTTCCCTATAAAAGAAGTCTTGAGAAAGAAGTCATTGAATCTTTAGAGATTAGCAATAATTACTAGAGTTAATCCTAAATTATACTACAATGTCGTACATTTATAATTTTGTAATTAATTATAATACTGGCTATCCACTTTTCAATATATGTAAGAATTAATATCAGACACATTCTTGACTTTGTCGATTCTACAATTTGTAAAATTTTCTTTTGTTTAGACCGAAAGGTTTAGTTTTTATTGTTCAATCTTGGATCTCTGCACAAACTACAAATCCAAGATTCATCAAAAGCATTGGAGCACCAAAAAGGGGTTAAGAATCATAATTTCCAAGTTGCAACATAGACCCAGTCTTCCAAGATAACTCACAACATCACAAAAAATAGTTATCAATTTGAGTTTCAACCTTTTGGGTAAGATCCCAAACACATTATTTACTAACAGTATAGTAACTAGTATTGACTATAGAATTGAGGGTTTAATTTCCAGTTTATCATTCATTGTAAGCTTAAATTATTTCCTTTCTAGTGGCTAAGTAGCTTGCAAAGTTAAATATTTAAAACATAATTTAGGGTTTAAATGTTAATCATGTCTTTAAATTGTAATTTTTGTCTGTGTATAGTTCTATAAAATTTTCAATGATGAAGAAAATATACAAGAGGAGTGGCACTGGCACTGGTAGTGGAATTGCAACCCAAAAAAAAATACATGAGACCAGGAAACTATATTTTGACTTCCAAAAACTAGTTGAAATGCCAAGTTTTACTAATCAAATCCATGATATTTGGGATCCTATTATGTATGAAAGGAGTATTAAGGCAATTAGATATGCAATTGAAGATAAGTGGAATGATCCAAAAAAGGAGTCAAAATATAATAAATTGAACAACATGATAGGATCATTATAAATAAATTTGCAATGTGGGTTGGGGAATTGCCCACTTGGGGTTCCCTCAAGTATTCCCTTGTTCATAATTTGTAATGGTTTCTGCTGAAAACTATGATGAAAATAGAAGGACAATTGTTACTCAAAACATAGAGTAGGTAATTTTGTCAATCGCATGGAGTGAATTTGGTAGACTATTGGACCTAGGGTATGAAGCACAAAACCCAACCCAACATTAACTTGGAAAAAAATGGCACAAACATATAACAACTTAGGACTAGATAGAAAACATTGTTATATCAGAGGGTTAGCATACATATTCAATCTACCTCATGATCATAAACCTCCTTATGAATTGAATTTTTTTTGCAATGGGTTTAGAATATTGTATCTCTTCTATCAATGTGTTTTGGTTTGGAAAGTAATGAGAAAGTGTGTGCCAACATTCTAGAAATGATTTTCAATATTCTTTGTCTAAAACAACTAGTAGGATATAATCATATTAGGTACATTGTACATCACATACACAACCAATTGTTAATGATTAAAAGCGTGTCATACCCACTATCACATAAGAACCTTAGATACACAACCTACTTGTGCTATGTTCTATTATCAAAGCATCATTTTTTTTTGAAACAAACAAACTTTAACTTAAGTTTGATAAACCAAAATTTGAATGGACACCTATGATTAGGATGGGTGATCCCCAAGGGAACTACAACCACTTTGTAGTATTCTTTTTGACACCAATTTATCATAAAATTACATGCACTTCAATGCCTAAATTGTTTATGTCTTGTAAACAATTAATTAAACTAGGAAGTCAAATTCAATTGGTCGACTGGTACTTTATGGAAGACTACACTATATTAAGATTTTATAGTACAATTGTAGAACCCTACAAACTTCCAATACATGTGATAGAGAGGGTATTCACATTGGAATATGTACGTCAGATGGAAAACACAAATGTATGCTTTCATGGTCAGCAAAAGAAAACCATTTTTCATTTGAAAGAAGAGCATTCAATGTGGTACATAATTTTTTTTTTTTAATTTATAGTTTTTAAATTTGATGTTGTCGGGCACTGGTAGTATGATCCGCTAAGCATAATTGGTACAAAGATTGTATAGAATGGGAACTCTACAAGAAAATATCAACATGAGAGTATGCCACTAGTTGAAATATTTAAAAACATGGACTCATGGGAAGAAGTCAAAATAGAGATGGAGAAATGCGATAGTGAAAACAATATTTCAATATAGGAATTGTTAACACATAGTGGATCCCATGATATCCATATTTCAATATTTCTATTTTGACTTCTTCCTATGAGTCCATGTTTTTAACAATATTTCAATATCCTATAATTTCTACCAAATAGTGGATCATCCAAGTAAAAAACATCTTCCAGAAGCCATAAATAAAGATTGTGTAGCTGCACATTAGTGTCGATAAAAAATTAATGCTTTTTGGGAAATGATGAAGAATCTTAGCAACCCTAAGACCTCTATAGATTTTAAAGACTTGCTTGAGGATGAAACATTTAGAAAATTATGGGATAATGAGCATCTAGATGCAGTAGCAACACACCATAATGCAGATGATGAAGACAATGAGTATGAGGTTTGTAAGGATCCTACATCCACTACCATAGGCACTTCCATTGGTTCCACTAAATTCACTACTCTAACTACTAGTACAGTAGTAGTACATTTGATTCAATTGGATAATATATTGTACTTAATTAGAAGACAAGGGAAAAATATGGAATAGGGTCAAAGATGATAGAAAAAATGGGTTATCCAAGTGATGGTGGGCTTGTGGACATAATAGGTCAAGGGAATTGGTATCCACTTCCAATACCAGAGCCACCAAAACTTGGTCATAAACTAGTCATTGGAGATGAGTTAGATGATCCATCAAGTTCTTCAAAAAAAGGTGAATCCATGCCATTATTCATCTAGGGTGGAATTCTAACCTCCCATGTTGTTTCATCTTCAAAAATAACGATGTGACTGAAATTTGACCAACATACTGTAGTTGAAGGTCACTATGCAAAGAAGCAAAAGGTTTTTAGGGAAAACTTTAAGAAACCCCCTCCTCGAAAAATATATAAATTCATGGAAAATCCAACATTACTTTTGGGAGAAAAAATAAATTTTTGTTGGCAAATTTTTTTCAATGTCACAAAAATTTTAATGTTAGATGCGAATTTTCTTCGACTATTACAAAATTTCATAAAATCAATGCGATTTTGTCCCTTTTGATACAAAGGGTATATATTGTACATGGTGATTTTTCCCATTCATTGGAAAAAAAAAAAAAAAAAAAAAAAAAAAAATTATATATATATATATATATATATATATATATATATATATATATATAAAATAAAAAAATAAAAAAATAAATATATATATATCACATTAGGCAATTTTTCCCATTTGTTGGAAAAAATATATATTGCAGTAGGTGATTTTTCTCGTTTATTGGAAAATATATATATTTGATTAGGTAGTTTTTCCTTCTTATTGAAAAAAACATATATAATGCATTGGCAAATATGGTTGGATGAAACGTATGTGGAATGTCTTATTCAATTTATGGCATGGTGGAATCTATTTGAAAAAACATTCTTTAAATTGCAGACATCCTACTCAATGTTGCTATTATCAGAAAAGTAGTTGGTTGCCAAGAATGAGACTACCTGTGGAAGAGGGATCACCGAATGAAAATCCAAGCCCTGTTGACAACCTAGATTTGTCTATGGAGGTGGATGAAGAAAAAAGTGATCTTACTATTGGGCTTATTATAGCTTTGCAAATTTTCTCTGCTAATCTTGAGGATGCCATCAAAGAGCTCAAAAAGGAGATGGAAAAGGCAGACCTTTGAGTGATGTTTGTTGAAATAGATCTCGACCCTACTAATTTTGAAGATCAAATTGTAGATGCAGTGGAACAACAAAACTAGAACTTCAATGGTTTTGCGATGTTTTGAAGGATAAAAGAAGTGTTACACAAAGAATTGTCAGCTTATTTTTTAGGACATATTATCGAAAGTGTATGATTTTGAAATGTAATGGTTCAAAGCTTCATCACTTCCCTTTTTGAGGGAAACTACAACCATTATTGGTTTACTATAATATTTATATAGATGAAATGTAAAGTAGATGCAAAGAATACAATGCAAAGTAAAACCCTTTTTGTTGACATTTGATATCTCAGTGGGCATGATGTTTTTTTTGGGCTCTAGTTATTTTATAGTAATCATAAATTTACTTTCTAAATTTTTGTAAATCATAATTTTACTTTATAGTAAGTACTTACTAGTTAGTAGTAGTACACAGTACATACTACACATGCTACATGTGACTAGGAATTGATGTATGTAGTAATGGATTTTTGGGAAATGTTTCTAATATCATTTCATATCTCCAACATACGTGTGTAACAAGTAACATCCATTTACAGACTATCATTTGTCAGATGATAATATATCAATGGTTGAAGGTTTATTTCAAGCCAAATGTCTGGAATGAAGCCTTGACCTTGTTCAAGTCTTCAGAATGGTGACATGTTTCCTTCCAGTTTATACGACTTGTAGTGGATAGTACATACATGTCTTTGTAATTGTTAGTGGCATTCTCTCTTCCATTGGCTTTTCATGCATAACAACTTTTTTGGCATGAACTTGCATTTATATTGAAGATTTGTGAAGATTTAATAATTTAAAACAAATGAACTAGAAGCCAGACAAACAAATATGTAGGGAGTCAAAACCATTTCTCAGCCACTCAACTTATTTATAGGAAATTGAGCTGCTTCTTTTGTCATTGCTCATCTCATTTTTGGTAGTCAATGTAGACACCTAAAAATCGTTTAGAAAATAAAGTATTTTTATTTTCTGAAAAAGTCCTGATGACATCATCATTTATTAATTAATTAATTAATTAATTTTTATGCCATTAAATCCCTTTATCTTAATTAAAAATATTTAATTAAGGAATCCCTCCCAAAAATGTTTAAATCTTATTTAAACATTATTTCCTTATTTATTAATTATTTAATTAATAAATTGACCAAAAATCCTAAAATAAATAAAAAATTTATTTTTTGCCCAAAACTTGGCCAATTTCCTTATGACCACTAACATCTTCCAAAATCTTCTAATCCTTCTTTAATTTTGATTAAAGGCTAATCCCATCATTTCCTACCCCTAATCCCAACTCAAAATATTTAATTAAGATTAAATATTAATCCTCATGTTTATTAAAAAAGTTTTAATAAATATCTCCTCAACCCAAACCCTTGAAATAAATAAAACTTTATTTATTTCTTAAAAATCTAATTTATCCTCATCCTAAGAAGTTCTAGACTCTTCTAGAAAGTCTTTATCCTCATCCTAGGAAATTCTAGACTATTCTAGAAAGTCTTTATCCTCATCCAAAATCTAGACTCTTCTAGAAGATGTCTTTAAACCTAATCCTAATCCCCTCCTAACCTTGTCACATTCCCTAAACATGGGTTAAAACTTACTAACCCAAGCCAAAGTTAACAAATATCTCCTCCTTCACCCACCCTCATTAAATGCCATCCACTTGCCTATCCCTAAGCTAATCCTAAACCATCCTAATCCATCCTCTAATCATTTGCACAAGCCTAAACAAGCTTAAAACCTTCTTAATCAAGTCCAAGTCGAAATTGCTCTCATCACCCTCAAAATATCTCAACCATAAAACTTTATGAAGTCCACTAGGTCATAAATGACTCTTACAAGCCCTTTTATTGCTCTTACAAGTCATTATGAGGGTCTTTATGAAGATTTTATCCCTTGAGCCTCCTTTGTTGACTCATCCTTCCCCTTTCCTCCATCCTCTCACCATGTGACTTGTGTCACTCCTTGATTGGCTATAAGGAAGCACAATCCATGTGCTCTCCTCTCATGCAATCTGAGCCCTCCATAAGCTTTTTCCCATCCTTGCATCTTAGCCCTCAATCCCTCAAGCCTCTTCCCTATAAATTGGATCCTTCCCCTTTGCAAAATAACACAATCCATGAAGTAAAGTTATAATGCTATTTTGAGAGCCAAATCCATACTAAAGCCATCTATCCACACTAAAAATCCACAATCATCCATTGAAGCCTTTGGAAGCATATTGAGCATACATCCTATCCATTTAGACAAAGCTACTCAACAAGAGAGCTTCTCATTGAGAGAGCCCATTAATGGCTCATATTCTCAATTGAGAGTTCATCTTAGTCTATCTTGAAGTTTATGAATTTTGTTTGGTTTGTAGAAGCTTTATTTAAATTTGGTTTCTATTAGCATACTAACATTGCTCATATACAGTCAATAGTCTGGTAATAGGTATATACTTTTACTGATCGTTCAATTTTGGTCTGGTTTACTTGGTGGTAGTTTGGTAGAGTGGTAGGTCTTGCTCTGTAGTCAAGATGGCCACTCCAATTTTCCTAACATGGAAGAGGAACATAAGGCCTTTTTAGGTGAAGTCCTTGATAAAAACCTCTTGTCAGTCTACAATGAGGTTGTTCCTGCTATAGCTATTGTAGTGAACTTAATTATTCATGTTGTGAAAATGGTTCTGGGGTATCAGTTTTTGGAGAATGAGAATAGGTACTGTGTGAACACTATCACTATGTCCCATTTTCTATCCTCTCTGCTTGACCTCGAAGAAACAAGGGTCGACATTTTGCTGCTCCTCTAGAAGATTTTTAAAGTAGAATACTTGGGCGATGACATTGATATTATTGCTCATGTAGAATTAGGGGTGGGGATCACTTGGGTGGGTGAAATCCATAAGCTTTTGGAACTTGGCTAGAATGTGGCCTTGCAACCATTTCTATTGGGCTCGACTACTGGGCAGTTGAAGCACCATATGAAATGGACAGGGATTGGCTTGGATTTTCTTCAAAAATGGTATAACCTAGATGAAGTGGCACAAGACAACCTGTGGCTAGAAGAATTCACAACCTTAGTCCAGTCTTGTGCTTTCTACAATGACTAGTACAGTAGTACTATAGTTTTCCCCTAAAGTCTGGTTTCACTTTCCATTTTGTTTTATCAAATTACAATCTACTGCAAGTTGTAATTTTTAGGTGACAATGAATATCAATGATATTTCTAGAGTTCCATATAAAATTGTATTTCATTGTTATGCTTACTTATGCAATATTTTGTCATTTTCCAAATTTTCTATTAAATTGTTAAAAAAAAAAATATAACATTGAACATTGAACTAAAATCAACTTATTGAGGTTTCACAATTAACAGTCAATTTAATCAATAGTTACTTTTACAATCAGATTTAACTCTCCATTGGATAGGCTTATTTTAAAATCAAATTAAAAGTATCATTGAAAAACCATTTCATTTTTTAAAATTAAAAATATTCTAATATATTTAAGAACTATGTTACTAATATTATAAAGTTAAAAGGTCATGCTGCAGTGACCCTTGGATGAACAAAGATCAATGACTTTAGATGATTTTCGGGTTGCATTCAACAACAACTGACTAGCTTTTCCAAAAGCCCTGAAAAGAAGACATGTGACAAACATGATCAAGTGTGATATCACTATGTGCATAGTAGCATCATTTCGTCAAGTTAGATCAATGACCAGAGATGCTTTTTGGGAAAATGTAGGGCACGCTCAACCAATTTTATAAATGCAACCAGAAAAAAGGCACATGTCATCTCTAGTCTATAATAACTAATACATATGCTATATAAGAACACTCAAGTATTCATATTCTAATCACTTTTTAATTAAAACTTTAAGTATGCTATATGAATTAGAATAATTTAACTATATTGTATTAGGTCCTTAAAGTTAATTATATTTTAAGCATCTTCAAAAGCATAAAATAAGATAAATACTTTTTTAATGTTAATGGTCTAGTTTTAAATTCAATGTCCATTGCACAAATACACAAGTGTTAATAGAATCTTGTTTTTATTATAATATAATAATAATTAATATTATAATTAAAATTTAATATGATGATGCAAGTGTTAATATAATAAAGGGGATGCCACCACAACTGTTGGATGAGCAAGGATCAATGACTCAAGATGTATTTCAGGCCGATTTGGACAAGACTCAACTCATTTTCCCAAATCACTCCAAAGAGAAGACATGTGGCATACATGTAATATAGGTGACTATTTGATAATCATTTTGACATGGATGGTGGATATCATATTGATACACGAGGTAGGGAATCAAGCCGACCATCATTCAATCAACTTAGATCAATAATTCCAAATGAATTTTGGGCCAATTTTGGCAATAGTCGACTTGTATTCATATATTTCCTAGGAAGAGGATATGTGGCATACTTGATGTAAGATCTATTGTAGCATATACATCCTTTATAGTGATCCACACCATTCGATCAGCAAAGATCAAATGACCCTAGTCATATTTTAGGCTAATTTTGGCTAGCGTAGTCTTGCTTTCTCAAATGCCATGGAAAGAAGACATGTGCCATACATGAATTGGGTTAGAAAGAAGACATATGGCATTGAAATAGACCATGGTGTGGTAATGAGACATGTAAAGATCGATGACTCAAGATTTATTTTGGGCCAAATTTGGCTACCTTCAATTTTGTTTCAAAATTTACCCCAAAAAGAAGTCTTTAGAAATAAGTCTTCATAAATCAGCGATAGCTATTAGAGTTAATCTTGAATTATACTATAACATCGTACATTTATGGTTTCATGAATAGTTATAATACTAGCTGTCCACTGTACAATGTAGATTAGAATTAATATCAAACACATGCTTGAGTAATTTGCTTTTTGCATACTGTAAGGTTTAGTTTTCATTATTCAAACTTGGATTTTTGCTCTGTGCACAAATTACCAATCCAAGGACCAAGATTTAATAAAAGTAGTGGAGCTGGGAGCATCAAAAACCTAGTCTTCTTTGATAACTCACAACATCATAGAAAATAGTTATCAATTACAATTTCAACTTTCTGGGTAAGAACTAAGATTCTGTATTCCTAAACATATTTTTTACTAATAGTATAGTAACTAGTATTGGTTGTAAAATTCAAGGTTTAATTTCCAATTTATCATGTATTATAAGCCTAAATTATTTACTTTTTAGTGGCTAGGTAACTTGAAAAGTTAAAAATTACAAATATAATTTAGGGTTTAAATGTTATTCATGTCTATAAATTAAAATTTGTGTTTGTGTATAGTTCTGTAAATTTTTCAATGATGATGAAAAAATACAAAAGGAGTGGCATTGGCAGTGGAATTGCAACCCAAAAGAAAATATAGGGGCCCCATAAAATAGTTTTTCACATGCACAGACTTGTCAAAATGCCAGGTTTTATTGATGAATTCCATCATATTTTAGATCTTGTTATCTATGGAAGGTGTATTAAGGCAATCAGATATGAAATTTAAGATAAGTGGAATGATGCACAAAAAGAATCAAAATATATTAAATCAAACACTATGATAGGGACCATTGTAAACAAAGTTGCAATGTGGACTGGTGGAATTGCCTGCTTGGGGTTCCCTCAAGTATCCCCTTGTCTAGAATTTGTAATAGTTTGTGCTAAAAACTATGATGAAAATAGAAAGGCAATTGTGAATTGAAACACACAAGAGGTAATTTTGTCTATCACATAGAGTGAATTTGGTAGACTATTAGACCTAGGTTTGAAGAAAAAAACCCAACCCACATTGACCTGGAAAAATTGGCAGAAACATATGGCAATTTAGGTTCAGATAAAAAACATTGTTATATTAGAGGGTTAATAGACACATTCAATCTACCTCACGATCATAAAACTCCTTACGGATTGAATGTTTTTTTATAGTGGGTTCAAGATACTATATCTCAGCTATCAATGTGTTTAGATTTGGAAAGTAACAAGAAAGTGGGTGCCAACATTTTAGAAATGATTTTCAATATTCATTATCTCAAACAACCCATAAGATATAATTATATTGGGCACATTGTACATCACATGAATGAACAATTGTTAATGGTTAAAAGAGGGGAAGCCTCACTATTACAAAAGACATTTAGATACATGACCTACTTGTGCTATATTCTATTATCAAAGAATCACCAAATTTTTGAAATAAAAAAGCTTCAAATTAATTTTGGTAAACCAATATTTGAATGGACAATTGTGATTAGGATGGATGATCCCCAAGGGAACTACAACCACTTTGTAGACTTCTTTTTGGCATTACTTTATCATAAAAATTACAGGCACTTCAATGCCTAGATTTCTTGTGTCTTGTAAATGATTAATTCAACTTGGAAGTCAAATTCAATTGGCTGACTAGTACTTTATGGAAGAGTACACTATATTAAGATTTTATGATTCATATGTAGAACCCTACAAAATTCCTATACATGTGACAGAAAGGGTATTTGCATTTGAATATGTATAGTAGAGGGAAATCACAAATGTATTGTTTCATTATCAAAAAAAGAAAACCATTTTTTCTTCCTTGCCTATCAAATGCAAAGGGTTCACATTTGAGAGGACAACATTCGATGTGGTACAATAATTGTTTGCAATTTTTAAATTTGACGTTGCCAAGCACTAGCAGTATGACCCACTAAACATAATTGGTACAAAGCTTGTATAGAATGGGAACTCTGCAAGAAAATGTCAACATGAGAGTGTGCCATTGATTGAAAGATTAAAAAATATGAACTCATGGGAAGAGGTCAAAATAGAGATGGAAAAATGCTCTAGTGAAAAAAAAATTCAATACATACATTGGCAGCACAAATTAAAGAATTGCATTGACAAAAAGAAAAACTGCAGCTCGTGACATCTTACAATTTCTACTAGAAAGTAGATCATGAAAGTAAAAAACATCTTTTAGATGCCATAAATCATGATTGTATAGTTGCAAAATGGTGTCAATCAAAAATTAATGCATTTTGGGAGATAAGGAAGAATCTTGACGAACCAAACACCTTTGTAGATTTTGAAGACTTGCTTGAGGATGAAACATTTAGAAAATAATGGGATAATGAGCACCTAGATGCAGTAGTAACACAATGTGATACAGTTGATGAAGGAAATGAGTATGAGGTTTGTAAGTGTCCTTCATCCATATCCACAGGCACTACCACTGGTTCCAATGAATCCACTTAGGGGCAAATATGATAGGAAAAATGGGTTATCCGGATGATGGTGGGCTGGGCATAATAGGTCAAGGAAATTGGTATCCACTCCCAGCACGAGATGTATCAAAATGTGGTCATAAACCAAACATTGGAGATAGGTTAGATGACCCATCAGGTTTAAAAATAGGTGAACCCAAGAAAATTTTCACCCCAAGTGGATATATAACCTCCCAAGTTGTTTCCTTTGCAAAAGGTACACTATGATTGAAATTTGACAAGATCACTGCTCCTGGAGATGAAGGTCACTATGCAAAGAAGAAAAAGATTTTAGATACTGATACTGATACAATGCCAATCTCAACTCTCTCAGCATAAAACCTTCAGAATAGTTCAAAAACTCCACTTGTTAGTGATAGTGGGGTAGGATTAGGAAGTGGTGATGCTATTGGTATTGGTAATCCTCAAAATATAATTATTTCAACCTCGAGCATTGGTGGAGACAAGTACAATGTTGCAAGTGCTCTTTCTCCTTTCAAGCATTGTATTGTATTGACAAATCCAAAATTTGAATTCAATAATTTTGTATCAAATTTTTGAGAAACCACAAAGATGAATAGAAAAAATAATAAGGCATTCAAGAAGGATGTACTTGAGGTGGTTTGATCTCAGGAACTTGCATCGAGTAGAATATTTCTAACATATAACACAAATAAATAAAGGATGGAGTTTATGATTGTTTATCCCCTATAGCTAGATAATAATCCACTAGAGAGTGAGATAAATCCATCAAATTTTCATCTTAGCACACTATTAATGAATTTCTCCAAAGTACAAAATGTGAAAAAATTTGGTGTAGCAAGAAAGACCAACTTTGTGGTCTACAGTTCCTTGTTCAAGGTGGAGAGAGAAAAAAGGGCTAGAGAAGGAAATTGAAAAGTTAAAAGTAGACCTGGAAAATGCAAAGGAAAAGGAGAAAGCAATAGATAGAAGGTGCAAAGAAATAGAGAAAAGGATTACAAATACTTCCTCTCAAGAACCAAGTGCACAGCCTTAGCCAGAAAATATGGAGGTAGAAATGAAAATTCTAAAGGAACAATTGGAAGAAAACAACAAAAATCTATCTGATGTAAATGTAGAGAGAGAAGTAGAACTCAAGATGTTGATGGAACAATTGAAATAGAGCAATAATAAACTTAGTGATACTCTAAACCATGTTAATATCAAAGCTGATGAAAAAATCAAAGAACTCAGGGACAAATTGAAAGAAATAAATAAAAAAATTGAGGATGAAAGAGCATATCTAGTAGATATTTTCAAAAAGTTAGAGTCTAGTGGACATACAATTATTAACATAAATAAGGAATTGGACAATGAGAAGGAAAAAGCAAAACAATGGGAAGAGAAAGCAGAGGAAATAAAGAAACAAACTAAAAATCAATTGTCACAAATGGTGCAATAGGTACAAAAGGCTAATAAAATGATCAAAACCTTGAATAAAAAATTCTTTGAGTCAAATGAAAAATAAAAAAATTCAGTCAAGCTAATTAAAGAAAAAATGTGGGGGGAAATTATGGAAAATACTGATAGGTTGTGTGACTAGTCTGAATTGCATCAAAGTTTTTGAGCTATTTATTGGAGTATCAAAGAGAAGATTGAGAAGAACAATGACCTTTTTAAGCTCAAGAAGACTGCAAGACAAATTATATACATAATCAACACACATAGTGACATGTATTTAGCTACTCAAGGAGTTAATGACCACGTTAGTGCATCAGTAAAGACATCAACTATCATTCAAAAATGCTAGAGTATATGGGAAGGAGAGGAATATTTGAACTCATTTGGGAGAAAACTCACCAAGATGGATGAAAAAGAAAAAATAATGATAAGTCTTGGTTTGCCGACTCCTTGATCTAGTAATTCATCAATGACATTCATTAGCAGTGAAGTTCACCAAAAAGAGTTGGAGGCCAAAATGATGTCTGAAATAGTCAAATTTCCTCAAGATTAAACTCGTGAAGGCATTTTGAATTGCATCAAACCGTTGGCGAATTTGAATGCACTATTGGATGTAGCATTGCTTTCAAGTAAATCTTCTAAATATGGAAGTTTGATGAAGTTAAAGGTCATCTACTATAACATAACAAATTTTAAAACACCAAATGAAGCAGACTTCAACATCCTAAAAAAGATGACTGAATCTTCAGTCATATCATAAGACATCCATTAGGAATCAACATATGTATAATGTGACACTTGGAAAGTGATTTTAATCATCTTCATAGTGTTTAATTTATTTCTATTTGTAATTGTTTGATATGATTTTAAATTTTGAACTTTATTTCTTGAACAAGATAAACATAGCTAAATTAAAATGCTATTTTGTTTACTAGGTCTATCAAATGCAAAGGCAAAAAATGTAACTGATACTGAATTAGATTTTAGTCTAAGATTCTAAGACTCTTCCCATGAGGCAAAATGACCTAAAGCTGTTGTTGCTCCCTTATTTCTATATTTGTATAGAAGGGAATTCAGGGTCATTTCCTAAATGTTATAGTTGTAAATTTAGTACTTTTAACTCATGATTATAAAATTGGGTATTCAAATTTAAAATTTGCAAATTGAAATCATTGAATTTTATCATTTGATTTGCTATATTTTCACAAAAAATCATCAAGGATTGTCATTGTACCATAACAATGTATCATATGAGCATAATAATGAAAATGAAAAATAATAGTAATGGTAAAACTTGAATGAATCTTGATTCATGAATCATGGCATCATCTAACTTAAAATGTACTTGTTTGTTTGACATTAGACATTTAAAAAATGATAGAACTTATTATGCATGATAGATGAATCATGAATAGATTCAGATAATAATTCATAATTGACACATCATACCATAACTGTTAAACTTGCCACATCATCTCATCATCTGAATCTTCTGATTCCTCGACATCAAGTTCAAATAGTCCACCATGCTCCATGTTTTCTCCAATAGACATACCTTCATCATCCTGATAGTAATCCTTAGCTTCAAGATCAATGCTACCACTACCAGCACCACTACCTGAATTACTGATCTCATTGTTTAAAACATTGCCCAAACCTCTTCTTTGGCATTTCTTTGTCCACAATTTCAATGCCCTTTCATAAGGAAAAGTATTGATTTCATATATGGATGTATACAACCTTAGAAAATTTTCTAATATCTTTTCTAGTTTATTTCTTACTTTTGATTTTAGGAACCCCAAAGCACTGAAAACTTTCTCATCCTCCACAAACCCCAATATCATGGTATAACATAATTCAGCAAGCTTGAAAAATTCTAATATTGAATCTCACAACACTTTGCTCTAAGCTAGATTTGTCCAAAGTTTGGTTACGAATCCTTCTTCTCTGGGGTTCCATATAAGATCAGATTGTTCCATCATTTTATAGGAAAAATGATGTGACTGCTCTCTCAAATGAGATTCATCTAAAACTCCATTTACAGTCAGCCCACTGATTTCTTTACTTTTGCAAAATTGATCTATGAAAACTATTAACTTATCTAAAAAATCTTTATCACTTCTTAAATTCTAGTAATGGAGAAACACAACACACATTGATTCAAGCAATTCATGTCAAGGCAATATTTCTCTAATTTTTGAGGAAAGATTATAAGAAATATCCTTCACAGAATTAATTACAAACTCAACAATTTGTTCAAACACTTCCTTTGTAACAATTAATTTTTGTTATGTGGATCTCTTTCCTTTTCTCATCGACACAGGCCTTCTATAGTAGTGCATTGGTATCTAAACACCCTGTATATTGGCACATAATTCCCCCTTTCTATCAATCTTTAAAAAGTTATTGGGATTATCCAAATCTTTGATTCTCATCTACCCTGAAAAATTTTCATCCATAGAAAAGGAATCTAAATTTCAATAGAGATTATCGAGGGCCGCACATGTCATTTTACACAGCATAAAATATTTTGCAATATACATATATCTTTGTTGGATCTTGTTCACTATATTTCACATTTCCTCTAGCATGGGGAGAATGGATGCTAATGGTAAGAGTGTCTCTACATTACTTAACCTTTCAAGAAAATCACCATATTTTGATTGACCACCTTGATCATTGCAGGTTGATTCCATTGTACCAAGAAGTGATGGATATTTAGAAAAAACTCGATGAGCTGGTCCATCCAAAGAGATATATTTGCTGTCATTATCCTTAAGCAACTTTCTCCCATTAGCTAGGCCCTCAAAGAATTGTTTAAATTCTCTAAATCATTTAGGACATCGAAAAAAGTGCATATAGATCTCTTTGATTAAAACTTCAACTTTTTATATTTGTGGAGAGTTTTTGACAATTCCAAAAGCTAGATTCATTCTATGGACAACAATGTAAGGTGCAACAAATTCTTTTAACTTTGTGACAAGACCATTCTTGTGGCCTTGCATTATTGAAGCTCCATCTGCTCCAACACACACTAACTTTTGGGTAATCTTTATTTCATCTATACCTCCATATTCAATTAGGAAACTCTTTACTTGTTCAAATATATTTTCTACCATTGAATTATTCTTCATTTTAACAACAATTAGTAGATTGGGTTGGTAGACAAAATTGTGTATAGTATAGACATGCATGCATACCCAGGAAGTATTATCTATTGGTGTCACCTCATCTAAGGATAATGCAATGAAATTTGACTCTTTAATTTTTTCTTTTATATCTTCCTTTTCAAACATAGGAAGACAACTTTCCCATTCCAATCTACTGTTTACTGACCAGTGACTCCTCGCATAATAATTTTTTTTTTGTAAAGTGTAATAAAGTACTCAATGATGGGTAGTCTGTCATGGCACACCCTTTTCTTAAAATATAGAAGACAACACTTAATTGAAGAGCTTTACCCATTTCTCTAACTTCTATTGCTTTTGCAATAAGAGATTCCATGGAGCCCTTTACTTTAGTAGGCTTCATCTGTATTTTCTCCTGAAATTCTAAGATTTTTGCATTCTTAATATGTTGACATTCCTTCTTGGTTTTACATCTTGTAACTAATTTTTCCACTCCATTTATTATTTGCTTCTCATAAACTTTACCCATATGCTTTTCTATGATGTCAATTTTTAGTTGCAACCTCTTTTCCTTTTTATTATCCTTGAGCATATCGTACATTTGCATCCTATCAAAGGCTCACCTTCTTTTGGATTGCATACATGTTCAATGAATGGATACTTTGAGGTCCAGTCTATTTGAAATTTTTTGATTGATACATCCCAATGCCAATTTTTGTTAGATTTCACACCAGTTTTTGCATTGTATTTCTTTTTTCCCTTCCCTAGTTGTGCACCATCACCATCTTCGAAATTATCATCCAAGTCTATTATATTATTCTGGCTACTTTGGCTATTAACTTGTAGATCTTGGATACTCTGGTTATTTACCTGAATATCTCCTACAAGTTCATCATGATCAAATATATCAAGTTTTCCAAATTATTCAAGATGTGCTAGTTGAACTGGTAGTGGTAACGGTTGGGAATCTTGTAAATGCACTTGTGATGATGTTGCTTCTTGATTTTTTCCACCAAAATATGATGCCAAGGTGTGAGTACATTTGGTTGACTTTTCTTGACTTCCACCACATGTAGGACTCTTACCCTTGTTCATGTTCGACATCTCTGAAGAAATGTAGGCTACCATAAAATTTAAGTTATTCAAAAATTGACAATTGACTATAGTCTATTACATATATTTATCTAAATAGTATTCATTGGTTGTACGACCTAAACTTTAAAATATAAATGTCCTAAGTCTCCTGGTTATTGTACTGGTCCTAGTTGTTAACTGACCACTAACAATCTAACTTGTATCTACTACATATAAGAATAAACTAAAATTACAGAGAATAGACATATAGTGGTATGAGTTACTTACCTTTGGCTAAAATGCAGTTACAACCTACTTATCTATAAATATATTTATACCACTATTTTGTGGCAAAATCTATGGGAAAATTATAGGGCATACCAAATATTTGTCAAAGCCCACATAAGAAAAACCTATATTCTAGGATTTTCAAGGCAAATATGGTTCATTCATTATATGGCCATGCATAATATAGATGGTGAAATTGAATTTGAGTGGATACATGTCCCTACATTTGGGGGGCAAATTTTGTCCCTCTCCTAATACATTTTTTACAACCAAGGGTGAATTGAGGCTGTCCAAAAATATCGCGTAGCAAATCATAGGAAAAATTATTTAATTTGTCGTGTGCCAAAAATATTTTTGATTTGGTAATTCATTTCAAAACACGATCTAATGACATAAATCATCTCGCAATGGGCCCAGGGGTTTGAATTATATCTGGTAAACTTGGGACAATGCACCAACCTGCATATGTGTAAAATTTTTGCCAAATTGATGTTGATCGACGGGAAACAATTGCCATTTTGTGATTATTCACCACTATAGTGAACCCTATTTCAGATACTCATATTGATAAATGCTATTCATAATTTCCTCAAGATAAATCCTTTAGAATAGTCCAAAAACTCCACTCGTTAGTGGTAGTGGGGCAGAATTAGGAAGGGGTGATGTTGTTGGTAATCCTCAAAATGCAATTATAACAACCTTGAGCATTGGTGGAGACAAGTACAATGTTGTAAGTAATCTTTCTCCTTTCAAACATTGTATTGTATCAATAGACCCTAATTTTGAACTCTATAAGTTTGTAACAAATTTTCAAGAAACTAAAAAATGAATACCAAATTAATAAGTGTTGGAAATAAAAATGGGAAAGTAAACTCTGAGAGGGGGAGGGCGGGGGAGGGGGCTGAACCAACACTTCAAAACCTTAACTATAAAACATTCACCACACATCCATCTCACAATTTAGCATGTAAACTGAAATAGCTAACTACACATGTTCATCCATAGCATGAAACTATAGGACCAGATAACAGGCTAATGTCTAACATACTATGAGAAAATCACAAACCCAATGAATGTACATTAACACCTTCTAGTCTACCATGAAAGTGAAATGAATAAAAGAAGAAAACAAAGTTAAGAATCCCTCTTTCATTTGTAGCTCCCATGTCCCTCTTTCTTTTCCATACGATGTAGCTCCAATATTGCTTATAGTGCACACAATGTTGAAGCAAAAGCATAAGATGATGATAATGCTATGAGAATACTAGAAGATGTGATTTTAGTGTGAGAGGAGTGAAAAATCCAAAACTAGGGACCAGAAATGAGAGAAAGAATGCTCATTTTATAATCAACATGGAAGATGGGAGCATTGGATTTGTCATCTTAGATGACTTGACAAGAGATTCCTTTGAGAATCCATGACACATATGACACAAGATGCCAAGTGTAGGATTGTATGATGCTTGGAAGTCAAACTTGGCTAAAGAGGGAAAAGAATCAATGAGGTGTCATATGACACCTCAAACCCACTTAAAGCCAAGAATCTATGACAATGGAAGCCAAATATGGATGTGCATTAGAGAACAAGAATATTGGATTATGACATATCTTAGCCAAGTGTCAAAGGAGAATCCACAAGGTGTCACACCTACGTGTCATGATGATGTAATTATTTTGTAGAATATTTGAATTAAAAATCCATTATTCCACACAAATAGAAATGAGTGAAAAATGGAATTAATGGTGGAAAATGTGACTTAGGAAATTAAGAATTTCCATGGTTCATGAATAATGAATCAATTAGTTAATAAAATATCAATTAATTGAGAAGGTTAGTTAAGAAGAACAATTGGTGAAATGAAATAGGACTAAATTATGGGTCATTTAATACTATAGAGAAAATTAGTAGGGGATTGGCCAATTTGATTAAATAAGTGCGATAGTATCCTTTGATGAAATGTGACAATAATGGAGATAGACTAGGATGATGATGAGTAGACCAAAGCCATGGTAAAATTTATTGATTGATTGAAATTGATAACATGCCAAGGACACATGACATGAATTAAAGACACATAACATTTAATTGACATTGTAAAATACTACAGGACCGAGATTGGTTGATAGGGTTGATCATAATAATATTGACAAACACTATCAATGTTATTAAATGGTTAAAAATGCTATGATCTAACACCGAGAGACTCAAAAATGTCAAAGACTAGATAAAGTGAATGATAGTTTGACCTAGCACTGAGAGCCATGATAGTACTAAGGTTAGGTTGATAAGATTTGATAGATTAATAGGTTTCTGAGGCACTAAAAGCCACAATAATGCCTAGTATTGAATAAATGATGATATATTTAGGATGTTTGACATGTTTCAAGTTGGTTATGGTTGATTATAGGTGATTCTGAGTTGATTTGGGGTGATTCTGAGTTGATTTGATATGATTCTGAGTTGGGTTGATATGATTGCGAGTTGATTTGATACAATTTATGATGATGTTGAAATGGTTCCAAAATGGTGTGAAATTGATGTGAAAGATGATATGAATGATGATAGACACTATTGAGATATAATCAGGTTGGCCAAAAGATCAGAGTTAGTGGAATGAGAAAATGGGATGAATTAGTATGAAAAGTGATGTCAATTTAGGGGCCTAAGAGTATTTTCAAGGGTTACCACTCAAGATAGTGACCAAATAATGAAAATGATAGCTCAATTTTTTCAAAACAAAGATACAAATTCAATGCAACTGATGGTTCAAAAATCAGAATTGAAACACAAAAGTTGGCTTTTAGAGTGCAACCTAGGGGCTCCAGGAGCAGTTCTGGGCATCTAACTACCTCAAGTGCACCCAACGTGCACTTGGTAAGCCTAAGTGTGCTATGACAGTACCAAGTGCACTCTGAAAGTGCAGACTGTGCCCCAAAAGGCTCTAGGGCCCGACTGGACTCAAAATGACCTAAAACTTTGTGTACATGTCAAAAATAATAGAAAGAGGTCATAACATGGGTAAAATTAGTCTAACATGGTCACATTTGGTCAAAATTGGTAAAAAAAAGGTTGGACTAAGATTGGACTAGGTGGAAAGCCCTAGAAGGTTGAAAGACAATGTCGGATGATGCAAGAATGTAGGAATGGAAGATGAAGATGATTTGGTGTATTGGAACACATGATCATGGTGGTGAATGAAGAGATGAATGAAAGAAGACCAAAGAAATGAGATGAGGACCAGTTAGAATGAAGAGAATACTTTTTCCTTCAAAAAGTGTGCTATATGTAAAATGGAGCTTCATTTTGATGAAATCATAGATGTGAACCATTTTTGAGCATCTACACTTTGCCTCTCTTTGATATAATGTGATTTAGAGCATGTGTCAAAGAGCACTGATGAGAAGGCCATAACAACATGCCCCAGTAGGAATGATATATATGGGTGCCCCCTTGAGAAATTGACTAAGATATGCATATGATAGGTTAATTTGTTGACAATGAGATGGGAAAGTCATAGCAATTGATGGATCATAAATTAGAGCTAAAATGTGAAAATTATGGGGTCCAAAGTGCAGAACAAGGGTTAATGGGATTGCTGAGGCCACCATAGATAGAAAAGGGATCATCCTTGAGGCCAGATAGAGGCCATGAAGCTAGGGATAATATAGGTTGACACAGATATGCTTATAGATATGTGACCAAGGTAGCAAATGAAGAATACATAGAATATAAAGGAGATGAGGTGAGGAATAGTTAGCATGATGGGAAGGCTTTTTCTTTTTTAAAGTGCACTACATGTCAAATGGAGCTTTATTTTGATATAAAAAATGGAATGCGACACATCATGGCATAAAGGGCTAGAGTACAAAATGCAAACCTTTTGCGTAAACAAGCATGATGCTAATAGAAAATGACCTTGTCCTTCATAAGGCATATATACATGCCCAAGAATCTCAAAGGTACATTTTAATAGATAGAAAATAAAAGATGACCATGAACCATCTCGGTCACTCTCATAGATTAGTTTATATCATTGAGTGGCATAGGAACATGATCAAAGAAAAAAAACAAATAAAAAATAAATCACTCACTAAACAGCATGAGCCAATATCTATTCTTGTCCATTATTACTTTTTTTTTAGTGTTTTAAGTCTTTAGATAGTTTTTGATAGGTTGATCATGTAATAGGTCTGATTGTTGATTCAGTTGATAGGTTCATACTGACATGTTGGATTTATTGTTGGTTCACATTTCTTAGATAGTGTGATTGTTTTTGAAGTGCAGTGCTTTGAATTTTAGTCTGCAAAAGTGCAAGTTTTTATGCAAAAGGGGTGGTTATGTACAAGGTTTATTACACATTTTTGATGGGTTTTGTGATTTTTAGGGTTTTTGAGGATATTTGATGTTTTTGCGTGACTAGTTTCTTTAGAACATTTTACAATTTTTAGTGTTTACTTCAGGATATTTTATGATTTTTAGTGATTTTTTCAGGACATTTTATGACTTTTAGTGCTTTTTTTAGGACATTTTATGATTTTTAGTGATTTTTTCATGACATTTATGATTTTTAGTGCTTTTTAATGATATTTTACGATTTTTAGTGAATTTGTTTAGGACATTTTATGGTGTTTAGGATTTTTTCAGGTGTGTATTTGAATTTTTAGGATTTTTCGTGATCGTATTTGAATTTTTAAGATTTTTTCAGAATCATAAAAGCATATACAAGTGTTAGCTCCAATCCATTATGCGATAAGTCCAATGGATAAAAAGTGCCTAGGGATATGCTCCCAGTTCAAGTTCAAACTCATGCACTATGTAGGTAATATGCCCCTAGACAAGACACAAACTATGTACAAAGGCCAATGATAGAGTATGTATAGACTGGTGATGCTGTAGGTAAGATAACAATGGATATTAACCAGTTTGTGCACCATGACAAGAGACCAGGGATGTCTTGCAATACAAAGGATATGATCAGGAAATGACAAAAGGGGAAAAAACTAGATGGAATCTTGATAGATGGAGGAGCAACAACTAATTACACATGGTGCCTATTTGCCAGGTTTTCACCATGGTACATGTCCAAAGTGCCTGTTTTCCAGGTTTTCACTTTTGGATAAATTTTTTCTCTTGACTCAAATTTTCATGCCAAAATGCCTATTTTCCAAGTTTTCATCAAGGCATCCATTTTGTCATGACTTTTTTCGCTTTTTTTTCATGACATTTTTCTATTTTTTTAATATTGTTTAGGACTTTTTGCCATTTTTTTGATTTTTTTTCAAGACTTTTAGATAGAATCAAGTGTAATACTTGTGAAGATGCATATTATTGATGGACATGGGTAGTGGTTCACCCTCTAGAGTTGCAAGCTGATATACTTCAGATCCAAATGATGCAGTAACTACATAAGGTCCTTCCCAATTTGGTTCAAATTTGCCTTGTTTTTCTCTATGCTACTGAGTCTTGTAGTTCATCTTCAAGACTAGATCACTGTTCTCAAAATGATGACCTTAGACTTTTTTGTTATAGCTTCATTTGAGGTAGTTTTGGTAAGCTTGTAGATGTTTCAAGGTAGCTTGTCACTATTCATCAAGCATTTCCAGCTCATGGAGTCTAGATATTCAGTAGTTTTCATCATCAACAACATCTTGTAGGGACACTCTCAATGATGGAATTTCAACTTCAGTGGGAAGTACGACCTTAGTGCAATAGATAAGAGAGTCTGGTGTGGTGCCAGTAGGAGCACACACACTTTTTCGGTAGGCCCAAAGAGTTGGATTTAGTTGTAGGTGCCAATCTCAACTAGAATCATTGATAGTCTTTTGGAGAATCTTAACAATGGTCTTATTAGATGATTTTTCTTGGCCATTTCCCTATGGGTGGTAAATATTAGAATATCCATGATAGATTTTGTACTTCTCATAGAGCTTATCCACATCTTTATTTTGAAATGAACTACCATGGTCAGTAATGATAGCTAAGGGTACTCCACACTGACATATGATGTAGTTCAGAATAAACCTTGAAATCTACTTTCCAATGGTGAAGGTTAGAGGGACAACTTCAACCTACTTGGTTATATACTCTATTACTATGATGATGAAGTTATGACCATCAGAGGACAGAGGAGAATAGCTCCAATAAGATCAAATGCCCATTGTGAAAAGGGCTATGGAGATATGACTAGCTGCAATTCTTGTGCTAATGCATGGATTAGATTGCTATGTATCTGGCACTTATGGCATGTTTTAGCAAAATCATGAGCATCTTGTTCCATGGTTGGCCAATAGTATCTAGTTCTGATAAGTTTCTTGGCTAGAATCAGACCATTGAAATGACCTCCACATATACCTTCATGAACCTCATGTAAGGTAGTTTTAGTTTCTTGCGAGTCAAGGCATATGAGAAGGGTTTGGTCAAAGGATCTCCTGTAAAGGGTGTCACCAATGATGACATATCTAGTAGCTTTATAGATAAAGGTGTGATAATCATTTTTGGATAAGTTGGGTGGTAGGATTTGGGTGTGTAGGTAACCATAAATGTTTTGATACCAGGGAGAATTGGGACCAACAAGTTCGCACACAAACTCAGATTGAGGGAGCTCAAATGATGGAATCAAAAGTTGCTCACCAAGGAATTCACAACATTCCACATTTTGAGGCATGTCAATCATAGAAGTGATGGTAGCCATAGCATCAGATTGCTTGTTGTGTATTCTTGGTAGCTAACAAAAAGAGATAGTGACAAATTTAGACTTAAGGAAGTCTACCATCTGCTTGCAAGGCATTAACTTATCATCTTTGGTTTCATAGTCATTATTGACTTGGTAGATGACCAACTAGGAATCAACAAAGACTTGTAAATGTTGAATGTTCCATTGGATAGCTACCTTGAGTCTTGTGATTGTTGCCTCATATTTTGCTATGTTGTTTGTACAATGGAATGCTATCCTATACAACTTGGGGATTATGTCTCCTTGGGGAGTGATAAACATAATGCTAGCTCCTAAACCATTTCTTGTATGTGATCCATAAAAGTAAAGCTTCCATTCATTAGCTATATCCATGTTAAATATGGCTTCATTTGGAAATTCTATCAACATAGGATGATCATCTGTCATAGGTGCTTCTACTAACCGATCTGCTATCAAATGCCCTTTGATTGCCTTTTTGTCTACATATTCTATGTCAAATTCACTAAGAATCATGACCCATTTAGCTAAGCATCCTATGAGAGCAGCCCTACTTAGGAGATACTTTAGCGGGTCAACCTTAGCGATGAGCATTTTTTTTTGATGGAGCGTGTAATGTCTTAGATTTTGGGCTGCAAAGACAACATCAAGGAAAGCTCATTCAATGAGTGAATAATTGAGTTCATATCCCAAAAGTGTTCTTCTAATGTAATATATAGCTCACTCTCTTCCTTGTTCATCATTTTTGGCTAAGAGAGCTCCTAATGCTATATCTATAGTAGATATGTATAGAATGAATGGTTTGCTTAGAATAGGAGCCATTAAAACTAGTGGATGTAGAAGATAATCTTTGAGCTATTGGAAGGATTCTTGGCATTGTTTGTTCCATTGAAAGGATACTCCCTTACGTAAGAGGTGTTGAAAGGAGTGACACTTGTCTGCTAGTTGTGTAATGAATCTGTGGATAGATTGTAGTCTTCCTTGTAGGCCTCTTAAGCTTTTTAGATTTGTTGGAGGAGGCATGTCAAGTATTGCTTTTAATTTCTTAGGATCCACTTCAATGCCTCATTGAGAAATAATGTATCCTAGGAGCTTTCCAGAAACAACCCTGAATACACACTTTTTTGGATTTAGATAGAGCTTATAGCTTTCCATTTTGTTGAATATCTAATCTAGGATGCCAAATGATCTTTTATTTTATATGATTTGCAAAGTAATTCATCAACATAGTCTTCCATTAGGATGTGCATGAAATCATGGAAGATGGTAGTCATTGCTCTTTGATATGTTGCCCCAACATTTTAAAGACCAAATGGCATAACGTTCCAGTAGTATGTTCCCCAAGGGCATGTAAAAGCTATTTTGTGTTGATCTTCAACAACTATTCTTATCTGATTGTAGCCAGAGAATCCATCCATTAGTGATAACATCTCATACCCAGTTGTGATGTCTATAGTGATATCTATATTTGGTAAAGGAAATTTATCCTTGGGAAATGCCTTGTTAATATCATGGAAGTCAGTGCAAATCTAGATGCCCCTAGAGTGTTTGCTTATTTCTACTAGATTAGATGTCCACTCTACATAATCAGTGGGTCTTATGAAACTGAAATCTAATAATTTTTTCAATTCATCTTTGACAAGGAGGGAAACTTGAGGATGCATCTTTCTCAACTTTTTCTTTACTAGTTTCACTCTTGGTTTTAGTGGCAAGTGATGAAGGACTAGTTCAGGATCTAATCTTGGCATGTCTACATAAGACCAGGTGAAGTTGATCTGCCTCTCTAGAAAAAATCTGACAAATTCATCATTTTCCTTTGGTGATAATGAGGTTGCAAAATGTATGATCTTGGGGTTGTTTGGGGTTCCAAAATTTATCTCTTCAATCATTTCCACAAGTAATGTTGATCTTTCCTTCAATGGGTGTGTTTCCAATCTTCCATCCTCAGGTGCCTTGGAGAGGTTTTTACCCTCAGATACATCCTTTATTTTTACTTTTTCATGGTCTAATAATGCCTCTTGATTTTCATCAAGAGACCTACTTTTGTCTTTTTTTCTTTTTTTCTCAATTTTGCAACTGGAAGATGGAGTTGAATCCCCAAAATATGCCATTACATTTAGATCAATGGAAAATCTAGATTTGTAATCACCTTGTGATAAATCTTCATGGAGGTCAAATAATTCTATGATGGCATCATCATTTTCAAATTGGTCAAATGTTGGTGGTCTTTGTTAGTCCCAATCAATAAGTTTAGGGAAAACTAGGGAAATAACATCATCAATGTTCAATAAGCATTGGTTAGAGGCATATATATGGATATCTGCTTTAGTGATATCATTCGAATCATGTTTCAAATTAGGGGGGCTTGGATCCGAAAATGTTTTGATGCAAGGTGAAGAATTGGTTTGAGGGATAGGTGGATTTACATGTTTATCTTCCATAGGTAGGCTATTGGGGTTAGAAAACATATGATTAAGACTGAGGAAGGTATTAGGATCATCAATGTTGGATACATATTGGGTGCATTCAGTTTGGGTGTTCTCAGATGCCTCATTATCATTTGAAGCATTCACATCCTTAGACAAGGATGACTCAATATTAGGGAGACTCAAAACAAATGGTTTGAATCCAAGTCCCAAGCTACGAGGTTGTCCTGATGCAGTGATGCATTGAATAATGCCTTGTTTTTGAGATCCCAAGCCACTACATCCATCATATCTCTTTTTATGCATGATGGTGAATCTAGGTCCATACTTGTCGGGGGATATAGGATTAAGTTCTTCTTCTAATTTAGCCTTTATAATCCATGTAGAAGTGTTTTCATAGACATGTTCTTCATGTAGTCCTCCTCCACTAGTGAAAGCCATAGAAGGTTTCTTTTGAAATGTGACCTTAGGCTTGTTTTGTATAAGCTGAGGTTTACCATATAACTTGGGAGATAGAGGAAGTTTCCCAATGTGAAAGGAATGTGACATGGAATACTCACCACAACCTTGGTCTTGGATTTTGAGCTATCCTTTGAATGCAGGTGTGAGTATGGAAGGATCAACATACTTGGAGTGCTTAAGTGGATTTGTTGCATGGTTTTTTAGGACCTAGTATGCAATTGTTCCTCTAAGATTCATGCAGAATTGGAATGGATCCAGATCACCAGGGATGGTGACGTCTACAATGTTATAGGAGAATTTTAAGCACTAGTGATATGAAGAGGGAACTACTTTCATAGCATAGATCCATGGGTGGTATAGTATCATGTTATAGTTCATTTCTATATCTAGGACCTATAATAAATTGTTCTTAGTAGCTAGACCAATTCTAATAGGTAAGATGATGATCCTTGTAGAGAAGGGTTCACCATAATCATAGGCTTTGATTGTGATTCTTCAAGAGGGATCCACATCATTTTCAAAATAACCCAAACCTTTGACTACTTTAAGTGTATAGATATTCAACCCTACTCCTCCATCTATCAAGACATTTCTAAACTTAACATTATGGACAAGGACTTTCAAGTGAAGAGGATCATTGTGGTTGGGTCTATCCTTAGGAATATCTAGAGGTGAAAAGGTGATATATTGTGATGCAGATAGGTTCCCCACCATGGCTTGGAACTGAGCAACATCAATTTTATCTGGGACTACTAACTCTTTAAGGGCTTGATCCAAGATCTTTTGATGTTGGGGAGATGCACATAGTAGGTCCAAGATGGATATTTGCATAGGGGTCTTGCCAAGCTATTCAACAAGGCTATAATTAGATGAAGTAGGAGCAACAAGTCTACTAGGGGGTGCAAGTCTAGTATAACCAGTAGTTCTAGATGGGGCTCTAGGCAGAGTGATTTTGGTATGATGTGTAGTGACAGTGCAATGAGGGTCTTTAGCCTTTAAGGTGAATGTGGATACACAAGAATTTGACTCATTGAAAAACTTGATGGTGTAGTCATATCCAGTGTGCATATAATTCACATTACCTTGTGAGTTTGAGTTTGAACTAGAGGGTTTCTCTTTGTCATGATTACCCAAAGGATCTTTGAAGATAGTGTGATTAGAGTTGGATGCTAGCAGTGTTGGGTCAACTGTGATTATCCCGCCATCAATAAGGTCTTGTATTGCATGATTTTGTTGGAAACATGATGAGGTTTTATGTCCTTTAGTGCAATGGTACTCACAAATTTTTTTGTCATCCCACCAAGGGGCTTTAGTTAGCGGCTCATCTTTGATTGGGGGTAGCTATAGGAAGTTGTTAGTGAGTAATTGTTGAAGTGCAGTCTCAAGAGGTGTCCCCAATGGTGTAAATTTTCTATCTTTGGTTCTAGGATGTCTTTGAGGTCCATCTTTCATGGAAGTTTCAGTTTTCTATTGTGGAGGTGTTGTTTGATTGGGAGTTTGTGAATTTGTAGGGTTCACACCTTTCAAAGTTAGTTGAGGTTGTGTTTTTCTAATCATACATGCATCTAAAATGTTGTCATTAGTCACATTCTTATTTTTGTAGAAATTTTTTTCCTTGTCATTAGACGAATTGGTCTTTATGTTTTCTTTGTTCGTCTTGAGGATTCCCTTACAGATAGGAGCATCTTCAATACTAGCCCCTTTTTCATCAATTTAGAAATGGTGCTTGGAATTTTGATTTTGAGTTCATACATTAAGTTAGGGACTAAGTTTTCAATGCACAAGTTAACTTGTTGTTCTTTAGGAATGTTGAGTGAGAATTGACTAACTAAGCTTCTCCAACATAGTAAGAATGTGATAAATGGTTCTCCCATCTTTTTCTTAATTGAGCACAAATTGGAAAGTGTCACCTCATTTGTAATGATAAAGGAAAAGTGTGAGATGAAATTGTTTTCTAGATTTGACAAAGATTTGATCGTACTAGGAAGTTTGGAGTACCATTCAATTGTAGGCCCACCTAGAGAATGAGGGTAAAATCTCATGAGGTAGTTGGGCTCATCACTGGGTTTGGTACAAGAGGCATAGAATTCTCAGATGTGATCAATGGGGTTGCCTTTTCCTCAATATTTTTCAAATCTTGAAGCCTCAAAGTGTTTCAGGAATGGAGGCATATATAGAATTTTATCAAATGGATTAGGATGTAGATCCCTTTTTGTATATAGAGCCTATTTCTTTTGGACTCCCAATGCCTTGTCTTGTTTGGAAAGTTGTTTGAATTGTTGCAATAACTCTTCATTAGGGTTTTGAATGATAGCTTTCCTTTCAAGTCTTTTGTGCCTATGAGTAGACCATTTTCTATGGCAAGAGCTATGTCTACTTGGTTGTGACATTTCTATGTTTGATGAGTCTGGTGATGTGTCACTAGGTGATGGAGGTATGTTAGTACCTCGAAGATAAAAGGGACCCTATTGTGACACATATTGGGGTACTTGTTGTGGTATTTGATGCAACACTTGTTGCAATATCAATTGTGATTAATGTACCATGTGTTTTTGTTGTGCCATTTACTAAATTTGTTGTTGGGATACCTCTATTGGTTGCATGTGAGACCATGTATGTGATTGTTGTTGTAAAGGTATCTATTGAGGTTGTTGTGGCACATTTTTTTGTTGTAACAAATGTTGCTAGTATGCAATTTGTTGCTCAAGGCATCTTTGGTATTCCAACTATTGTTTGAGTTGCTCTTGTTGTTTAGCAAACATGGCTTGTTGTTGGATTTGTTGTTAATACATTGCATGGAAGTCAAGTGGGTTTACGTTGGATTGTGTGTTAGGGATGTTGGATTCTTGTACCACTTGAGGTTGTTGCTATTATGGTTGATATTGCTATTGATATGTTGAATGTGTGGTGAAAACATTAAGTCCTTGGACTATTATAGGTTGATGTTGTTGGGGTAGTTGGTTATGTCCTTGAGAATTGATCACCATTTTGGTATTGTTGCTTTGGCACCTTTGTCTATTAGAGGTTTCTCTTTGGGACATCATATTGACTTGACAATGAGGTACATTACTTTTGGGAATAGGTGTAATGTCAATAAAAATTTTCCTTTATGCATCAATAGGGACTGTTGTAGTTGACATTTCACATGGTGTACTTGTCAGAGGCTCCATAATATTTGACGTCATGACACTTGGTAGAGTTAGGAGCAAAGGTGTACTTTGTTGATTGTCCTCCAAAGAAGGTATATTTGGCATCCCTAGAGAAAAAGTCCCTTTAGGTATGTCTTGTTGTTGGACCATGTTATTGAGATCAAGTCTTAACATCCTTTCATTAGTTGTGGTTAATCGAACAAGGGATTAATGTTGATGTGTTCAAATGTACTTTGGAGGATTTCAATGGCTGATTCTTGATGGGACCTTATAGGTACCATTATTGTGTTAAAAAACTCCAAAGGTTTTTTTCCCTTATCTAAGTCCAAATTGATCATGGGTTTTATGTTTTCAATTGCTGTGTTGGTTTGATGTTTGGACTTAGGTCCCTCCAAGTTTGGGTTGAATTTGACAATTTCTTCCACTACCAAAAGTTTGAAGTTCTTGTAGAAATTTTTTTCTTGACATGCCCTAGCCATTTCTTCATTAGTGATTCCATAATCAGTGTTAGAGTCATCACTTAGGTGTACAATACCTTGTTATGTGTTTGATGCATTAGGGTTGAAGGTACTCATGTTGGGTTTGCTAAATTCAAAGGAATGTGTTTGTTCATCCTTGGGTGTGGTTGGTACACTTCCACCTCCAGGTGGTATCAGCATGAATATAGGTTCAAAGTTAAGACTCCATTGAACCATCCCATGTGTGGGGGAAGTGTTTGAAGGAAGGCTCATGGTAGGCACATTTCTTAGGGTTTGTTTCATCATCTTTTGATTATAGTGATCTTGCGGATACATGTTTAAGGGATCTGCAAGTAAAGGTTGTGATGCATTGATTTGGTCTTCATCAAAGGTTTGCTGGGTTTTCTTGCTCTTATTTTTGCTTGGATGAGGTTTTGGTTATGTTGGTGCCTTATAAAATAAAGGTTGATAAATTTCTTCAGGTCTCTAAGCTGATTGTGTCCTAGTGAGTGTTGGCATGATACCTAAGGATGCAGATGTAGTGGAGGGAAACCTAAATGGACTTTTTGCCTCCCAAGTGTGCACCTTAACTACCAACTACACTTAGATAGTACCAAGTGCACCCTTGGTACACTTGGAGCCTTGAAGGTAAGAAGTTGGTAAGTAGAAGGTATGTAGTTGGTAAATAGAGATGCTAGGGTGCCCAAAATGCAAAAAATGAATGATATGGGTGATTTTTTCTAGAGTTTTGGGATGCAATGAAGGCTATGGAAGTGCAGATTAGGGTTCTAGAACCTAGAATGAAACCCCTAATTACCAAGTTCACTTTGCAACTACCATGTGTGCTTTGAAACTACCAACTATGCACCTGAAGTGTGCAGTTGGTAAAACAGGGATGTAGTTGGTAAAACAGGTCAAAACTTGATATTTAGGATGTGGGTATGCAAGATATGAGTGTTTTTTTGAATTTTTAGGTGTTTAAGGATGTTATTAAACCTATGAAAATGCCAAATGAAGTAGGGTTTTGATATACAAAGTGAAAATTTCCTAGGGAAACTATGCAAATACAAATGTAAAGTGATGTTTTGGATGCAAAATGAAGATTATGGTGTGCAAAATGAAGGTTAGGGTATGCAAAATGAAGGTCATGATTGGAACTTTGACTTGGTAATGATGCTAGAGGTTGATGTATGCAAGGTGGATCATGCAATGGATGGTATTATAGGGTTGATAATGACGTTTGGGATATGCAAAATGAGGATAAGTGATCAAGAAGACAATTTGGTTGATAGACAAGTTGATAGGGTTTGATAGTGGAAATGATGCTAGGGCATTGAACAATGCAACATGAGGGGAATATGCTACTAGGGTAAGTCAAAATTATGTTTAGGAATATGAAAATTTAATGGCAAGGGTATATGCAAAGTTTTTGAGCTTAGTGGAAATCTTTTAAAGGTATTAACCTAAGAGTTTAACGTTATGACAATAGACTTTAGATCTTGACCCAAAAAGACAAAAAGTGATAAGATAAAAATTAAAAAGTCAAATATATCTTGAAATAGATAGCATTTGACCAAATAAAATGATAAAATGACCACGGTCAAGATCCATTATCTATTTGACACAATGAAATACTCTAGGGTCCATACTTTTTTTTCAATTTTTTGACTAAATTCAAAGATTTTATGTTCAAAATGATGTTTAGGTGACTTAAAATGGTGGTTATGTTGATTGGATATGAAATATGGACATTTCCTAAGATGAAAAATGAGGTTTTGGGTGCAAGATGTCATTTTGGGTGAGATGTAGAATTAGGACCTACACTGGCATCTACATGTAGTTTCAGGGTCCTAAAATATAGTTTCAAGGCCTAAAATGGTCATACAGGTGCCAAAATATGCTTTGAAGGCACCAAGTACACTCCAATAGTACCAAATATTCCTATGGTGTAGTTGGGACCAATTTGAGCATAGTTGGTAGTTTCATGGAGTAGTTTGGAAGGTAGGTTGAATGTTTGCTGAGTCTGAGTTGGGTGGTTGCCAAATTATTCTACTAGAGAGCCAGGATGCTAGGGTTGATGTGGTTTTGGATTAGGGGATGTATAATTAACGTTAAAATGTAGGGAATGGTGTCCTAAGTGAAGAAAAAATAAGTTATGGGGTGCAGAATGTAGATCAAGGCATGCTAATGCAAGGGGACCTATCTAGGTACCTGTGAACACCTCTAAAGCCTCAAAATGCTATTTGGAAGCCCAAACTAGGTTCTTAGACTACAAAGTATTCTTAGATAGTACCAATTGTGCCTATGGTGTAGTTGGGGCCAGTTTGGGCACATTTGGTAGTTTCAGAGCACAGTTGGGGAGCTGGGTTAAAGCTAAGGATATTTTAGGTGCTATGGTTTCTAGATTGATGTCACAATGAGCTAGATAGTAGAGGACAATGCTAAGACTAGAATGAAGGTTAAAAATGATGTGTATGACACTTGAAATGATGGTTAAAGTGTTCAAGATGAGGTTTGGGTATGCAAAGATGTAAGATGGACAATGTAAAGTAAAAATTTGCAGGTTGAAATGCAAAGAATGTAGGCTAAACCTTAATGAATGTGATATGAAAGATGAGGAATACTAAGTTACAACTAAAAGATGCAAGATAAATCCTATATGATGCAAGTATGAGGCCTAAAATATGGTGAATGCAAGTGGTCCTATGCATGGATGAAACCTATGTTATGCCAAGCACATTTAGGATTAGAAGTTGCCATGTTTCCCAAATTTTGAATGTATTGGACCCAAGTTTACAAAGTTTTGACAAGAGTTGTAATGTTTTGATAGTGTTTGATGTTTTAGCAAGGTTTTAACAATATTAAAGGTGTAAATTTGGAAAATGGCTTTTATCTTGATTAGTGTTTTACACTCACACAAGACACATTAAGACAAGAATAACTATTGTTAAAAGTGATCAAACACACCGCAACCTAGGCTTTAGGACTGTATCCACTGAATTCCTACTTGAACCAAATTTTAGCCATGCCTATCTAGAGTGGACAACCTAGGATCTTGGCACCATAAGCTCCCCCTTACAAAATACTCACTTCTCAGGGCTACCAAGATCCACTTCCTAAAGGGCATGACTTCCCAAGGGACTGTTGTCTCTACTAAGGACTGTGAGAATGCAGGATGTCTTCACGGGCATGGGTGACCCCTTGAGCCAATGGATAGAAAAGGATTTTGGCCACTAAAATATGGTTTTTAGTAAGGGCATTCCGTTTAGCAAGTGAATGATGAACTTCCTCAGAAGGTCTCCCAGCCCCAAGAACTAGGGTTTGATGCACCAAAAGGTTACTGGAGGAGAGCTATCACTCAGCAATACTGTCGACACAACTTTCACCATAATCAAGTTTTATATAGCAGCTAGAATGTTGACCTGGCTTTTGGTCCATTATCGCTCTAAATTCATCCCCTAGCATACCCAATATCGAGTGTCTTGGTCCAAGGTAGGCTTCCTATAGAAGTCACACAGATTTCTCTTACACCCAAGATCCATGAATGGTGAGGGGAGAGGATACATCCATGTAACGCTTAGGGTTTTAAACACAAACACTATAGACATGAAAAATAGAAAAGAAAATTTTATTTTATGCACCAAATGAAGTGTTGTCTAGTCTAGAAAATCCACACACATGGTTTTGACAAACACACAAGGTCTTCAACAATCTCCTATAAACAAGCATTAGTAGTTTTTTATGATTAATCTTCATCCAAAAATTACCACATGTTGCAAATAGACCATCAATAACATGAAAAAATCTAATCTAGGTCCTAGAAGCAAAAAAAAACCCTAAGTGCAAATTCTGATTAAAATAGGTGCTTTCTATGAACCAGGTGTGCTCTAACAGAGTAGACTATGCCCTAGAAGGCTAGAATGGCTCAGAATGCCCCACAAGTGTGCTCAGACAATGCTAACTATGCCCATGGTGCACTTGGAGCTCAGAAGGGTGTAGTTGGTAGTTTTTGGGTGTATTTAGGAGCCTAGTTGTAGACTGTGGGGAATTGTGCCCTAAATAATACCCAAAAACCAAAATTTTGAAATCTACCCTCCCAAGTGTGCTTAGATAGTGTAGATTGCACCTACGGTGTAGTTGGGGCTTAGAAGGGTGTAGTTGGTAGTTTTTGAGTGCAGTTGTTATGTTAGGAACAACAAACAGGGGTTATGGTGGCTCCTAGACTCCTAAAATTACCTCATAGAGGTCCCAAGTGCACCCTGATAGAGTAGAGTGCACCCTAGGACAAAAAGCTATCAAAATGCATAAAAAAAGAGTATACAACCATATCACTAGGCCCTGTAATTAGAATAGGTGTGATGAAGGAGAGAAAATCAGGATTATACCCCTCCAAGTGAGCTCCTTCCTTGCACCTACAAGCACAAAAACAAGAAACCCAAGTTAGTTACTCATGATTCATGTTGGGTTCACCAATTGTGGGACTAGAAAATGGGCTAATGTCTAACATACTATGAACAACTCTTTCATTTGTAGCTCCCATGTCCTTCTTTCTTCTCCATATGATGTAGCTCCAATATTTCTTATAGTGCACACAATGTTGAAGAAAAAGCCTAAGATGATGATAATGCTATGAGAATACTAGAAGATGTGATTTTAGTGTGAGAGCAAGAGTGAAAAATCCAAAACTAGGGACCAGAAATGAGAGAAAGAATGCTCATTTTATAATCAACATGGAAGATGGGAGCATTGGATTTGTCACCTTAGATATGTGACTTGGCAAGAGATTCCTTTGAGAATCCATGAAAAATATGACACAAGATGCCAAGTGTAGGATTGTATGATGCTTGGAAGTCAAACTTGGCTAAAGAGGGAAGAGAATCTATGAGGTGTCATATGAAACCTCAAACCCACTTAAAGCCAATAATTTATGACAATGGAAGCCAAATATGGATGTGCATAAGAGAATAAGAATATTGGATTATGACATATCTTAGCCAAGTGTCAAAGGAGAATCCATGAGGTGTCACACCCATATTTCATGATGATGTCAATATTTTGTAGAATATCTGAATTAAAAATCCATCATTCCACACAAATAGAAATTAGTGAAAAATGGAATTAATGGTGGAAAATGTGACTTAGAAAATTAATAATTTTCATGGTTCATGAATAATGAATCAATTAATTAATAAAATATATATTAATTGAGAAGGTTAGTTAAGAAGAATAATTAGTGAAATGACATAGGATTAAATTATGGGTTATTTAATCCTATAGAGAAAATTAGTAGGGGATTGGCCAATTTGATTAAATAAGTGCGACAATATCCTTTGATGAAATGTGACAATAATGGAGATTGACTAGGATGATGATGAGTAGATCAATTCCATGGTCAAATTTATTGATTGATTGAAATTGATAACATGCCAAGGACACATGACATGAATTAAAGACATGTAACATTTAACTGACATTGTAAAATGCTTCAGGATTGAGATTGGTTGATAGGGTTGATCATAAAAACATTAACATACACTATCAATGTTATTAAATGGTTGAAAATGCTATGATCTGACACTAAGAGACTCAACACTGTCAAAGAACAAATAACATGAATGATAGTTTGACCTAGCATTGAGAGCCATGACAATACTAAGGTCAGATTGATAAGATTTGATAGATTGATAGGTTTTTGAGGCACTAAAAGCCACAAAAATGCCTAAGATTAGACAAATGATGATAGATTTGGGATGTTTGACATGTTTCAAGTTGGTTATGGTTGGTTTTGGGTGATTCTAAGTTGATTTGGGGTGATTTTGAGTTGATTTGATATTATTCTGAGTTGGTTTGATATGATTGTGAGTTGGTTTGATACAATTTCTAATGATGTTGAAATGGTTCCAAAATGGTGTGCAATTGATGTGAAAGAGGATATGAGTGATGATAGACATTGTTGAGATACAATCAAGTTGGCCAAAAGATCAGAGTTAGTGGAATGAGAAAATGGGATGAATTAGTATGAAAAGTGATGTCAATTTAGGGGCCCGAGAGTATTTTCAAAGGTTACCACTCAAGATAGTGACCAAATAATGAAAATGATAGCTCAATTTTTTAACAACAAAGATACAAATCCAAAACAATTGACGGTTCAAAAATCAGAGTTGAAACACAAAAGTTATGGCCTCCAGATTGCAACATAGGGGCTCTAGGAGTAGTTCTAGGCATCTAACTACCCCAAGTGTACCAAAAATGCACCCAAGTATGCCCATTGCACACTTGGTAAGCCCAAGTTCACTATGAAAGTACCAAATGTGCCTATGGTGCACTTGGGAAGCCCAAGTGCACTCTGAAAGTGCATATTGCACCCCAAAAGGCTCTGGGGGCCAAAAACAACGTGACTAGACTTGAAATGACCTACAACTTTGTGTGCATATCCAAAATGATAGAAAGAGGTCATAAAATGGGTAAAATTAGTCAAACATGGTCACATTTGGTGTAAATTGGTGAAAAAAAGGTTATACTAAGATTGGAATATGTGGAAAGCTCTAGAAGGTTGAAAGACACTGTAAGATGATGCAAGAATGTAGGAATGCAAGATAAAGATGATTTGGTGTATCAAAACACATGATCATGGTGATGAATGAAGATATGAATGAAATAAGACCAAAGAGATGAGATGAGGACTAGTTAGAATGAAGAGAATATTTTTTCCTTCAAAAAGTGTGTTATATGTCAAATAGAGCTTCGTTTTGATGAAATTGTAGATGCGAGCCATTTTTGAGCATCTATAGAAACAAATAACACATAAAATAATAAAAATTTTACCCAGAAACCCTCCAATGAGAAGTTAAAAATGGGGTGGGGATGACACCCACAAATCTTCACTACTACAACTATAAAGTGTAGCCAATTAAGGTTACAAGAAGTTTGACCATAAACTTTGATATACCCTATTAAAAGATTACAAAGACTATTAGGTCTCACCTTGTTAAAGGATTTAAACACCTTGCTAAAAGTGTGCCTTGTTAGAGGAATTTAAATTACAATAAAGAAAGCACTTGATTAAGAGATTTATAGAAGCCTATTAAGACTATTCTATTAGGAGATTTTTTCTACATCACTTGTTAGAATGATTCAACACCATGATCCTTCAGTTAGCACCTTACTGCTAGATATCAGATCTTCTCTTTCCTAATGTGTACTTGATCCTTTTAATCAAATATGTCTCCTCTATCCTCTCTCTACTTTCCTTTGTTCTCTCTAATTGATTCTACAATTTGTAACATTATCACAACCTCCATAGCCATCATGAATTCCTTCTAGACACTTAACATTCACCTCTCTTGCATCTCCTTCTCTTCTTCATGTATACAAACTATTTAGGGTTTGTCTCCTTAAGTAAACAAAAGTGGGCTAGGGTTAGGTAGGAATCAATGACTTAGATTGTTCCATTTTTCCACTTAAAATATCCCTTAGTTTGATTGGTTACATGTAATACATAGGGATTCATAATATAAATCTATATACATATTCTAGAATTGTAAACCAATCATTAAGTCATCCCAAAAATGGCTTACATAAAAGTTTGTGCCATTACAAATAACTATGTCCAAAACTATTCACTCAACACTTGAAGTCTTTGATGCTCGACATCTACTATATCTTTAATATTTTAACTCGACTTCTAAATGGATCGATATACTTTGTTTACTCAACTCCAAAATCACTTGACATGTAAAGCCTACTTAACTCATGAGTGACTAGACACTAACTATCTACTCGATACATACTGGTACTAGACACTAACTAGGTATATTACTTGGCATGTATTATCTGTCAACTTATGCTTGACTTACTCTTTGCACTCGACTTGCACTAAAATTTTATTGAATAATGGCTAAGTGTTTCTTCACTGCCTTGCCAAAATCAATGAGAGATTAATAATCTCCCCCTTTGACATGAGTGGAAAAAATATGTTGTCATGCAATTCAATCTTTATTATGAGCATAACTCAGACAATATATATCCGTGACTCAATTATCATACAAAATTTCAAAACTTTGAAATTTTGCAAAATGGATGACTAACTATCATACCTTATTTCTCCATTAATCCCCTTGAGGAAATGTTTCCTTTCTATATCTAAATTTAATATCCTTGCTAAGTATATTTTCTATACCCTATTTCTACATAATTACTCCCCCTTACTTTCGGTATCAACAAAAAACTTTATAATCCCCCTTTTTTGACACTTATGTCATGGGTGGTACATTGATAGTGTGTTTATCCAAAAATGATTTATGGATCTCCATTATGATTTTCAACATTGCATCCCAATTGTTGCATGCTACCTCAAGAGATTGATATTGAATGTCTAGCTTGACAATAAGGTTACTAAGCCATCATGAGTGGAAAGATGAGAATCTTTTCGATCATGAGTGGAAAGATGAGAATCTTTCTTCATCAAGGTCTCATCATAGGCTAGTTCCTTGTACAATAGTTCCATGTGTAGGGTCAACATGCATTGGATGCTGATCAAGGTAGCTCGAATGTTGGCATCTTGTGCTTTTACCTTAGCAAACCTACCTTGAGTGGATAACAATTTCTAAAAATGTGACTAACTTTGACTAGGAGATAGTTTTAAGGAATTACCTATAGTCTTTAGATCTCCCTCCAGTTGGTTGAAATCCCTTTGAATATCCTTTGTGAAAATATTCACATCACATAACTTGGTGTAAATAGAGAAAATATTCTCCAAGACCTTCTTCACACTCTCCATCTTAGATGCTAAATCAACCTATCATAGTGTAATGACACTAGATATATTTTCAAGTACCTTAGCATGAAAATTTCTTTTAGAGCATTATAAGAGTTTAGTATTGGAATCTAGGTCTTCATCACTAATCTTATCAATAATAAGTACTAGTTTCTCAATAATTGATTTTTCTTCATTAGTAGTTGGAAGAATAAAAGCATCAAGAAAGATATCTTTGATGTCATGAAGCACTTGCTTCTACTTATTCTCCCTTCTTAGAAAATCCTATTGTTTCTTCTTGTGTAGAGATTCCTATAGAATGCTCATCTGCTCAATGGTGATTGTGTTAAGATTAAACCTTGTTAGTTCAATCACCTCACCTAGGCTTACATCTCCATAATATATTTCATCTAAGCTCCTCGATGTTTCCACACTTGGACTTGATATATACAAGGGTGTGGAATGAGTTCTCAACCTCTGAAGAACTTGACTACTTGTAGGAGTAACAAAAATTGTTAAGGTAACCAAAGTCTATATGGAAATTTTTTCCTCTAGGAAAGTAGTCACCTTCAACCCTTCAGACTTATCATCCTACCTCACTTCCTTCTATGCTTCACCTTGAGTATGTGGAGGAGGTGTAGGACTTGATTCTTGACCTAGTATAACTTTAGTTCCATCTTTCTCAACTGTGACTAAGGCATGCTTAGTTGAAATGAGTGGTCCTAGAGATAATGCAACTTGTGTTGTAGTAATAACACTTAGCTATTTAGTGCTTGCACTTTGGTATTTTGTCTCTTTTACCTCAATAGTTAGAGGGGGCACATTGGATGTGTCAATTTATTTCTCCCCTACTGATGCCACTTCTTCCTTTTTGATTTTATTTGTTCTCACCAATAAAGGATTGTGTGCTGCCATGGTGGAATCCTTCAATATCTTTTTCAAATCATCATTAGTCAAAGGATTGATGTTTTGAGTAGAATTATTAGGAACATCCTTTATTTCTATTGAGTCCTGTTGACTCACTTGGTGTACATGTGGGGGACTGTTATTGGAGACTTGTACATCTTGTACATTATGTTCATCTTGCTACTCTTCTTTAGTTGTGGCCTCTTTTGCTACCGCTTCCTCAATGCTTCCCACACTACCTTCCTTAAGTGATACTTCTTGTGAAGTCTCTGCTATATCTTGTTCATATTGCTTAGGGTCTTTCATTTCTTGATCACCTTTCTATTTTATAGCAGGAGTGGCTAACCCATAAATAGATTTCCAAATAGCTATGCTTTTGGTTACCACATCCTC